>CM076716.1:15243679-15656179 GCA_038501795.1 Pseudopleuronectes americanus
CCACACGGACTAAACAACTACACTCTGAATATTAACATGAAAATATAATTTTTTTTTATTTATAAAATACCATTATATACTAATGTTCTACAAGTGTAGTTGTTTAGTCCGTGTGGTTCTAATGAATGTTGTGTTAAACGTGTGTCTCGTCATCTCGAGCTTGTGTTTGTAACGTGACGACTTGTGGTTTGCAGCTAACACGTGGTCTCCGTACAAACGGCACATGGAGCGATCCGCCCGTGCGCCTCCGCTCCGCGTGAAGGACACACATCCACGGTGCGGACATGAACGTGACGGTGCATCCGAGTTAACCGATAACCGATAACCGATACATGTCACGTGGCTCTCGGGAGAAAACGGGCTCAACGTGCCTTGAAGTTGGGGATCCTGTTGTGAACAGGCCTCGGGAAGTTGGCCAGGTTCTTCTCCTCGATGTAGTCCCACACGCGCTGGCGGATGTCCCACTTCGACGCTCCTGAGCACAACACACGGCGGGTTTCACATTTTAAACACATTTCCGATCAACTGAAGCAGGAATCGGCCTCGACCGGGTTACAAACATTTACATGTGCTCCGCTGCGACATGTGTCGATTCACTACTAAAGACAAAACAGACCACGTGACGACGGAACGTACCGGGGTTTATGGTGATAACAGGCTCCATCGTGTTGCTGGTGATTCAGATGATTCTCTATTCAGGTCTCCGCTTCACATCACACAGACAAACCTCACATGTGCGCTCGGTAACATGATACTGAGGGAACAGCTGCCTGTCAGTGTTTATCACTGCTACGGCAGCCCGGGACGACCAGTCTTAACGAAACGCGAAGCAGAGGGCGGGTTTAGTGTTGGATAGATTTGTACTTGCGTACTTTTATGTTTGCTAACATAACATGACATGACATACATAACAAAAATAACATAACATAACACAAACCAATATTACTATATCAGAATATGTTAAATTTGGGACCAACTGATAATTGTTTTTTACTGGAAAACTGTATCAACCTTTATTTTTATTTTATGAAACGAAGAATGACATCGGAGTAGATAGTTTAATTTAATCTAACCTGTTGATTGTTTGTGTAGTTTATGATTTTTGGTGGTTTTCTGGCATGACTCCACCTGTGAGTGTCACATTGCGCCTCTAGAGGGCGATCTCTTCTAGCAGATGGTGCTTAGCAGTTTGAAGATCAGTTTCCTGCTTTTCTGAAGGTTCAGATTTACATCAAGTATCTATGATCAGTGGATTTATTATCCAGTGCTCTTCTTTTAAATTACACTTTAAAATTTGAACAATTGGCTCATTATCGGGTTCAACAACTTTCCTATAAATGTGTCCATATGGCACTGTCATGCACACACTCATGTATATTCTTTTAATTCTATTTTAGCAATGACATTTAACCCTCACTTTGAAAATCTCAACTATATGCCTAATCCTAACCTAAATCTTTATCTAACCCTAAAACCAAGTCGTATAACTCAAATCGCTGTTTGAAAGGCTTTTGCTTGCAGGGTAAGGCCAAATCTCATCACTTCCCTATAATGCCCTCAGTAGAAGTACCAACACAAGTTTTCACAGCCATCCTTGTTAGGATTTTGCACCGAGTCTAACCGTAACCTAACCTCAAATCACATCTTACAACTAACCTTAACCAGGACCACAGAAAGGAAGTTTTCCTTCATTAGAATCAGGCTTTTGTTCCCATGAGGACCATCCGTCCTAACAAGGTGAGTGCTTATGCTGGAAAAGGTCCCAAAGAGGTAACAAAAACAAGTTTACATACACACACCTCACTCCTCTCTCTCTCTCTCTCTCTCTCTCTCTCTCTCCTCTCTCTCTCTCTCTCTCTCTCTCTCTCTCTCTCTCTCTCTCTCACACACACACAAACACACGATTGCCCCCTGCAGTACCCCATAGCCCTCCCTGCCACCCCCATTTCTCACCCTGGCAACTGCCAGCTTCACACCCTCCCTTCTCGCTCCTCTGCCTACTCCCATCTCTCTCTCTCTCTCCTCTCCATCGACTCATACGCTCCTCCACTGGGTCGCAGTCTCCGTCTCTCATCGAGCACTTACCCTCCTCTCTCAGTCTCTCTCTCCCCACACCTCTCCGGTCTCTCTGATCGTTCTCACTCTTCCACCCGGGTCCCTACTCCGCATTCGCGCCCCATCCCCGCGACCTTTCCGACTTGTTGCCCGCTCGGGTTCTGGCACCCCTCGCCGCCCGCCCGCTCGCCCCGCCCCTCTACCCTCGCGGCTACTGCCCCCCGATTCCGATCCGGCCCCCGCTGCCACGCCCGTCCATCCTCATCATTCTCTGTTCCACCCGTCACCAATCCGCATTCCCCCTCCGAGCCGAATCTCCCCTAAATGGGCTCCCTCACCGGCGACCACGCCGGCGCCACGGGCGACCACATCTCCTCCCCCACCCGCGAGCTCACATCCCTCTCCTTCCTCTCGCCATACCTACGCCTTCCCACTTCTTCGCCAGGGCACCCGTTGCGCGGGTGGTCGCAGTCCGCTTGAGTCCCTCGTCCCAAGTCTCCGTCCTGCACTGGGGTATTTTCGCCCCCGGTTGCGCCGATCGATCGCGAAGTGCCCTTCTTGCGTCCCCCTCTCTAGGCTCACGTGCTCGACGGTAACCGTCACTCCCCCCCCATCTCGCGTCCTCCCTTATCCCCCCTCCACACTCTCGTCGGCTCTGCCCGAGGATCGCTCCTCCGTCATTTTGAGCCGGCGTTACGCCCTGCATCTTCGCGCCTGGACATCTCGCCTCTCCTACCCCGCCTTATCATCAGCCCCTCCTTGCGCCCAGCCCATCTACCCCTCCCCCCCCACCCCGCCCCTACCGCCGCGTTCGCTTGCACCCCTTCGCTGGACCCCCCTACCTCCCCCTCGCTCGGCTTCCGCTTCGCTCTAGCAGTCCCGCCGGCCTCCCCGTCCCTCCTCCCGTTGCTGCACGCGCTCCTCCCCCCTTGTCTCCCCGTCCATCATCGTCATCCCTCCCCGCCCCACTCAATGCGTCCTGCTGTGCCGACAGGCTAGCCCTCCCCCCATGGGTTGCCCCTCGGCGTCGTCCTGCGCCTGCCCCCCGCCCCGCCCCCGGCCGCCCGCTTCTCCCATCCCCGTCCCGCGTCGGCACGGTCGCTCCCCCGGCTAATCGGTTGTGCGCTCCATAGCGTCGCACCCCCCCACTGCCCGCCTCCCGCCCTTCGCCCCGCATGCCCTGCACCTAGGCCCACCTCCAGCGACGCGCTCCCCGGCCTCACCATTCCCCCCCCTCACCTTGCGTCTCCCTCCCCCGCGCCACAACGTCGCGGGCTACCATCCGTCCGGGTATACACATTCCCCATCCCCACCCCCCCCATACTATCCCATGCCTCCCCCCCCACCCCATACCTCCGCGCCTCCAGCCCCCTTTCACACAACTATATCATCCCACCTCTCCCTGGCATCCAAGAGCGATACAGTCCCCGGGCAACCCTCCGGCGTCTGCGCCTCATCCTCCCGCACCACCCCAGCCCCATTCCCTCAGCCGTCCCCTCCCGCCCCCCCCCTCCCTCCCTCGCAACGCGCTGTCACGCGTCGCACCAGAATGCGTCCTCACCTCCCCCCACGCATCGCTCTCCCTCGTCCCCGCTCCTTACTGCATATCCCATGTGCGTCACCGCCCTGCGCAATCATCTTCGCTCCCCCTCCCTCCAATCGTACCTTACCTTCGGTGCCTAAGTTGCCTTGGATGGCCGACCTTCGCTCCTTCCCCACCAGCGCTCCTACTCATGGTTGACTGCACCGTTAAGCAATCGCCTCACAAGCCCCTATTCTGCGGCCATCCCCTCCGCGTCAGCCCCTCGGTCCTCTCTGATTCTCATGCTGCTCGTACGCGCCGCATGGCCCGGGCTCCGCCCCCGCCCGGGTTACTTACTGCCGCGCGGCCCCCTTCGCCCGGACCGTCTCACCCTCTACCCACTGCCCCAACCCCGCCCTGTGCACTTACCTGCGTTCTGGGACGGAAACATGCGCGTGACATGCACTCCAGGCGGCTGGCTAGCCGCCCGCCCCCCGCGCCCGCCTCTCCTTCCAATCACTGCTAGACCCGCTCCCCCCTAATCGCCTCGGAGCTACCCGCCGTCTTTGTAACTTGCGATCACAACGCTCCGCGTTTCCAGCCCTGTTCTCCTCCGGGCCCATACCCTTGTAGCCGGCGGTGGCGACACTCGCCACTCGCGCGACCCCGGCGCTCGCTCTTCGCGTCGCGTATGCGTGACTTCCAGTGGTTGGTGGGCATTCGGATTACGCCAGCCCCTTCCGTCGGTCCATCACATGAACCACGCTCCATCCCCTCGGATGCCTGCGCTGTCGGGGTGCTTCTTCTGCTCTGCAGGCCGCCTTCCACGATCTCACCGTCCCACACATCATTGCACGCACGTCGCAGTTCGAATCATCTGGACTCGCGCTTCTGCAGAAGCTAGCATCTCGGATGCCCTCCCTATGGGTCTTGGGATGCCTTCCATCATCAGCCATCTCCCCTCAGTGCGCCCATATCCCTCACATCCCCATGAGCGCCACCCCCTGTTCCCTGCCCACGTGGCGGCGCCTCGCTTGGCTCGCAAAATTTTACGTCGCGGGCATCGGACGGGCATGAGCTCAATGTCCCCGTTCCCCTCCCGGCCCCCCACCGAGTTCTAATGGGGACATGCCAGGCGTCTGGTCGCCTTCGGCATGCCGCGCCTTCGGGTACGCCCTCATGCATCCCCGGACCAGCCCGCGCTGGCTCCCTGCTCATTCACTCCCCCCCGCAACTGACAGACCACCAGGGCCCCTGCCCCCCTCCGGTCTCCCCTCTAGCACCTGGCAGTACCGACCCGCCTGCAGTACCTATATAGCCGCCAGCTCTCGCGTTGCCCCCCTACACCCACTGACTCTTGAGCCGATCCCAAGCCCACATGCTACTCTGCACCCCCTTGCGATCCACGCAGCTTCCCACTCCGCCGTGTGCCAAAGATCTCACCGCCTCCTTCCATGTCAAGGTGACGGGTCCATGGTGCTTCACCTCCCCTCATCGCGGTCTACCCCCTCTCCTCTCCTCTCGGCTCGGCCTCGTTCGGACTTCCCTCCCGTCTGCCGGCTAATCCTCTATCTCTTCCACTGCTATCTCATCTCCCCCCCGCCCCCCCTCCCTACGTCTCTTCACTCACGTTCGCTCCACTGTCTCTCCTACTACTCTCTCCCACGCCTGCCCCCTCACCCTTCTCCTGCGCTCGCCTGCCCCTCCTGCGCTCTCCCCCCTACGCCGGCTTAGGCTCACTCTCCATTGTACTCTGTACAAACCAAGCCAACCTCACAATGCTGTGCTCACTACACCAAGTGGCTCTGAAATTGTTTGCAGGGATGTGGCTGTTGGCAGACCTCAGTCCTCAGTGAGGTGGTGCAGCTTTTCTATCACACACATCACTGATGATGAGGAGCAGGTGAAGAAACCAACATCACCTGTTTGGGATATATTGAATTACAGAGCACAATATAAAAGAAGAAGAAGAAGGAGGAGGAGGAGGAGGAGGAGCAGTCTTTGGAAAGCTGGGGTCTCGCTGTGTCTACCCACCCTTGCTTTCCCCCCTCATATGCGCACACCACACACACTCTCTCACACACAGGCAGACACAGCCTCCCCTGCCTCTCTTTTCTTCCCTCCCTGTCTGTCTCCTGCACTCTCCGATGCTGGTGTGGTGAACAGCAGGACACTCTCTGCTAAGCTGCATGGAGGCACAGGGAGGGGCAGGGAGCCCAGGTAAGAGCCATTTTCTGTTCTTTCTTTTCCCTGTGTTACATTACACCATGCATGGTTGTTTCAGGGTGTATCTGCCTTGTGCATGACTTGTGCTGTTAATTGCATGTGTCTCTCTGTCATCATTTTTGCAATATGGGAAATATTTTGTGAACGGTTCCTGCACCAATGATACATCCAATCTGCAGGTAATTTGTATTTGTACACACTGTAGACTAACCATACAAAAGCTGGACTGATAGAATACAGCAGTGGACAAATATGGCTTTTGTGTGTGAAGGCTGTGCTGTGTGTTGATACTGTACAATGCCTCAGTGCTTCTATTGTTCTATAACAGCTAAACACTGAAAATGCTGATAATTTAACTATGCAAAGTATAGTCAGCTTTCTAAATCATCTAACCTTCCTGGGCTTTGATGGATAACAACATTTGCCTTCATAAATATAAAGATATGAATCTCATTAGGTGCAAAGTGATAGAGTTTATTTCCTCTGAGCCCACAATGTGCATTCCACCACAGTTTATAAACCATATGGTTTCTCAGCCACGGCCTGAATGACCTGCCCCTGACAAAGTGGAATAACATTCATTCATTAGGATAATATTCAATTAGAGGGGTCATCACTATTATGATGTATTACAGAAAGGGGTGTGAGAGCAAGTGTTCGGACACAGCAGCTATTCTGGTACAGGATTAGCATGAATATTAATATTAATGCACCAAAAACATGATAAACTGTTGAAGGATGCGAGGTAGAGAGATAAATCAACAAGCAGCACAATGACTTGGCGAAAAGGGTGTTCGGTTAGCACGATGATTCTGTCTGAGCTTCACAGTGAAATTGATTTATTGAACCGAGACACTGAGTTTGAATTAACTTTTGGCAAATGTACAGAACCTCATTTTCTCACATACCTCTCTCGCCCCCCCTCTCTCTCCGTCTGTCCGTGTATGGCATAGCTGATTCACAGGCAGTCATGGCTGACAGCTCAGCACGGGGTCATAGCCTTGCGCCTGGAAAGGGCACAGGTGCCATAGTTGTCTGTCCTTCTCTGGCACTGTCTTCTATTCTCATGGTTTACTCGAGCTTCTTCACTGTCAGCTCAGCAGGTGGCAGCTGGATCAGGCCATCTGTGTAAACTTGTCCTTCTTCTCCATGCATATTATACCGTGACTTACTGGAATGCCCTTTTTCTTCTCTCTGTGAGAGCCAGTATAAATACACAGGCATTCTTGAGAGATTTATTTTTGTCATCCCAAGTTTTAATACAAGCACGTCTAGGAAGGCATGTACATCTGTTGTCACCAAAACAATGTGACATCCATCCATACAGAGACAAACAGTCATAAACACTTACATTCACACCAAATCATCAATCTAACCCTAATCTACATGTGTTTGAAATGTGGCCAATTTATATAAAACCCACGTATAGGCACAGAGAGAACATGCAAACTCCAAAAAATCTATTCAAACCTTGAACCAAGAACCTTCTTGCATTGTGGTGACAGTGATAATCACTTCACCATCATGTCGTCCTTGTGACTTCCTGTTAAAACATAAAGAAAAGCCTGTAGCACTGTTGGGTAATCATTCTGTGCTCCACTAATGAAGTGTCTAAATGGCCGGGAACAGAAATCTGCAGGATCTATTCTCTGCAGGTAGTGCTTGCTGAAGAAGGTGAAGCAAAGGGGAAACCATGCAGAGCTGGCAGACAGTCTAAATATTGAACGAACATTTCATTATAACAACAGAGGTAATGCTCCTCGCCGGGCAAATCGATCAAACAAGCAATGAGCTCTCCGGGTGAAATCAAAACCCATCGTTAATTGGACCTGGCCTTGGATTTAACACACTTCTTATCTGAAAGGAGAAATTAAAAAGTTTTGGAACATATTGCAAGTAGAAATTGTACCAGCCATCTGGTGAGGCTCCTCAGGAAACCATGCTGTACACCGCTTTTATCCAATCTGTATGCTTTCATAAAAAAAAGCCTATCTGTTGACATCTAAGCAAATGTTGTCTCTTTTCGTGTATTTTTAAAAGTCACTGTTATAATTGTACACGTTTGTCCGTCAACATTTTAGGTAGCCTAGTTTGAAAAGTTCAAGCTATTTACAAAGTTTCAGGATTCATGCCTCTGTGCTCACTTCAGCTCGGTCAAACAGTTCAACAGCCTGTGTGGACACGGTTTTCTATTTGGGATGAATGTTTGAGATGTTTTTCAGTTGGATTGAGCGAAGAGCACAGTCAGGCCCTTAGAGAACATTTTCAAATTTACTATATTTTTCAAAAAATTCGCTTTAAATTTTCAAAAAAAATTACTTTAAATTTAAAAAAAAATTACTTTAAATTTTCAAAAAAAATTACTTTAAATTTTCAAAAAAAATTACTTTAAATTTTCAAAAAAAATTACTTTAAATTTTCAAAAAAAATTACTTTAAATTTTCAAATTTTTTTTTCAATTTTCCAAAAAATTTACTTAAAATTTTCAAAAAAATTTACTTAAAATTTTCAAAAAAATTAACTTAAAATTTTCAAAAAAATTAACTTAAAATTTTCAAAAAAATTAACTTAAAATTTTCAAAAAAATTAAATTTTCAAAAAAATTAAATTTTCAAAAAAATTAAATTTTCAAAAAAATTAAATTTTCAAAAAAATTAAATTTTCAAAAAAATTAAATTTTCAAAAAAATTAAATTTTCAAAAAAATTAAATTTTCAAAAAAATTTACTTTTCAAAAAAATTTACTTTTCAAAAAAATTTACTTTAAATTTTCAAAAAAAATTACTTTAAATTTTCAAAAAAAATTACTTTAAATTTTCAAAAAAATTTACTTTAAATTTTCCCAAAAATTTACTTAAAATTTTCAAAAAAATATTATAAATTTTCAAAAAAATTTACTTTAAATTTTCAAAAAAATTTACTTTAAATTTTCAAAAAAATTAAATTTTCAAAAAAATTAAATTTTCAAATAAATTAAATTTTCAAATAAATTTAATTTTCAAAAAAATTTAATTTTCAAAAAAATTTAATTTTCAAAAAAATTTACTTTAAATTTTCAATTTTTTTTTAAATTTTCAAAATTTTTTTATAAATTTTCAAAAAAATATTATAAATTTTCAAAAAAATATTATAAATTTTCAAAAAAATTTACTTTAAATTTTCAAAAAAATTTACTTTAAATTTTCAAAAAAATTTACTTTAAATTTTCAAAAAAATTTACTTTAAATTTTCAAAAAAATTTACTTTAAATTTTCAAAAAAATATTATAAATTTTCATTTTTTTTTAAATTTTCAATTTTTTTTTAAATTTTCAATTTTTTTTTAAATTTTCAAAAATTTTTTATAAATTTTCAAAAAAATATTATAAATTTTCAAAAAAATATTATAAATTTTCAAAAAAATTTACTTTAAATTTTCAAAAAAATTTACTTTAAATTTTCAAAAAAATTTACTTTAAATTTTCAAAAAAATTTACTTTAAATTTTCAAAAAAATTTACTTTAAATTTTCAAAAAAATATTATAAATTTTCAATTTTTTTTTAAATTTTCAATTTTTTTTTAAATTTTCAATTTTTTTTTAAATTTTCAAAAAAATTTACTTTAAATTTTCAACAAAATTTACTTTAAATTTTCAACAAAATTTACTTTAAATTTTCAAAAAAATATTATAAATTTTCAATTTTTTTTTAAATTTTCAATTAAAATTTACTTTAAATTTTCAAAAAAATATTATAAATTTTCAAAAAAATATTATAAATTTTCAAAAAAATTTACTTTAAATTTTCAAAAAAATTTACTTTAAATTTTCAAAAAAATTTACTTTAAATTTTCAAAAAAATTTACTTTAAATTTTCAAATTTTTTTTATAAATTTTCAAAAAAATATTATAAATTTTCAAAAAAATATTATAAATTTTCAAAAAAATTTACTTTAAATTTTCAAAAAAATTTACTTTAAATTTTCAAAAAAATTTACTTTAAATTTTCAAAAAAATATTATAAATTTTCAAAAAAATATTATAAATTTTCAAAAAATATTATAAATTTTCAAAAAAATATTATAAATTTTCAAAAAAATTTACTTTAAATTTTCAAAAAAATATTATAAATTTTCCCAAAAAATTACTTTAAATTTTCAAAAAAATATTATAAATTTTCCCAAAAAATTACTTTAAATTTTCAAAAAAATATTATAAATTTTCCCAAAAAATTACTTTAAATTTTCAATTTTTTTTTAAATTTTCAAAAAAAATTACTTTAAATTTTCAAAAAAATTTACTTTAAATTTTCAAAAAAATTTACTTTAAATTTTCAAAAAAATTTACTTTAAATTTTCAAAAAAATATTATAAATTTTCAATTTTTTTTTAAATTTTCAATTTTTTTTTAAATTTTCAATTTTTTTTTAAATTTTCAAAAAAATTTACTTTAAATTTTCAAAAAAAATATTTTAAATTTTCAAAAAAATTTACTTTAAATTTTCAAAAAAATTTACTTTAAATTTTCAAAAAAATTTACTTTAAATTTTCAAAAAAATATTATAAATTTTCAATTTTTTTTTAAATTTTCAATTTTTTTTTAAATTTTCAATTTTTTTTTAAATTTTCAAAAAAATTTACTTTAAATTTTCAAAATTTTTTTATAAATTTTCAAAAAAATATTATAAATTTTCAAAAAAATATTATAAATTTTCAAAAAAATTTACTTTAAATTTTCAAAAAAATTTACTTTAAATTTTCAAAAAAATTTACTTTAAATTTTCAAAAAAATATTATAAATTTTCAAAAAAATATTATAAATTTTCAAAAAAATATTATAAATTTTCAAAAAATATTATAAATTTTCAAAAAAATATTATAAATTTTCAAAAAAATTTACTTTAAATTTTCAAAAAAATATTATAAATTTTCCCAAAAAATTACTTTAAATTTTCAAAAAAATATTATAAATTTTCCCAAAAAATTACTTTAAATTTTCAATTTTTTTTTAAATTTTCAAAAAAATTTACTTTAAATTTTCAAAAAAATTTACTTTAAATTTTCAAAAAAAATATTTTAAATTTTCAAAAAAATTTACTTTAAATTTTCAAAAAAATTTACTTTAAATTTTCAAAAAAATTTACTTTAAATTTTCAAAAAAATATTATAAATTTTCAATTTTTTTTTAAATTTTCAATTTTTTTTTAAATTTTCAATTTTTTTTTAAATTTTCAAAAAAATTTACTTTAAATTTTCAAAATTTTTTTATAAATTTTCAAAAAAATATTATAAATTTTCAAAAAAATATTATAAATTTTCAAAAAAATTTACTTTAAATTTTCAAAAAAATTTACTTTAAATTTTCAAAAAAATTTACTTTAAATTTTCAAAAAAATATTATAAATTTTCAAAAAAATATTATAAATTTTCAAAAAAATATTATAAATTTTCAAAAAATATTATAAATTTTCAAAAAAATATTATAAATTTTCAAAAAAATTTACTTTAAATTTTCAAAAAAATATTATAAATTTTCCCAAAAAATTACTTTAAATTTTCAAAAAAATATTATAAATTTTCCCAAAAAATTACTTTAAATTTTCAATTTTTTTTTAAATTTTCAAAAAAATTTACTTTAAATTTTCAAAAAAATTTACTTTAAATTTTCAAAAAAATATTATAAATTTTCAATTTTTTTTTAAATTTTCAATTTTTTTTTAAATTTTCAATTTTTTTTTAAATTTTCAAAAAAATTTACTTTAAATTTTCAAAAAAAATATTTTAAATTTTCAAAAAAATTTACTTTAAATTTTCAAAAAAATTTACTTTAAATTTTCAAAAAAATATTATAAATTTTCAATTTTTTTTTAAATTTTCAATTTTTTTTTAAATTTTCAATTTTTTTTTAAATTTTCAAAAAAATTTACTTTAAATTTTCAAAAAAAATATTTTAAATTTTCAAAAAAATTTACTTTAAATTTTCAAAAAAATTTACTTTAAATTTTCAAAAAAATATTATAAATTTTCCCAAAAAATTACTTTAAATTTTCAAAAAAATATTATAAATTTTCCCAAAAAATTACTTTAAATTTTAAAATTTTTTTTTAAATTTTCAAAAAAATATTTTAAATTTTCAAAAAAATATTATAAATTTTCAAAAAAATTAAATTTTCAAAAAAATTAAATTTTCAAAAAAATATTATAAATTTTCAAAAAAATTAAATTTTCAAAAAAATATTATAAATTTTCAAAAAAATATTATAAATTTTCAAAAAAATATTATAAATTTTCAAAAAAATATTATAAATTTTCAAAAAAATATTATAAATTTTCAAAAAAATTTAATTTTCAAAAAAATTTAATTTTCAAAAAAATTAAATTAAATTTTCAAAAAAATTTAATTTTCAAAAAAATTTAATTTTCAAAAAAATTTAATTTTCAAAAAAATTTAATTTTCAAAAAAATTTAATTTTCAAAAAAATTTAATTTTCAAAAAAATTTAATTTTCAAAAAAATTTAATTTTCAAAAAAATTTAATTTTCAAAAAAATTTAATTTTCAAAAAAATTTAATTTTCAAAAAAATTTAATTTTCAAAAATAATTTACTTTAAATCCTCAAAAAAAATTCTATATTTTTCTAAAAATTTACGTTATTTTTCTGCCAACAGTCATGTAAACCAGTTTGAGTGGGAACACTGATTAAGATTTCATGACCGTTCTAAAACAAGTATTTTAAAAAGGAAAAAAAATATCTTGAAATTCTATCCAATATTTATACTTTATTTCTCAAGTGATGCAGGGTTTAGCCGAAGACAATTTCAATTTGTTCTTTGGCGACACACATTCATACAATGCATGTTTGTGCAGCACTTTGTCTATGAGGGGCCACTTGGAGCTCAGTATCTTGCCCAAGGTCACTATGGCATACTGACGTGAAGGACTCGGCTCAAACTGCTGACCTTCTTAGAGGACGACCGCTCTACTCCCTCAGCCGCCCCCATAAAGGCGCCATTCGAAACTAAGCCAGCTCACCCCTGCTCCACTGTAGAAAGTATAGGATTACTTTAAGGTTTTGATTTGGTTATTGGGTTGGAAACACACAGGGATAATAATCACAGACGATGGACAGACATTGGTTTATTTCCATACCTCAGTTCGTCCACATTACTCCAATGTCTGTTTCTGCAGATATTTGATGCCTTCAATTATTCTGGGTCATATCTAGACCTCAGATCTGCAGTAAAGTAAATGAGCTAATGCAATCTTCTATGGGAAACCCATTAGCACGACCTTTGACTCCCCTCCTTCTCTTTTTCTGTGCTAATAGAGCCCAATAAAGACATCCAGAAGCTGCTGAAGCCCTCCAGCTCAGCTGACCTATCCAAGGACTTGTTCCAGCACGCAGCAGGGGAGGAGGAGGGCAGCCTGTCGGGCCACACTGCGAGCCTGCTGCACATCACTGAGAAGAGACGTGAGTACCAGGGAAATAGGAACGGAGAGAGAGTTATTAACAGTGTCGAATATTCATTAGTGGTAAAGAGGTGGGCTAATTATTGGTGGAAATTGCCACAAGCAAGGTAATCAATAGTGAGAGTCGACTTCAACAAAGGAGATGAGGAAGGTCGAAAGACAATGTCCTCTCTCTGTAAACACTCCCTATAATGGATCAATCTAACTCATAATGAATCTCATAGCTTAGGCCTGTTGGGCATTAATGCATTAACAACAGGTGATATCCTCAAGGTAGAGCTTCAGTGATCCTGAAACCAGCTGAACGATCACTGCCTGCTTTGGGTATTCTGATCCCACCGTCTCAGAGGCTGCTGCAGTGTAGCCTTGGTTGAAAGGCCTCATTGTGCATCAGTCCCACACAGAGGCTTCCCTGTACGAGCCAGACTCGGAGCCCAGGGCATAGAAACACGGATACTGGGGCTACATGGGTGACAAGGAAGCCTTTATCTGCTCCACTAACCCGACACTTTTATTCAGAGACAGCTCAACCAGAGGCTAATGTGACCCACTATACGGCCATGCTACCTGGCAGGTCAGCTAATAGTATGTGGCAAGAGAGATAGAGGGAGAGAAAGACAGGCCAAGACCAACACAATGAAAAACCATTGGTGGGTAAAATATTTACATAAAGCTGGTAAATTACGAAGAGGGACGATTTCAACAAAATGACCCGAACCTCCTCCTGATTCTACGTCATCTGAATCAGAAGAGATCAATTCCAACGTTTAAACTCTTTTCACATTTTGGAGATAATAGAGAATATTACCTCAACCGAAGAGGTTCTGTTTTCACCCATTGGTTTTATTGGGAGCAGGATTATGCAAGGTTATTAATAATAATCCTAATAATACCAATAGGATGGCCGCACACAGCGAATCTGGTTCAGTTCCAAGTGTCTTCCAGTTAATGTGGAAGTTTTTTCCCTCAGTAACGAAAGTACTGCTAATTGTGGGAACTGTTACAGTTTTTTAGGTCTCAACCTTAATATGTAAAGTGCCTTGAGATAAAGCATGTTATGATTTAGTGGCATGCAAACAAAATTTAATTGAATTGAAAAAGTAGAACAGAAGTATTGGATTCAGATAACATAGCATGATGATGATGTACTCCACGAGAGTTGTGTTACATTTTGATAGATTTGCATTGAAGCCTTGCATTATTTATCTGTAAGGGGTTGATTAATAGACGGATCAACAGAAAATAACTGGTTAAGTAAATGTCTATGTTAAATGATGAAAAAAAAATGTAATATAGAAATTAAGGTACATCTTGGCAAATGTGTGTTTACTGTTTTTCTCTCTGTAGCTGAGCCTTGTCTCAGCCGTCTTCATTCCAACAAGGTCCAGACGACATCATTATGATGAAGCTGTTCAGGCTGCTTGTTGACCTCAGGGCCCTGACGAGTGGGAGGGGGATTACACACTAGTCATTACACACTGACATGCAAGCACCTCCTCTCTGTTGCTTTATTCCCTTTCTCCCAAACGTGAACTCCTCCTTCCCGCCCTCCCTCCTAATCCTTTGTTCCGGCAGTTAATCCATCTGTACTTTTCTCAGCGAAGAGAGAGGAAAGAACGGGACTGACAATGAGAGCACATCAAATCGAAAGCACACAAACAGTTGTTTTTTTATTCATGTGATATTCTTAATCAAAGGACCTTTATTTCACTCACATTAAAGGGAGTGGGATTAAGGACATGCTTTAAAAGTGAAGAGGTGTCAAGCAGGAATACAGGAACCAGGCTGTGTGTTTGCTTTAAGAAGTTTACGTCATTCATCTGCCTCAGACACAAAGACTTCTGTTCTTCTGGTCTCAGCGTGAATTCTCCATTGCCAGTCGTCCCAGCTGACATCTCATTCCTCCCCTGACTGGCTTTTCAGATGGAGGCAGTTGTTTCTGCCTGGGAGAGAAAACGCACTGATCAATTATTCAAGGAGAGGGTGTGGGAGAAGGAAGAAGGGAGAAGGGAGAAGAGAGATGGGGGGTGAGGCGGGAGGAACAAGTGCAGTAGAGTGGGAATAATCACATAACCAGTTCAAAATAAGAAAAAAATGTAAGGGAATTCATTCTTTCCCTTACGTGAAAGAAGGTGAAAACACCTTCTTTCACCATCGTTTTTCATCTACTTTCACTTTCTTCTCTTTCTCTCTTATTGCTTTACATTCTTAGCGCGTTTCATCTCTCCCTGCCTTTCTCTCGCTTGTCTCTTCATCTCCTCCTCCACATTTCCCTCCCTCCCTGTTTCACTGCCTCCACTTTCTTCACTCTTCATGAAAAAGGGGTCTGTGCTTGCAGCCTGAGAGGAAGGTAAAACAATATTCACAAAGTCAATAAAAGAACCGATTGTAAATGATGCTTGTCACCACATCGCATTCTGCAGTGTTTCTGCATTGAATATAAACAACCACTTTCAGACATCAGACAGAAAAGCTTGGTATATAAAATAGATCAGACTGATGAGAACTGCTCCTGACAGCTTATGTTGTTACCCTATCTTATCGTATCTTGTCTTATCTTATCTTACCTTACCTGAACTTACCTTAGCCTTTCTTATCTTATCTTACCTTATGTCATCTTACCTTATCTTACCTTACCTTACCTTACCTTACCTTACCTTACCTTACCTTACCTTACCTTACCTACCTTACCTTACCTTACCTTACCTTAACATACCATACCATACCATACCATTACCATACCATACCATACCATACCATACCATACCATACCATACCATACCATACCATACCATACCATTCTATACCATATCATATCATACTATATCATATCATATCATATCATATCATATCATATCATATCATATCATATCATATCATATCATATCATATCATATCATACTATATCTTACCTTACCTTACAGCGAAGAGTCCCTCTATGAAACCACATTTAAATTCATAAAAATTTTTAATCTTTATTCGGATTCACAGAAAATTGTAGTAGTTCCATAATTATGTCAGATTTTCTTTAATCAAAATTCCCATAATCATTCCCTGAGACAATTTACTGAATTTTTTTATAATGCCAATGTAATGAAACTGAAAACTACGCCCCCTCATCCAAATCTTCTACAAATGTAAATACATAGTTCTTCTCTGACCAATATCACATCCTTTTGCCAGGTTTTGTGATAATCTGTCCAGTTGTTGTTGCATAATATTGCTTACAAACAAACAAACCAATAACCATCAAACACATGGATGAAAACATAACCTCCTTGGCAGAGGTAAATGTAAATGGACAATATAATTTCCTGTGCAGTGTTTCTGTGCTGACCACACACTCGGTGGCAGGATGAAGCAGATTAAGTGTGTCTTTATGTTTTTTCATCTCTAGTTAAAGAACCATGATGCTCATTGCTCAATTCTTATTTGTATTCTCACACAGTCCCTGCTTCCTTAAAATGTCATCCCACTTGTCTCCTGGCATTTGAGGTGATGAGTGTTTTCACTCATATTTCAAACACGACACCGTGACCTACCAACGCTTCAGCATGATGATCAGCCCTTCTCAAATCAATATGTGCTCTATCAGGAGGGTGATGCAGGGAATCAAATGTGGGAGCAGACAAAGAGCAGCGGCAGCGGAGTGGGCTCTTTTGGCGTGGCCTGAAAACAACACCCGACAAAAAACAGCTTTCAACCTGACACATAACCCATCACACATTCAGAGTTCATGTAGCATGGCAGCCCAGCATCCACTGATACATTAGGAAATACAAACACACATCCATCTCCCTAAGTGAAGAGTCCAAACATTTGTCTCACTATAGTGGAGGATCAGTTCAGCTCTGTTACACACAGTTTGCTCCTAACTTGGGGGACGCAGATACAAGCAGATATTCTTGGACCCTGCATGGCTTTATTTAGTTTTTTACAGAATCTTTGAATACAATTAACTTTACATTTGTATTAACATGTCAGTGTTGGTGGCAGCCTGATTGGAATGCACGGGCTGGCACGTTGATGCACACTGTACATGATGCTGACCCTGATGAATGCAGCAGCAGAGAGGCCTGCCCTCAAAGAGTCAGAGGCTTGTGCAGAAATGAACAAGTGCAGCACACCCAGGAGAAAAGGGAGCTCACAGTGCATTTAAGATGGGGCTATTTTCAGTCCAACACGTGTTTCAAGCAAGTTCAGAGACAGATTGAAGAAATCTACTCAGACCAAAATATTCCTGAAGAGGTCAACACTCAGCTTTACAAGAGACGTGCAGATTAAAAGTGGATCAAAGAGTGAAAATGATTTTTGTTGGAACAGATTTTACAATAAAATCGTAAGATAAAGCCATTGATCTAATTATGAGCATGTCGATGTTCAAGAGCAACACTACCACGACAGATTCTTGAACTCAGTGTCCATAACAGAGAAACAATTTATCCTTCACCACAAAGAAATATAATCTGTTGCTCAATCAGGAACAGTTTGTTCATGATTTTAATCTCTCAATTTCCCTCCAGAATAAAAGCATGGTGTTTCTCCCTCTCTCTCTGCCTCATAGAACCACTGAGTAGTGTATCTTCATTAGAGGTGCACTTTGACCTCCTGGACCTGACTGAGCTGACTGACATGTCTGACCAGGAACTGGCTGAAGTGTTTGCTGACTCTGATGAGGAAAACCACAACGAGTTCCCAACAGGTAGGACCTGCCAAAACTTTAAATACACATATATATATATATATCTAACCCTTCAGCTGGGATTTACCCTGACCCTCAAAAGATAAAGGGTGTGGAACATGATAAATGATAAATACATGGTTGGATGAATGGATGGACGGATTTAAACCTAAATGAGTGTAACAAATAAAAGTAAAAATAAATATATTTAAAAAAAACAAAACACTTTGACTCACTCAAGGTTTGTATATAAGACACTGGTAACATATTAATAGACTTACACTGCATACTGTGGAAAACACAAAGATGTAAACACTGTGTTAAAACACATATACATATTGTTAGCAACACACTGACGCATTAACACAGGAATTGTGTTGCTACACAGCTCTGCTATTCTTTGTTCTTCGCACAGATTTTAATTTGCCCAACAAAAATATTAAAGAAAACTGCCTTTGCTCACATGTTTGCTGAAAGGTAATATTGCACAAATTTAATTTCAGATTTTCAATAGGACTAAAACATAAAACAATATAGAGTATGAGCATGTTTAAGGTCAATGATCTATAAGAGCAGGAGGATCTGAAAAATTAAATAAACACATGTTGTGTGGAGCTGTGATCGCACTACACATAGTCATCAAATTCACTATATGGGGGCGTCATGCACATGTTTGCATTGTAATGAGACAGTTCACAATACATGTGTGTCACAGCAGAAGGTATAAGGGTTAAAGCTAACATGTCTCTCTACATGATTTGCAAAAATTAAGACAAAATCTTCCCCATGTTTTATTTATGATCGGCGCCTCATCCTGCCTCATCCTGCATGCGGACAGTGAACTCTCTCCCCCACTGCTGCCTCTCAGCATGCACACAGGATATCAGGGCAACTCAAGATCTAAAGGTCCTCTGACACAGTTTAGTCAATCTCGCATATATATTGGTTATACTGTGCATGGGTGATAAATAAAACTCGAAAAATATGTCAGGTTTTCAGTCGTTATAACATCATCCGCTAGAGCTGTGAACAACTGTTTGTACTCTTTACTTTGAGAACACATTATGGTCTTTCTCCTGGTGATGAAAAACCTTAGGTTGGATGTTGACCTATATGCAAAGATCGCAACTTGTTTGAATTCACTGAAATGCACAAAACAGATTTGATCAGGTTAAATAGACCTCTCACTCTAAACATACTTTATTATATAGGCTTTCCTCATATTGATTAGATTTCTTATTA
This sequence comes from Pseudopleuronectes americanus, assembly GCA_038501795.1. NCBI lineage: Eukaryota > Metazoa > Chordata > Actinopteri > Pleuronectiformes > Pleuronectidae > Pseudopleuronectes > Pseudopleuronectes americanus. The sequence continues at coordinate 15,262,851 of CM076716.1, forward strand.
TAAAACCTCCTATTTCTTCAACATCCTCCTCTCCCTACCTCCTCCTATCTGTTTCGTTTTAATAATAATGTTCCACATAACAGCACAGCTTGTTAGGTGTGAGTTATGATCCCAGTGGACCATCTGCACTGCATGCTGCTGTCTCCAGCTCCACAGCCAATAATGTAAATTAAAGATGGTTGCAGCATTTAGTGCAGAGGCGTAGCTTATGTGCAAGAAAGGATTTGTTTTTCATAAAACCTTAGTTTCAAGAGCGGACGAGTAAAATGTCAGGCAATATTCTAAAAAGTACACCAATCATGCTGCTAGTATTATTATAACCATTATTTAAAGTGCATCCGATAGATAGACAGATATAGAGATGGTTTGTTTGTTGGTTGGTTTGTTGGTTGGTTGGTTTGTTGGTTTGTGGTTGGTTGGTGGCTGGTTGGTGGCTGGTTGGTGGTTGGTTAGTGGCTGGTTGGTGGTTGGTTGGTGGTTGGGTGGTGGTTTGTTGGTGCCTGGTTGGAGGTTGGTTGGTGGCTGGTTGGTGGTTGATGGTGATTAACAATAATCCAAACCCCAATTTAATTCAATCTTTCTCAAATTTGATGCATTTCGTAAATCGTCAGACTTCTGATTAACTCACAATGACTGAGCATGTTGCACACCAAAACTCTATCTCAGAAAATGTTATACATTTTTTAATATGTTTTCCTCAAACAGCAGGTTAGTGGATAATAATAACACTTTATAACATACAGTTTTCTGCTAACCAAGTTTAACAGTTGTAGTACCCCCCCCTCCCCCCCTGCAGCTGTGAACATGCAATACAGATGCAGAACTCTCAGCAGCCAACAGGCTTCCTGTCCAAGGCCTCACAGCTGCTACTCTGCTCTCTACTAATCAGCATGAAGTCCTACTGTCATCATATGGACAGCTGTATTCACTGCTATGTGACATGATTGAATTCACACTGCCTTATATCTAAGAAAGAGTTCTGTAACGATTAAATTGTTCAGAATGACACATTGTATTTATCAGTTTAGTTAATTATCACAATGAGCAGCGCCCTCTCGCTCTTCAATTTTTTACCTGAATAAATCAAAAATAAAAATAGATCAGTCTTCTGAGAAAGCAGCAAATATGTCTTCCTGCTGAATCTTTAACCTTTTGACAGACGTAGCCTTTTTTCAAGACTTGTTCATGTCTCACACTCACACATTCTTCCTCTTCTGCCACCCTGTCCCTCTTAGCTTTCTTCACTGTCATTCTCTCTCTCCATGTCTGCCTTAACTTTGGCTTTTAGAGAGGAAAGATAACAACCCCACAGAGATGCAGTCACCAAGAAGCCTGTAGACGAACGGGAGACTGAGCACTCTTTTGCTGTTTTTTGCTTATAGATCTATATAAGATTCACGGAAAAGTATACGGTCATTCATGACATCGAAGACTGATGTTTTCTACATAATGTCTTTATGCCTCCATGTCGGTAACAGCCAGTGGCTGGAGGTAAATTAGTTTTTGGGGTTACAAAGCCCATTTTTCGTCTTCTGAAACAGGTAAACAAAACTGATCTGGTCTCTTGCCACAAAATAAAGGCTGAGGAATCACTGTCCATCAAAAATGTCAAAACTTAAGGTCATCAGCTAAGCTTACAGCATTTATTTATATTTTTGATACTATTGTTAAACCTTTATTTAACTGGGAACTCTTCAAATCCACTCTTTTAGGTTGAAAACTGACAATGGAGTGTGTATGTGTTTGTGTGTGTGTGTGTGTGTGAGAGAGAGAGAGAGAGAGAGAGAGAGAGAGAGAGAGAGAGAGAGAGAGAGAGAGAGAGAGAGAGAGAGAGAGAGAGAGAGAGAGAGAGAGAGGACTTACTGCACAAATCTCAGCTGTGTACCAGCTGTTCTGTTTCATCCGTATTCTCTAAAACCTCCTTCATTATTAAACCTTGTAATTTCATGCAGGGCAACTATTCTTGTATTGAACAAACCTACTCTAACTATAAGCCTGAAATACTGTGAACTGAATTTTGACAAAGGCAGTTTCAGAAGATATAATTGGTTTATTTGCTCATAAGGTCACCAGTCATCTTAGAGTCCGGGTGAAAGAGTATTTACTTTATCTAATTTGTGTCAAAGTTTGTATCGTCAATGTGGGTCAGGTGATTTATAGCTGAGCTGTGTGAGCATTGGGCTCTGTGGGAAACTGCTGAGTGTGTGGTACGAGTTGAAGGAGAGGTTAAAGGAAGTAGAGAGAAGAGGAGGAGAGGAACAAGAGACGGGTAAGTGAGTTCATACTAAATGTAGGTCCCTAAATAATTTACTTTTCCCTGCAGAAACAAAGTCCTTCAAAAGCCATTTACACACTTTTCATAATTTGCATAACTACACTTCACTGCATTATTGATAGATACATGTGTCTTGTTTTGTTTATGTTTACTCAGTTTCCCATTTTCCTGCTCGATCAATTCCTCCCCTTTACTTTCAGCCATTTTCAGCTTAAAAGTAAATATATATTTGTTCATTTAGGGTATAATTCAAGCAAAACTAGTGAACGTGATCAATTGTGCTTCACGGCTGGAATCCAGAACACTGTGAACACACTTGTTCTAGAGCAGCTCCAGAGGTACTGAACAAAACGCTGACTTTGTCCAGTTGCTTTGCTCTTTGTTTTTAGGCTCAAATGAGTTTGATGAACCATAAAGTCACATCAACAAACTACCAGGCACGGCTCTCACCTCCTATTCTTTGCTGTTGGAGCAGTAACAGATGACATTGCAAACTATGACCTATTGTGTGTCTGTTGTGTGGATGTTTTCACAGTCAATTGCTTTAGAGAGGGTGTTTGTTTTAAAGGATTTGAATGAGGATGTCTTTCATAGACGAATGATGGAGAGATGAAAATATGGGGAAAGAATTAAGTTGGGGATATGAATAGAAAAAACAAAATCTGATTAAATTCATGGTCCGTCCATGGATTTTTGATGACCACAGCATTTGTGTAGCACTCTCAATCAATAATATGATGTCATTACCCACACCAAGGGGGTTGTGTTTGTATTCCTATTTGTTTGTTGGCAGTATCAAGCAGAAACATAAACAAAACTTGAATATTATCACTACAACTGGCCTATCGATGTCAAAGCAGGATTATCCAATCCCCAAATCCTGCAGTGGAGTCGCCGCTCTGAACGTATAACTGAAGCAGGCTGGGAAGTTTTAGCCCATAGAGAGGCTGTCTCTCTGTCTCATATGTGACTTATCCTTTAGGGAACGTATCCATGTGTTTTACAGTCCCTCTGTAAAGCCCCTTTGAATGCGAAAGGTCAGACTCCAGCTCAACTTGCTGCCTTTGGGGCCGCAGCAGGATTTTAACAAGATTCCATATCAGTGTCTTAGAAAGATATATGCCCCAGTTCACCAAGACTGGCTGGGTTGTGCTAGGATGAGCATGCACCCAAAATAATGGGCTGAAAGAGATTGTTTGTGCAGATAGATGAACATATCCTGTAGTGTTGTGCAGCATGTTTGGTCTGTGCCTTCACAGCGTCTAGTGTTTCTGAGACGATAAGTTATGCAGCAACACGCTGACTGAAGAATCTGGATGGCTGCTCGCCAGCGGCACAGACGGAACATAGCAGAGCACCAAATAGCTCAGGGTGTTCAGTGTATGTGACAGAGAGAGAGAAAGAGAGAGCGACACAAAGAAGGGACAGAAAACACAGACAATCTATTTATACTGTGGAAAGGTTTGTTCTTAATTTGCTTGATAGATGTGATCACCCTTTTTGTGTCTCGATATATTTTTTAGTGGTTTCCTGTTCGTCAGTCTTTTAAATAGATGTCAGGGTACAACAGGCCAACAGGAGTCTGAACAAAACTCAAAATGAAGGGAGAGAAGAAATATGTGTATTATAGAAACATACGGTAGATATACATTCATTGAAGATATGAATCCATATAATAATATTGAGATAACCAGTCACCATCAGCAGGTGTTTGTGACACAGAAAGCTGCAGACTGCTTTGTGCTACTGAGGAGGTTGTTGTTGTCCTCCTCATTAAAACCCAGCGGAGATGCCATCAATCTTCCAAGATCAATATGTGTTTTCCCTCTTCCCCTTCCTCTTCCTCTCTCCAGTGTGTGCGAGGATGTGGGTGTGGCTTTGGGGAGATGAATGAGCCACGAACTGAGTATAACATTCACTTAGGAGAGCCAAGATTCGAGTGATGTGGGCAGTGAAAGGTGGAGTGAGGTGTCGACTCTTTATCAGTCAGTCATTCTTCCCTCTCCTGCCTTGTCCAAGTCTCGCTTGGTTGAACACCACCACCAAGTGGTCTGAAGAGGCACTAGCAACAAAACTAGAAATATATGTCTTTGTATGGCAAAAACATAACAAAATCCACTAATTATATAAAATGGTGACACTGTTGGGAGTCACTGCAGTGATATAACGCGTGGTATATAATTATATACTGGTTTTTTCCATCCATACATTCAATCGTCATTTATACTGTCTAGTATTGAGGGGTTACAAGGGGGGCTGGAGCCATTCCCAGTTGACTTTGGGCATGAGGTGGCGTACATGGAGAAAACCACGAACATTTTTGTTGTGGTTTTAAACTCTTTAAACTTCTTTATGAGCAGAGAATGACAAAACCAACAGAAAACCTAAGCTGATAAAAAATGTGTTTTACCTCCTCCCTATATATCCATATATAATAAATATTTGCTATATTGCTAATGATTGAAATTACATTGCTATAATTATTGATATTTACCAGCCCTAATAAAAACTTTCTCATTTTCCCATCTTAGCCAATCACTTTCACAGTTTTTGAGATGGCCATTTTGAATGAATAACAGGAAGTAAAATTATGCTATGGTCTTCCAATCCCTCAGTGGCATACGTCCAAACACTGTAGACAGTTGCTTTTAGCTTTGATGGAGCTACGTTGACGTTAAACATAAAGATTTTGAAGCTCAAGCTGTTGGAAACACGACAAGCGTCCTTGTTTTCATGTTCACTGTGTCTGTATTTACTGTATGTCTAGTGACCGGTTACTGTGTGTGTTTGTTCCCAGGTTCCCAACAGCCGATGCTGCCCAGAGGTGGGTACATGCGCTCCCCCTCATGGACGCGCTGCAGCAAAGTCGAGCCTCCACGAGAGAGAAAACACCACAGCGACTCTGACACCCTGGAGCCCTTGATGAAGCTGGAGCGGCCCAAGCAGCCATGACGAGGACGTCTGTGGTGAACCGGCCGGACCACAGAGAGAGAAAAAGCCCAAAGCCAGACATACGCAGCCAGAGGGGGAACACAAGGTGGACTGAGAGGCCCCCCCCATCTGCCACCGTGCACTCCCATAATGTTTCATGGTGCTGAATAGACGAGTTCAGGTTGAACACTGGACACTGTGCTCTGCACTTTAACTAAAGATGTTGAGCTGTGCAATACACACTCTCCTCTCTCCCTCTCCCCTCTCTCTCTCTCTCTCACACACACACAAACACACATGGTCATTGTGTTGATCATGCAATGGGGTTATCGATGCACTCTGGGCTGCCAGAAGATTTTTCAGTTTTTGTTTTTGAATCATATAACAGGGTATGAGGTGAGCAGAGTAATCTCCATCCTCACAGCCTCTCAGGGTGGGAAACAGTGGCTGGAGAGTTGCGATTGGCTCTAACAGGAGCGCCCCCAGCCCAGAGAGGCCAGATCTTCCATGTGACGTTCAGATGCTGGGGTCCACGTTGAAACACCAGGACATGAGCTAAAAAACATATCAATAAAGCTGTTAAATTACTCCATGTGCTGCTGGACAATGCGACAGGGTTTTCTGTTGCCTGTAAATAAGGCGACTCTGGGTTTCAGAGAGGCCAAATTCTATCCATCAGACCTTCTCCATATCAATAAAGATGTTTTGTTGTTATTTTCAATGGATCAATATGAAAATTGCACGTTTCTCACTGAATCATATTTACAGTGCCCTCCACAATTATTGGCATTAGGTGCAGATAGCTAAAAAGATAAACAGACCAAGCAGCAGCTCAGACTTTTGTTAAGATCAAATTCGTTCTATTTTCAGTTTAGAAAATGATGGCTGCCAAAGTCACATTTGCAAAACTCAAGTTGCCAATCCAAAAATCGGCTGGTATTCAAATTCCCTTGTTCTTGGAGCTTTCAGGAACGAAGGCACATTTTGCGGGAATGCCAAAACATACAAAGTGCCAACAATTTTGTCATCTTTTCTCAGCTGAATCTGACTACATGCAATAATTCTGATCTTTCTGAGCAAAGGGAAACAGCTGATTCCTTGATTTATTTATCTCACGCGAAGCTTGTCTAAACCAGCTGTGCCAATAATTCTGAACGCTCTGACACGACGGATCAATGGCGACACGGGGATGGTGCTGACACAGCACAGAGGAGATGTGAGACTACAGGGATGATAGAAGAATAAATACAAGTCTTGAAAAAGCCTGTGTCTGTGTGACTGATCAAGTTAAATTGTGGGAATGGGTGAAGAAACGGGTGCATTTACCATAACTTCATGTGGGCACTTTAGATACTGTGTTCTCTACATAACAAGGAAACCCAAGCTGACAGAGTGAATTATTGCTCTATATGAAAATACTGCTCAAATGTTTCTGATGAAATTATACATAGATTTTTACAAATGATTTTGTATTCACGCACTAAATTAGTAGAATGGCTGCATGGTTTGAACACAGACAATGGAATCAATAACTAAAATCATTATAGAAAAGTATGCTTTTGTGACACTACATCATTTATTTAAGGGCATCACCCAAGCAAAGATTACAGTAATGGCAGTAAAAAAAATTTTTTTAAATCACATTGTCCTTCAAGAGTAACCGGGAAAAAGTTAAGTGACAATAGATATAAAAACGATCAAGTAAAAACCATGCACGGTCAAACAGGCAGAAAACACAATCATACAAAAATCCGTCCCTTGATGTTTGGATGACAAAATGTTCCAGCGTCACACTGGTCGACGCCTTTTCAAAAGAGGAGCCCACATTTCTCTCATTACAAAAGAACAAGTTCAAGTAATTTCATTATTAAACCTGTTTACTCAGCACAGGAGCAACTGGCTCAACAATTAGGAAACTAACATTTGGTTAGCAGTGTGTGACCCGCCCATCGAGGGGTCGTTCTCAATGACAAGGATTCATGAGCACCTATCTTAGCCCAGCTTGCTTATCTCACCAGTTAGGAAAACATTCAAACATACCAACGACTGACAGAAGGTATGATTGACTGAAGAAGAACAGCAGCTTTACCAAAACAACATCAGCTCATTCAGAAGTTTAGAAACATTTGAATTCTTCTTCTTTTTTCTGCTTGAGCGCAGTAAGTCTCTTGTCCATGACTCCCAGTTGTTCTGTAGCATGTTTATCAGTGTCAACACATCAGACTGTGGGAGCGGGGGAACAGAAGGCACCTCTGGTGAAACGTACACTACAAAGTCCACTGTTCCGAGAACTATAGCTCACTTGTTGAAATCCCCAAATTATAATGATTATGCACTCTTGGGGAATTCCAGCTGAAATATAAAAACTACAATTTAAAAATTGCATGTTTAGAGTCCCGACAGGCTGCAGGCTGGACCAGACAGTGCCGTACTTGCCTCAGTTATATTCACCAGAATCCAGTGGAATATTTGGCCTGAGGCTGCTACAAGTAAAGGGCTGATTTGTTGTGTTTTTCATTCCCTTTGTTCTCGCTCCAGTTCTTCAGCCCTTCAGGTAGAGAGGTGTCCTCTTCAGATTCACCCAGCCCTTCAACAAACTCCTCATACGACGACTTCTCCTGAAAGGGCCGAGGTCCGAGCAGCTCCACCATGTCCGCCTTATCGAGCATCTCTCTTTCCAGAAGACATTTTGCCACCTGCAACAGTAATCAACAAGCATTTTAATGGAGAAACAATATCAATTAAGGCTCCATCGATTCAAATGCATGTGGTACTAATGACGAAATAAATCGAAAAGCAGGTACTCTTTTGAACTTACAATGTAAACTGGCCGTGACACATCAGTAGCAGCAATAGATAACTAATAGTATAAGTATATGATGACACAACAACTTGCTCTTCAACGACATCTTATCCATCTTCCTCGCAATTCTCTTTCACTTTTTGCACTCATAATTTGTTGCATCATTCTCTTCTGTGAGCAGCTTCAGAGGAAGACACCGCCCAGCTTGAGAACACTGCTCTCACCTTCTCCACCATTTCTTTCTTCTCAGTGACAAGCTGCAGTGTTCGCTGGAAGGCCGCATCTATGAGCAGGCGGACCTCCTGGTCGATGAGCTGGGCTGTGGGTTCACTGAAGGGTTTCTCAGTAACCATGTCGCCCTGCTGAGGGAGGTCAAAGGAGACCTGGCCCACCGCCTCATTCATCCCAAACTGTACGACCTAAAAACACGAAGAGAAAAGAGCACTGATGAGACAGAATCAAACATTTATCTCTTTTCAGCCATTTTCTCAGATGAACTTAGGTTAATGTCCAGAGCCTCAGACTCTTTGTGTACCTGTAGCAGACAACAAGAGATAATCTGTGGCAGACACTTCCTCACATAATGGAAATATTCTGTTTGGTTTAGCGGCGGGAAGCAGGATAGAAATCACTACGCCCATTCACATTTTCCTGGACAATAACCACCTCTTTTATTATGAATAAAGCCACTAAATAAGACACGACAGAGACTTTGCACAGGGGGAGTAAGTTTAATGTCTGGTCCAACTGATTCAGACATTTAAGTTCTCACTTACAGCTCCTCGAGGTAATGACTAGAAAAGATCAGGGTGGCTGTGCATTTTTGAAAGCTCATCATTAGGAAAAATGGCAAACGGTGTTGCTTCACTTCAAATCCACTACTTGTTATGAGCCTTGTTTACCAGGCAAGATACTTTTGGCCATTTCCATGTTTATAGATAGGACAGTTATAGCGTGAAATGGGGAGAGACAGAGGGGAACACATGAAGCAAAGGACCGGGGGGCATTACCAAACCCTTTGGCCGCTGCAGGGGGACTCAAGCTGTGGCGAGTGACTTTTAAACAAGCTCCTACAGAGATAATCAGGACTATAGGTTGATCATCCAGTTGTTTGTCTGCAAGGTGCAGCACATGATGTTCTAATGAGACAATAATGTTTCAGTAAAATCTGACCTGGTCAAATGAAAAATGCATTTATTTTGTACTCAGGTATCAATATGTCATGACTACATGATCCGACAGCTTCATTTTTAACGACTTCATCTACAACTGCCAATCTTTTAATCCAGAATCCCCATTGCCTTACAGCTTAGTGTTTCTATGGGCAGGTTTGCTGTGAAACGTGCTGATTACCTGTGCGTAGGCGGATTGCGTGACGTTCCTGAGGTCGTTGTGGGCTCTGGTGGTGATTTGACGGAGGAAAACCTGCTCAGCCACTCGGCCCCCGAGCATCATACACATCCTGTCAAACAGCTGCTCCTGGGTGAACAGGTACTGATCCTGAGGCAGATACTGGACATATCCTACCCCTTGCCCTCTGGGGACAATGGACACCTGAGGGAGGACATTACAATCAATCCAATAATCACTATAATCATAGGGTGGAGATCTTACTTTCCCTATGGGCGACGACACCAAAGGTTCTAGTGAATCAGTCTGAATACCTTAAGCAGAGGGTCTGCATGTTCTAGGAACCAGCCTGTCACAGCATGTCCGGCCTCGTGATAAGCCACAGTGGTTTTCTCTGGAAGCTGCAGGGTCTGAGTCTTTTTCTCGGAACCTGAGAAAAAGGAAAAAGTCTTCCACTGTTTGTTTTGTGCACACAGTAAGTTGTCAGGGCTGATGAGCTCTCTGAACAGAGTTGAGATGATGTTGGGTTGATGGAGCCAAACATGCAGGAAATATAGACCTGATACCAATATTAGGGAGTAAAAAATCTGATATAAATATTTTGAATAATTTGGCAATTATTCCTAAAATGTTGGCGGCTTGATATTTTACAATTTAACCATAAACTTTAACATGAATAACTACAAATAAAAAGAAAACAAAGAAATCCAAATATATTCAGTTAAACTTAAATTAAGAACATTTATTTTTTTGGTAAAATGTTACACAAATACACATCATTCACATTATTTAGTCTGCAAAACGGAAAATATCAGTGAAATACTCATAGTGGCCAGTCAGGCTCAAATGAAATCACATCTGTAAGTACAGTAAAAACAAACGTCCAATCAAATTCGAATAGAAAAGCCTGTATGTGATAATATGTGATGTACGGGATGTAATGTAAATTAGGACATTAACAGCCTATGTTTTTAATTAAAGCACTAAGTTCATATTTATGGATCCATATAAAATGATAATCAATATAAGGGCATATTGTTGATCAAAACTTTAAGACCATTGCATTCACTGCTGACTGACTTGATTAATGTGTATACCCCTCATCACACAGTGGTTCTATGAGCATTGTCATAACATCAAGTGTATAAACGTGGTTGTTAACTTACCTCCAGTTACTCTTTCAACTGCCTGTTCAAAGTGCTTGGTGCTGACGTGCTGGTGGAGGTGTCGTGCAGCGATCAGAGCCGCCTCATTACACACATTAGCGATGTCAGCCCCTGGTACACAAAGGAAGTCATCACAATCAATTTAGACTGTGATGTGACGTGAAGAAGAAAATCTAAAACAGGCACAGAAGATGAATTGTACGACCACTGTGTGATTGATGGAGAGACTGCGCTGTGTGCAAATATGTGTAAACATGATTATATATCTATTGTTTTCCTACCAGTAAAACCTGGGGTTAGTGCAGCCAGTTTTCTGGCCAGAGCCTCTGCTTCTATACTGGAGTCCAACTTCAGAGGTTTTAAATGCACTTTAAAGATGGACGCCCTTCCTTTGATGTCTGGTGGGCCTGTGGAAAAAAAAACAAGAAAACACGTTTACATCATGTTCCATTCAGAGCATCTGCTTTTTTAAACAGAGGAACGATACGTACTGAAGTACTCAGCAAAGTTAGATGAAAAGAACTGCTACTGCTAAAACAACCATAGACACTAAGGTAGTCTGATTGATTCATTTACGTTAACAGCAGCATAAGAGAATAGGTCAAATCAAATTAGGCAAGACAACTTTTCTCATGGACAAGGAAAAGTCATAGACTCAATGACATTATAGATCTTTTCTTTAAACTGATAACAGAGAATAACCTCAGGGTAGGAAATAATGTGTGTGTGTGTGTGTGGGTGGGGGGGGGGCATCTGTAGGATCAATCATATCTGAGCTGGAAGCATCGATTACGTTTGCAGCCCCTGGCCCAGGTGCATTATTCATGCAAGTGAAAACCACATTTTTATTTTAAATATGTCACATAATAGTGTGTCAAATGATTTAACCAACTGATAAAACATTAATCATCAAAGTGTTTTGGAACATATTATTTCACCGACACTGATGGGCCGAGGGAACAAAGAAACTCAATGATAGAGAGAGGAGCCAGCCCTGTGTCCCATCCCTCCCTCACGTTGGCCTCCACTTATCTAATCCCTCTTTTATAAAAAGCCAGCTCTCTCAATTTGACACAGATTCTTTATTAGAGAGAAAAACGCCCTGCCCACCATTATCCTGCCCTGACCGTGTAAAGCAGATTAGATCTGCAGGCAGCAAAAGATCAACCATTTACATAAAAAGTGCACAGTGTGTAATACAAACTTTTAACTGATATAACAAATGAAAAGGTGCCAAAAAAACTAAAGTCAAGCTTAAAGCAAAAGGTTAAATCTTGGTCTTCATGCGTAGTAATGCAAAACGCCTGATATTCAGCGTTTAAATACGGGGGAGGCAATGTTGTATATTCTCTGCGTCAGCAAAGACTCATAACAAGTACCTAGAAAACCCTACAATCCTTGGACTGTAGAACTCTCTTGAGAAAAACTAGAGCATATTCATATCTCATCTCATCTCATCTCATTTTCGTCCGCTTATCCGGGGTCGGGTCGCGGGGGGGAGCAGCTCAAGCAGGGGGCCCCAGACTTCCCTTTCCCGGGCCACATTGACCAACTCTGACGGGGGGATCCCGAGGCGTTCCCAGGCCAGTGTTGAGATATAATCTCTCCACCTAGTCCTGGGTCTTCCCCGAGGTCTCCTCCCCACTGGACGTGCCTGAAACACCTCCCAAGGAAGGCGCCCAGTGGGCATCCTTACCAGATGCCCGAACCACCTCAGCTGACTCCTTTCTAAGTAAAGGAGCAGCGGCTCTAATCCGAGTTCCTCACGGATGGCTGAGCTTCTCACCCTATCCCTAAGGGAGACGCCAGCCACCCTTCTGAGAAAACTCATCTCGGCCGCTTGTACCCGCGATCTCGTCCTTTCGGTCATCACCCAGCCCTCATGACCATAGGTGAGGATAGGAACGAAGATCGACCGGTAGATCGAGAGCTTTGCCTTGCGGCTCAGCTCTCTTTTCGTTACAACGGTGCGGTAAAGCGAACGCAATACCGCCCCCGCTGCTCCGATTCTCCGGCCAATCTCACGCTCCATAGTACCCTCACTCGCGAACAAGACCCCGAGGTACTTGAACTCCTTCACTTGGGCTAAGGACTCATTTCCTACCCGGAGTAAGCAATCCATCGGTTTCCTGCTAAGAGTCATGGCCTCAGATTTAGCGGTGCTGATCCTCATCCCAGCCGCTTCACACTCGGCCGCCAGCCGATCCAGTGAGCGTTGAAGGTCACAGGCCGATGATCCAATGAGGACCACATCATCTGCAAAAAGCAGTGACGAGATCCTCAGACCACCGAACTGCAACCCCTCCCCACCACGACTACGCCTCGATATCCTGTCCATGTATATCACAAACAGGATTGGTGACAAGGCGCAGCCCTGGCGGAGACCAGCACCCACTGAGAAAGAAACTGACTGACTGCCGAGGACGCGAACACAGCTCTCGCTTTGGGAGTACAGGGATTGGATGGCCCTGAGGATAGACCCCCTTACCCCATACTCCCGCAGCACCTCCCACAGTTTCTCCCGGGGGACCCGGTCATACGCCTTCTCCAGATCCACAAAACACATGTAGACCGGATAGGCATACTCCCAGGCCCCCTCCAGGATCCTTGCGAGAGTGAAGAGCTGGTCCGTAGTTCCACGTCCGGGGCGAAAACCGCATTGTTCCTCTTCAATCTGAGGTTCGACGATCGGCCGAACCCTCCTTTCCAGCACCTTGGAGTAGACTTTACCAGGGAGGCTGAGAAGTGTGATACCCCGGTAATTGGAACACACTCTCTGGTCCCCCTTTTTGAACAGGGGAACCACCACCCCGGTTTGCCACTCCTTTGGCACTGTACCCGACTCCCACGCGATGTTGAATAGGCGTGTCAACCATGACAGCCCCTCAACACCCAGAGCCTTTAGCATTTCTGGCTGGATCTCATCAATCCCTGGGGCTTTGCCACTGCGGAGATGTTTGACTACCTCAGTGACCTCCACCAGGGAAATTGACGACGAAACACCATCAACCTCGAGCTCTGCCTCCAACATAGAGGGCGTGTTATTCGGATTCAGGAGTTCCTCAAAGTGTTCCTTCCAACGTCCGACGACCTCCTCAGTTGAGGTCAACAGAGTCCCATCCTTACTGTACACAGCTTGGATGGTTCCCCGTTTCCCCCTCCTGAGGTGCCGGATAGTCTTCCAGAAACACTTTGGTGCCGACCGAAAGTCCTTCTCCATGGCCTCTCCGAACTTCTCCCACACCCGCTGCTTAGCCTCCGACACGGCAGCAGCTGCAGCCCTTCGGGCCTGTCGGTACCCTGCAACCGAGTCAGGAGTCCTCCAGGATATCATATCCCGGAAGGCCTCCTTCTTCAATCGGACGGCTTCCCTGACCACCGGTGTCCACCACGGTGTCCGAGGGTTACCGCCCCTTGAGGAGCCTAAGACCCTGAGGCCACAGCTAGCCACCGCAGCTTCAGCAATGGAGGCTTTGAACATCGCCCACTCCGGCTCAATGCCCCCAACCTCCACAGGAATGCCAGAAAAGCTCCGCCGGAGGTGTGAGTTGAAGATACCTAGGACGGGGGCCTCCTCCAGACGTTCCCAGTTCACCCGCACTACTCGTTTGGGCTTACCAGGTCTATCCGGAAATTTCCCCCATTCCCTGATCCAACTCACAACCAGATGGTGGTCGGTTGACAGTTCCGCCCCTCTCTTTACCCGAGTGTCCAAAACATGCGGCCTCAGATCAGATGACACGATCACAAAATCGATCATTGATCTTCGGCCTAGGGTACTCTGGTACCAGGTACACTTATGAGCACCCTTATGTTCGAACATGGTGTTTGTTATGGATAATCCATGACTAGCACAGAAGTCCAATAACAACCGACCGCTCGGGTTTAGATCAGGGAGGCCGTTCCTCCCCACCACGCCTCTCCAGGTGTCTCCATCGTTGCCCACGTGGGCGTTGAAGTCACCCAGCAGAACTACGGAGTCCCCTACTGGAGCCCCATACAGGACTCCATTCAGGGTCTCCAAGAAGGCCGAGTACTCTGAGCTGCCGTTTGGTGCATACGCACAAACAACAGTCAGAGTTTTCCCCCCTACAACCCTTAGGCGCAGGGAGGCGACCCTCTCGTCTACCGGGGTAAACTCCAACACCGCGGCGCTCAGCCGGGGATTTATGAGTATCCCCACACCCGCCCGGCGCCTCACGCCCTTGGCAACTCCGGAGAAGAATAAAGTCCAACCCTTATCCAGGAGTACGGTACCAGAGCTGAGACTGTGCGTGGAGGTAAGCCCCACCAGATCTAACTGATAGCGCTCCACCTCCCTCACAAGCTCCGGTTCCTTTCCCCACAGCGAGGTGACGTTCCACGTCCCCAGAGCCAGCTTCTGCCGCCCGGGTCTGGTCCGTCGAGACCCCTGACCTTCGCTGCCACCCATGTGGCTGCGCACCCGACCCCAACGGGTCTTCCCACAGGTGGTGGGCCCATGAGATGAAAGGAGGGGGGGGTGCCACGTAGTTTGTTCGGGCTGTGCCTGACCGGGCTCCGTGGCAAACCCGGCCACCAGGCGCTCGCCATCGAGCCCTCCGTCTGGGCCTGGCTCCAGACGGGGGCCCCGGGCTTCCTCCGGGCCGGGTCACATCTCCTCTTTTTCCGATATTCATTGGGGGTTTTTTGAACCATTCTTAGTCTGGCCCCTCACCTGAGACCACTCTGCCATGAGAGACCCTACCAGGAGCACAAGGCTCCAGACAACACAGCCCTCAGGTTCACAGGGACACGCAAACCTCTCCACCACGATAAGGTGACGGTTCCAGGAGAGGCATATTCATATGTATAGTATTAATACATTTACAGAAATGTGGGAGGACAAACTGCGACCTGTCCAGGGTGTCCCCCACTTCTAGCCCTAAATCTGCTGGTATTGGCTCCAGCCCTCCGGCCCTCAAAGGACAAGCAGTGTGTCTTGTCTTATCTTGGACAAGGTAGCGTTTGTAAACTATCAATAGAAGGTTATGTGGTGATAACATTTACTCTGAACACATAATGAAAAACTAACTTGTAAATGTTGCAATTTCTTAGTGTTTGTGTCTGCCAGAGGGGGGCGACAGCATTTAAACACTGTGGGTTTAAGGATGCATGAAGAGAGGAAGAAATTGATCGCAGTGCATCACTGTACCAATGTAGACATGTCGATCAAAGCGTCCAGGCCTCATCAGAGCTGGATCCAGGATATCAGCTCGATTGGTTCCAGCCAAAACGACCACGTTGGTGCTACTGTTGAACCCTGAAGATAAGAGAGGTGTGACTGAGGTGTTAGGACATTTGACACCAGTAATGGGAGAGAAGTTCAAACCCTGACAGAAATAAAATGATTGTGTACCGTCCATTTCCACAAGCAGCTGGTTGAGTGTGTTTTCCTGCTCGCTCTGGTCACCAGAGTTCCCTCTCCTCCTGCCCACAGCATCGATCTCATCAATGAACAGGATGCAGGGGGCGTTTTTTCGAGCCTTGGCAAACATGTCCCTTATCTAATATAGGACAGGGCAAAGAGAAATCAGAAATATCGGGTCGATACTCAGGCAGAGAGGAAGTTGTGTTTATAGACTGTACATAAAGATGGACGACATGACTGCTCCCCAAAAGTGAACCCAAAGCGTCTCAATCTCCACCTGGTGGCTGGCTGCAGTATAGGTCAGAAAAGTCACCTCCTCCTCCAGATTGGACATGAACCAAAATAAAAGGCAATGTACAATATCTAACACATTTTACTCCATGTTGCTTTCTGTAACTTTCAGTAGTACTTATCAGACTGATCTATGTTCAATTTTGGGGGCAGAGTCGTACTGCAGCTGAGGACTGACCCGAGCTGCGCCCACACCAACAAACATCTCCTGGAATTCTGAGCCACTGATGGTGATGAAGGGGACGTTGGCTTCCCCTGCAGTCGCCTTAGCGAGCAGCGTCTTCCCATTTCCAGGTGGCCCTGACAGCACAGCACCCTGAGAATAAACATGTTAAAAAAATGTTTTATGTACTGTAGCCCAAATGTATGCGCTTGTCATTGATCAAACCATTCTGAAAATATTTCACACCTTTGGGATCTTGGCTCCGAGGTCCTGGTACTGAGACGGGTTCTTCAGGAAGTTGACAAACTCCAGGATCTCCAGTTTGGCTTCTTCACAGCCTGCAACGTCCTTGAAACGCACGCTGATGTTGTCTGTGATAATCTTGGCTTTGGATTCACTCATGCTAAAGGGGTTAGCTCCTCCCCTACCTCCACGTCCTCCTGCCATGGGCCCCTGCCGCATGGTTAAAAACAAAAATCCAACCAAAAGTATAGATGGGAGAACGGCGGCAAGAAGTGTCCTGTGGAGGGAGAAAGATAACTTATATTACAACCGGATACACAGGGGGGGAAAGTATATACATGAAAGTTAAGCTGCTTTAATATAAAAATAGTAGTTTCTCACCCGTCGCTTTCAGTGCTGTAGAACACAGGTACATTGTGGGGGGGGTTCAGGCCTATTTCATGCTGTGCCATATTCAAGTTGTGCTCAAATGAGTCAACACTGCCAATGTTGAACCACAGATAGTTCTGAAACAGAGACAACACAAAACACACATACTTACTTTAAGTGTCTTCCACATTGTCATATAGCAATAATTGTTTTAATATAAGATGTGAACAGAAACAAATATGGAACATGTGAGAAGAAACATGCAGAGTTTAAACAAGCATGTTCTATTATATGGTTTCTGACTGATCCATCTATTTTCAGGTCAGCGGTCTCATGCAATATTACATATATTAGTATTTGTGCGATACAATCATGTTTTATGACAATCTATGACCAACACCTGATCATTTCAAAAGGTTATTTGGTTACAACTGACCACTTCTGATGAGTTGACTCGGCCTGCAGGATAAACTTTGACGTACTGTTTGTTGACGACCTCCAGATGATCCACCTGAGTAGAACAAGAACCAATTATGAACACATGAAACACAAAGAGACAGGGAGCTCAGAGACAGAAGATTTTCAAGACTCTTCTCCAACTAACCAAGCCTCTGCTCAAGTAATGATGCACAAAGTCCTGCCACAAGATCTGGACGCCCGTCTCTCTGAAGTGAAAGTAGAGTAAAGCTGAGGCCATGCCGGCTGCACCGATGGCAACGTTCTGCACCACTCTTCTCTCCAATGGGAACTCATCCTGTAAGAGAAAGAAATGTCGTAAGAGGAAGAGCTGGACTGATCGGTTGATTATCTGCTGTGTGGTTCTGTACTTGCATGTGCTGTGACTTTTTTTAAATAGTTGTTTTCTAAATAAACACTTTTGTTCTATTAGCAGCAGGTTGCAAGATGTTGAGCCCCGAATGGCCCCTCATAGATGTTGAATGCACTCATTGGAAGTCGCTTTGGATAAAAGCAGCAGCTCTATGTTGTATTATTAGTGTTTGTGTTTATAAATGAGATGCGTCAAAAAACTTGGAAAAGAGTCAGCTGTTTGCACCTGAAATCTCGTCCACCAATGAGATTCTTCCTTTTTTCCACCTCTTCGTCTTTCGCCATCGTCGTTGTTTGAGTCGCCTCCAGGAGGCTCCTGCTCTTTGGGACTCTCATCTAAACAGTGACAGGGATCAAACCGTAAACTGCAGCAGATCTGAGAATAGAGACAATGTACAAATGGTGTTTTCCATTATCACACCCTCCACTCACCTTCCACTGATTTGCTGACGCCAGCGCTCGCTTCCCTCTTTGGGAAAAACTTTTCAAAACCTGAACCAGTCCAACGACAAACACAAAGAACAAGAGAATTAGATAAAGGGAAGAGAAAAGGCTTTAGATCAATCATTCAGCCACATCATACAGGAGGTAGTTTACCTCTTGGTGGTTTGTTGGAGCTGAGTAACCGAGTGAGCCAGACTCTGTGTTGATAACGCCCTGCAAGTTTCCTTTGGATTAGTGACGTCTGAAATAACATCAACACTGTGTGATGAATATTAGCATGAGAGGAAAAGAATTGCACAGCAGAAACATCAAACAAACATCTTACATGTAATAGATGTTGATACACCTAATCTAAAAAGGCAGTGCTGCTGGTTTCTACTGCTGATATGAACCAGTCACGCACACTAGCTTTTGAAATCTGTCCCACCACCTGTTTCCTCCAAACCACATTATATACAGGATTAGTGAAATCTCATTATGACCTGGGTTTTCTCTTCTGTGTCACAATTAACTCACCTTCATAAAGTTGTTATAACACACGTATACATGACAGTGAGCAGCTGCTACACAGTTATCATGTTATTAATTTGGTTATTTCTGCAGACCACTATAAAGTAAATATATATATATATATATATTATATAATGTAAACTATAATGTATAATGTAAAAAGATGAATGAAAATTGTGCAAAATATATGACAAACATCTTGGTAAGATGTATATATACATGTTTACATATTTCAAATCATGGAGTAGATGAAAATAAATGATTAACAAATATAATAACACAATTCATCTACTATGGAAAATAATGTTGAACATAAGGATTCTATTAATTTCTCTACATATCTGCCCCCCTATAACCCAAAGTTACAGCTAATATTAGCTGAACATCCAAAGTCCAGCAGCCAGAGACATTTTCCATTATAAGGATACAGTTCAGGGACGGTGGTGAAACCAAGGACAATGTGTTAGTGTGTGTGTGTGTCAGTGTGTTACATGTTTTTGTTTCAATGGATCATGTGCCAACACATGATCATACATAATAAAATCATGGTTAGAAACATTCAGCAGCTCTTTTAATGATCAGGTAAATACACTGTTTAAACTTTCTCTGGTTTGTTCCACTTCAGCAGTCCACAAAGTCAAAACTGTGTCAGACAATAAAACCTCTGTTACATCTTATTTTGAAAAACGAGGTTATTTTGAAAATGCCAGTCACTAAAAAATCAAACCTGCAATTGAAAAAGTCCATTCAGGTGTTAACCCCCAAGAAGAAGTGAGTTATACATGTACACTACTTTTTGACTATACATGTACTCATTGTTATTATTGAAGATGCAGTTTACATATCTGCAAAATTGCAAACGTTTGCTTGACCCATTTTTTAAAAGTAAATGCAAACCAAGGGGTGATAGCTTGGAAGTGTCATACACAAACAGTGCTCCAGTAAGTCCAGATGTGCTCTGTCCACTAACATCTGGTCTGACCAGGACCAAAATAAGTCAGGGCTGCAACACCTGCAACACACCGCTGTTTCGTGCAAGTAGCGTTTGCGAATAACACAATGCACAATAGAGAGGTTCTGTAATAAACACGCGTGTCACCGTACCGCCTCCAGGGCGCCGCTGCAGTGGAAAGTAGCCGGGATCGTGAACAAGTCTCGGCTCCACGTCCGGACCGACCGCACTCGACTCCGGAAGGGCCCGACGCTCACGGAGAGGAGAGCCATGAAGTGCGCTTCTTCTCCCGGCTGCACTTCACTGGACCGCCCGAGCCATGGAGGAGCCAAGAAGATTCAATGCTGACAAGGTTCAACGTAGCGTCGCGAAGTTGCCTGTGTCAGTGCTGCTCTGCAGGTCGGTGCTGCAGGGGGCGTGTGTCTCACACAGGACACACACAAAGGACGGGGTCAGCGGGTACATTCTGTTCCCGCACCGCAGGATGCACTGCTCTCCATGCGACGCACATTCATGACACCTCTGTGCTACACATGTCGAGTGTAGGACTCCGACTCTGCACGGGGACTGTGTTAACTCCTTTATATATATATAGTCTATGGTTAACTCTCAACACACACATGTGGTACACAGTGTACTGAACACGACGTTGCATAAAGACCGGGGGATACACATCACTCATGTAACACTTCAATGTGCTGCTCCACGTGCAGCAGAGTGGGCGTGACCACTCCACATACATGCTCTATCTACTCATTGTACATTTAGTACCTTTATTTGGAATTTGCAATACTTTTTCTTTAGTCCTTTTTTTATTTTATCAGATACTTTTTACATTTCACATGATATAATTTGCTTTCTTTGATTTTAAATGGCAATTTTAATTTGCTTCAAGTAGTTTTCTTTTTTTTATTTCTCCTACTTTTTAAGGAATTTTGAATAGCTATTTTAAAAGATGCAATAGAAATATCATTGTTATTATTATAGTATTTTTATTAAATGTGACTTTATATTTATACTCAATTACCCAATCCACAGAAGATGAATTAGCTCAGCCAAGAAGGTTATTCATTTGTCTGCATTTGTTTATTTGTATTCATTTTTGTGCGGATTCAGGAAATACATTTTCTTTCAAATTGAGGGAGAGACTTTTTCAAACAATTTCCTTAATATGAATTTAAAGATCTTGTTTCTGCTTCCCACAGAGTAAGTTGGGAGAGCATTCTTACCGCTCAGCTTTATCTGACGGCTGAAGACACTTGCAGATTTCAGATTTTGCAAAGAAAATATGGTGTATTGTTATAAAATAAACTCAAGCTTCCTCCCGTATTCCAAAGACATGCAGATGAGAAACTCTGAAGGTGTAAATGATTGTCTCTACATCTGTGATAAGTGTAGCCCACCTCCCCCCAGATTTAGCTTGGAGAGTACAGGCAGTGTAGATAAAGGAAGGATGCATGGATGTTATAAATTCAAAATTGTTTAGTTTAACACCCCTGTACCCAAAATTCATATTCGATCAAATACGTGAAAATGTGAATCTTTGACAAACCGCTGCAGCTTTGATATACTTCATTTTATTCATGCTCGACTCCACATGACTCCACAACAGGGCATGGCTTTCACCGACACTATGTACATCTGAGAAAATACAGGACATCATGCTCAAGATATCACAGCCAAGACTCATTATTTTTAAAACAAATACATGAGGTCAACATTTACACGTTATTACCAGAGGTGTCGCTGTAACCTCTGGGTCATCTCTGTGACCAAATGTGCTATAGATATGTTGAGACTCAGAGCTACGTATTATCATGAGGTTAACAGCTGTATGTTACCTGACAGTCCTAGGCTCACTATGTTCATGAATGTTCACATCTATTCACGACACTGACGTTGCACTGAACTGAAGCAGAGTAAACACAGATCAAACGGGCTGACATGACTTCACAGTTCTGAATATAAGGAGAAGAATATTAAACTCTCATGTTTCTTTTTCTTTTATCGGTTAAACTTACAATGAAATATTCTGGTAATGCATGCTTTGATTATACGCAATCATTTTAATTATGGTTTTAAAGAGTGTAGATACAATTTTATCGTCAAACGATTTTTTTCCAGTATCCAGGATGGCTAATTGAAAGAATTAACTGAGTCAGAGGAGGGCTGTGTTGTGTGGTGATGTGCAAACAGGATGCTACAAAGAAATATTGTTTTTAGGGCCTGGGAATATTTTAAGTCCTCATGAAATGTTTCTCAGAACAACAGATTATGACGCTGAGAGGAGATCAGGCACGTAACACAGAGTACAGAGTGTTTTAGGGTCATTACATGGGAAATAAACAGTTGGAGGTGAAGGCAGATTATGTTAAAGGAAGTTAAACAGAAGTTACAGTGATGTTATGATTGGCGATTTAATCAATTTCCTTTTGTAAACAAACTGGATTTTTTGTTATGCAATACTAAATTACATGACCAAATACACTTTAAATGCACAGCTTAGCCTTTCTGACATGTTTGCTAGATTTAGACTATAACAATAAAAACATAGCTGGAAACTGAAGGTTGAGCTTTTGGTTAATATCTTCTTGTAATTTTCTCTTTGGAGGCTGAACTTCCTGTTACTGTTAAGATCCACCACTGTTGTACACAACAACCTTCAAGTTTAGCATTCAGCAAAGTTGGCAGTATAGATTAATGCAGTTGAGGCTTTTAAGGATTGATAAACAGCTTCTGCATGTACAAGCACCCATTTCCATGTATCATTTCACTGCATTTATATTGTGCATTTATACAAGCAGACACTAATGTGACTACCTTACTTCACACCTACAGTGTTCAGTCGACCAATTACAACAGGAATCCAAAGGTTTGCTAAAAATATTTATATATATTAATTTCCAGATGGGTTTCTGGACCCTGCTTCATGATGTAGTGCACAAACCAAAGGGTGAAAAGCTTCAATCACTCTTCCTTGAAGGGGGGACCACAACATGAGGCAAAGTGCAACATCCAGTCACAGCGGGTGGTCCTCTCCAGAGCTACGTGTCTTTCACATCCGACTCGTCGTCCTGCTTCCTTTCAGTCATTCGGGCACATCGCGGACAAGTTGTTGAGTTGTCATAGTAACAATCTCTAAAGACACAAAACAAACACCAACAATTCAATTGCATTCTATCATAAGAGAACAGCAGATCCTGGATGTTTGAGGGAAATACAATCTGTAACCAATTGTTACCTTATCTATACATATTGTAGATATCAGATGAATGTATCCATCTGGGTAATGGCTTTTTAAATGATTGTTCAGTGTTCAGGAAATTCTACCATGCTGCTACCAGTTGTGTTGGATGAACTTGTTTCTTATTTCTCTGGATGCAGTTTGCAGGTATTGCGGTTTTTCAGAAATGAACTCTGGAAATAAAAGTTTGCCTTTTTTCGCAGGAGGAGATTGTCTGGGTCAGACGCATTCACGACAACAGGAACACGCCCTTAACATGTAGGAGACGGGCGGCACCCGGATAGAGCATGCAGGGGGCAGGGCCTGACCAGTCGTGCATTTTCACATACAGCCCCTCCTGGACTTTAGTCTTGAAAAGCAGCTCAGGTTAACTGGTAATCTTCGACCAGTGTGTACCAGTCACTTGAGGTGTTTGGGGTTACTAGTAGCTACACACATTCTCTTTAAACTCAACACTCTGATATTTGGCTGGTTGGTGACTAACCTGTGGAAGACACCTGAGCAGTCGTGGCAGACTGAGGTATGACTGTCGAAAGGGAACAGGATGTCTCCCTCCTTACACAGCTCACACACAAATCCTTTAGCTTGACAACACTACACGTACACAAACACACAAGTACACAGCACGCACATACACACAAACAAAAGAGAAAACAAAGTCAGATTTCTACGGGATCTCTACAACCAAATAAGGTATCATACATTCTAACAAAGATAAATCAGCAGTACCATCAAATTTTTCCTTTGTGTTTAATGTTTGAGCTCACCTCACAATCTAGTTTTATGTGTTTAGCAAATGTAGTATGGATCTCTGTGAGGGAACAGCTGAGTCTGCCACTGGAGATGTCGATCAGATCCTGTAGTGAGTACATGTCGTTGTTCTCCACAAAGTGCTGCCGATCATGTAGCTGGAGAACACACACAGTGGGAAACTGCCTCATAAAACATATGCAGACAACCTTTCAGACACAAAAACAGATATGAAACTATCTCATGAGGTCATCATACTGCAGCAGCCAACATCAAAGATTAACAATTTTTTCTCAACATTTCAAATATTCTGAAATCAATACTTTATCTGTATAAACTGACTAATGTCCCTGCAAGTTTAACAACAGCAACCGTTTGTAATTCAGTTCCCCACCTCCACCACACTGTGGTGCTGTTGTTACATGAAGGTGACATTGTGAGAGCACATTGTAAATAGAAGCTGTAAATCGTTGCCGACCTGTAGCAGTAGTCGAGCCTCCATCGCCTCTTTGCAGGTAATAAAATAAGGTTTCATCAGCAGAACATCTTGACGAAGTTTCTGTGAAGGAAACACATCCGTCTCAATTAATGCACAGAGCTGCAGTTGATGTTCTCTTCCAGTGCTCCTGCTGGCAGAACTGAGTTCAACAGTTGTTTGAACTTCAACTACAACTAGAAATGTACTTGCTGGGTTTTTACCAACAAGCCTTCAAAAATTGAAGCTACGCACCCTGATCTCCACCAGTTCCTCCACAAAGTTGAACAGCAGAGGGTTGATTTCTTTCAGCTTTAGCACAGGGCGTGAGATCATCAGGGCCAGGTAGCGCATCGAGGAGCGACAGACCTGAAAAAAAAACACACACCTTCAGACAGCGGACTGGTCGAATATGCCCAAGTCAACACAATAATGGACCTTTCATACCAACGAGGTGACGTAGGTGAAACCTGAATTAGCGGACAGTCGATGTGCTTCATCTGACCCAGAAGAGCAACCTCCTTCGCATTTAGAAACTAGAAAGTAGGTCAGACGCTGACTGGCTTTCATAAACAGGCATTTCTATTACTGTAGTATTGATGTTTAAACAACATTAAGCTGACTCCCTCTTGAGTGACTTTTTTATGACTTATGAAAGCTCCCTGAGAGACACAGAAAACATGATTATCACGGGCTGTTCAGTCCTTCTCGTGACCGTTCAATTGACTTTGACAACTGAAATTGAAGGAGTGGATCCCTGAAGTTTATTTTATATTGTAATATAATTCTGTGTAATGCTGTTATTGTGTTATAAAGCACAGGACTACAATTTGAGACTGTTTCAGCAGTTACAGTTAGTGTTAACAGAGACCCTTTTCAGACCAGTGCCAAGCTCTGGACTGAACACACCCAGATGCGTCCAAATCCGATCAGTCAGACCACATTTAAGGTGGCCTGGGACACATGTGGCCACATTCTTTTTCACAGTCGTAAAAAAAATGTGCCCTGGGCCACATATGAAGGACCAGCTACTCAGTTGACGTCCTCTGACCTGCTACTGTTTAAATTCATTTTTATGAATCTCAATGTCCATATACAGATTTTTTTATAGCCACCACCACAATATCAACACTACTCATAATGATTGTTACTTTTCTTAAAAAGGGAGAAATCTGTCGTCATAGCTGTGAGCATTCATTCATTGACCCTAGGGGTTGATTTTCCAATCAGGGAAACCATCAGCCCAACAACCGCAGAATGATGATATGTTCACTTAAACATGTGTGTGAATGCGCAATTGACGTTAGCTTAAAATAAGTGTCATTAGTTGGTATATGAATGAGGAAGAGATGTTGTTAAATGTTGTTTTACTTGTTTTCTGCGATTGTTGTACCTTGCGTGATTCAAACTCCCAGTTGTGGATGACACGAGCTGGGACAATGGCCGTGTCATTCCAGTGGCATGTGCTGCAGTAATATTGGCCAGTGTAGTCACACTGTCTGGCCTCAGTTGGCACGCCCCCTGCAAGATAAATATGGTACAGTACACGACAATTTGCAGAAACTGGATCAATTGTATCCAAAGTCCGATCAGGCAGCCATACTATCTGATGGTAAATAAATCAAGGTTATGACTCTCAGAAATAGAAATGCTACTTCATTATAGATACAGAATTCAATAAACAAAGAACACAAGACTCCAATCAGCAAAAGTTAGACGGTTGTTGTTGAGGATGAACAACAGTTTTCATACTCACTCAGTGAAATAGGCGTTCGGCATTCTGCACACCGGTAGTCTTGGCGGTCAAGTCCTATCTCAGGGCAGATGCTGAGCTCGTACTCTGACTGGTGGCTGACCTTTGACCTCACGCAGGGCTTAGTGATCTGGTTCATACACTTACTATGGCAGCGGTAGTAGCAACCTGGGAGGAAATGGATAATTACATGCTGGTGTGACAATTTATTGTACGATAATTGGACAAAGTAACATCATGTGAGTATGACACGGCATCGGTGGTTTGGTTTGGTTGGTTGATTATTGGTTGGCCGATGTGAGCCTCTCACAAACATATGACGATCTGCATTTATGCAGATGTGCGCCTATAAGTAAACTTTTATTGACTAAATAAATATTGTGAAGAATTTATGTTTCATTTCTTAATTCAAGCTCTAT
Source organism: Pseudopleuronectes americanus (assembly GCA_038501795.1). Lineage (NCBI taxonomy): Eukaryota > Metazoa > Chordata > Actinopteri > Pleuronectiformes > Pleuronectidae > Pseudopleuronectes > Pseudopleuronectes americanus. Next base: position 15,289,206 of record CM076716.1, read on the forward strand.
ATGTGGTTGCATTTGAGCTTTATTTTTATTTATAGTAAATTTGATGGATAAACTATAAAATATCAAGCCTTGATTACATTTCTTTGTGATAATGGTTTGATAACAGCATGTCAGGAATCATTGACAATGTTTTAATATATATTTATTAGGGCTGTAAAAATTAACGCATTAAAAAGGGATCATTAATTTGTGGAATTAACGCTTTAATTGTATTAGCGCGTTAATGCATGCGCAGAATGACCCGCTCCATACCCGCCCCCACCCACTCGCTCAGATCGACACACGCAGTGAGATCAGAGCTCGTCCAACGAAGCAGCCGGTCAGTGACTTTTAGAAGAACAGTGGAAACAGAGTTTCTCTGGTCTCAAATGCTCAGGGATCAGCACCGCTGTGTTATGATCAGAGCCGAATCTGCAGCTGGTTTGTACAGAGCTGGAGTTTCTCTTAGTTCAAGCTCTCACTTGAACTGATTATCCTCACTCATAAAACACGCCACACTAGTTATCAGGACCTGATCAGTACATGAAGTAACGTAGTGTTTGTTTGATTCGCTCCAGAGTTTATGAGTCTGCACTTAAACATCATGAAAAGGGACTTGTCAACATTGTGTGCACAACAGTACAGTAAAACACGAGCCGTGACGCTCACCGTCAGGGTTACAATGACTGATCCGACAACATCGATTCATAACCAAACACATGACCGTACGTTCATCACCTAAATCATCCCAATAAAAAATGAACTATGAACGTGAACTAGTTCATTTTCATCTGCATGAACTGAACTTGGAACTGGTTCTTTTTTAAGTGTGAACTGGCTCAACACTGCTTCTACAGATGGACTCAGATTCAGATTTCACATTTAATTGTGTAAAGGTTTGGTTGTTTGTTTGATTTAAAAAATAAATTAAAAAAGTTTTATTCAACCACCATATATTTGCATAAGAACAGAAAGAGCAAAGGCTAATATATATATATATATAAATATATATATATATATATATATATATATATATATATATATATATATATATATATATATATATGGACCAATATGTCAAAAACTGATTTATTTTTGTCCATCAAAAATCCAGATCGGTCGGGCTCTAGCTTTTACATCTCATATGAAAAACCTTGGTTAAGAGCAGGCAACCATTTTAAATGATTTCAGAGTTTAGCACATTTACCTTCACACTGCTTTATCAGACTCATACACTGGATGGAGGGTCTCACCTGTGCATGTATACCAAGTCTGGATAAGGCCCCAGATGATGGCGCTGCACTTGTCACACGTCTGTTTCACGCTTTTGCTCTTTTCCTTGGAGAAGCGATGCTCCAGCAGGATTCTAAGATTAGGCTCGTCCTCCTCAGGGTCCTGGCGAGTGTAGTCTCAGTTTTACAAGTGTCAAAGACATGCTTTATATACACATACAATATCTGCACAATACCAATTTGTGCACAATGAAACACTGACACAATCTCCTAGACATAGTAAAATCTTCATATTGTACCATAGGTGTTGATGGGATATTTTCCTACATATGTATTTATGTATGTACCATTTGTTCCTCTGCCGTATGTGCCAGAGACACACTTTCTGATCAACTGAATCAGCTGCATTATTATATCTACAAAGTGCTCCAGGAGAATTGCATTTTGTTTACAGCACTGTACATGACGTTCAGCGAATTCACATGACATTCTTATCAATTACACAGTATCATAAAACACAAGAGGATATGGACACTGAGGAAAAATAAATACTTGTTGCTAATACACAAAGGGCGTTGAACATATATTAATCACCTCATTGTATTAACAGCACAGCAGGATTTCTAATGATCTTCCTGTTTAACTCTCTGACACTGAGTATAGCTCATCCCACCACCAAGGCCCAACAGTCCCCTTAGATTAAATCAAGCTGCACCAAATTCCACATGCTCATAGATATCAATTATCTATCGTTCCCTGAGAAGATGGGGAAAATGTTGGAAAATGTTCTATCTCGCAATGTAAAAGAAAGTGACATTGTACTCCAGCTTGACCGGCATCAGCTTCTACAAACATCATGTTATCCACTTCTCAGTACCAACCTTAAGCTCCTGCAGTTTTAGACGCAGGTGTATAAGTTTCACCACGGTGTCCTTCTGTCTCTCCGAGTGTTCTGGCAGCTCCAGGATCAGCTTCTTACACTCCTCTATGGCCATTTGCAGCTGTTCTATGTCTGACGGCACAAAAGAACCCTGGAAGGAAGGAAGGAAGGAAGGAAGGAAGGACATTTTACAATGTAAATTTAATTTACTGTTGTTAAGCTGTTTGCGGAAGTGAAATCGCGGAAACAATATTTACTCACCACAGGCCTCGAGAAGTGGTCCTCAGCTAGACCGAGGTACATGGTCCGATCTGAGCTGTGGGTTCTGCTCCCAGAGAACAGCTCAGGTCTAGCTTCTAGAAAAACAAGGGCAATGCGGCATAAAGAGCTGCACACACACACACACACACACACACACACACTATGATGTCCTAAGACTCCTTAGTCACACAAGCTGATTTTACACTGACCGACAGTCACGGTGGGATTGTGGTCTCTCACCTGACTGTGGCCATTCAACACTCAAGAAGTCAAAGAGGGACAACTGCAGGAATCATGGATAATTGTCCCATAAGTTCTGGTAATGTATGACCAAGGCAGCTGACAAGACCGACTCATACAGTGTGAGTAAAGCAGCGGATCAACTAGGCTGGATGAACTTTGAAATTCTGAAAGCTTGTTGTTACATAATCATTGTCAAGTCTTTCACTTGTTTTACCATACAGATGTGTGCACAGATGTTTGTGTGCTGTATAATTCGATGTAGCAAAGTCATGACAATTGTGAAGTGATTCTTTTTAGTATCACAACTTTAACAATAGGCCCAACTTTGAGGATAATACAATGAGTGAAATAACAGTCATTGATTATTCCCTCAAATCTGTAAGATCTAATGGTTTTAAATCCAATATTCAGTCTATGAAAAGTCATTTGGCTTCAACCAACTCCTGAAATAGATAATAGGCTTTTTTAAATTCTGATGAGCAGAGTCACATACTTAGTAAACCCTTGATGGTTTCGGTATCAATGCTTTCGTTATTGAGTGCAGCTACAATGAGATAACGGATGAACTTTGTCCCTCCTTGGAGGTGCTGAGAAATATCTGTATGTCTACTTCTCATAAAAAGGGTGGGATACGTCTGGTCACAGCAAATACAACAGAATACAAAGGATCTACAAATGTTTATGGCATCTCGAGTGTAGTCAAGTGCAATCCGAAAACCTGTTATAAAAACTAATATAAAACAATGTGCTGTTGTGTTAAATCTGTGTAAGAGGTGTGTTGATACAATATTGAGATTTTCAAGGCTGTAATATTTAGTGTAGAACAGAAATACATCAGATACAAGCACTCATATTTAACTGTTCCCTTGCACTGTGTAGCGGGTAATGCTTTGTTTCCTTTTGTTTAAAACACTTTGTTTCAGAAGACTGTTCTTTTTGGCAACAATAGAAACCATGAACAACCAGCTAAATTGTACTAATGAGTTAAACACAACAGAGGAACTTAACCCTTGAAGAGACATACAGGCTTTTCAAATTGCATCTTTTAAATTAGGCATTTAAACCATGCTATATTTTTTAACTTACGCTGCATCTTACAGACAAATGCTGTTATTACCTGCACACATCTCTGAAGAGAAGAGAATTCAGCTGCTCAGTGTCAGACAGACATGCAAATAAGGCTGTGAAATCAACTCAGCTATAACATTGTGTGCCTGGAAATGAAATGAAACAGAAAAGTTGCATAATTCCTCAATCCTGAAATACAGGAAGTGTTAGTGTGGTGCTGCTTTCCCCAATGCTTTTAATTTCCTCTGGTGCAGCCCCAGTATTTCCTACTTCCTTTTCTATGAGATTAGAGTTACTCAGAACAGCCCAGCGTTCTTTATGTTTTAGTGTTTATTGGAGACTCTTCATATTAAGTCAAAGTCAGTTTCACAAGGGGGATAGTTCACCAAATGTGAATATTCACTAATTATCTACTCACCACTATGCCGGTGGGGGTGGGGGGGTGGGTGAAGTGTTTGAGTCCACAATACTCTTGAGTTTCAGGGGTAAACATTGTTGAGCCTAGTCGCCTCTTTTTCAGACGTAAAAAATACAAGGCCTCCATAATGCTCATGTGGTGTCATCCAAGTGTCCGCAAGCCTCGACATTCATATTCTACTGGAAACAAGGTAATTAACACCGTGTTTTAAACTTATTTGTCCACTACCTGAGGTGTCGGAGCTAGCAGACGTAACGTCCGTGAACGCACCTCAAAGTAAGATATCAGAGGACCTTTAAGCTCGTTTTGGATCGAATATGTTATGGTTTTTCTGTTTTTTTATTATGTCTACAGATATCGTGCACCATTGACTTCGATTGTGTTGGATTCAGCTGCAACGCTGTTTATACGAGACTCCAGAAGTGTTTTGTGGAGTCAAACACTCCCCCCCCCCAGTGGTGATTAGATCATGAGTGAACTTTCCTTTAAAGCCCCTTACAGTAAGTGAGCCACCGTAACACCATAACCAATACAACATTTTATCCTAATTTTCCTAAAGGGAAACACAAGGACAGCTGTGTATTGTACACTGTTCAGGGCAGACCTCAGACAGGGGCCTTTTGTTATTTTTACACTAAAATCCTAAATCCATTGGTCTCTTTTCACAAACTGGGCATCTTTTCTGAGCAGAAAAATACATGTGATGGCTTGATCTCTGCCAAAGTGGACTAACCACACTTTATTTCAGTTAGAATGCATCACATCAGAGTTGATTAGTGCTCATTCCTCTTCCTCACAGTTTGATTGGCTGCAAAAAAAAGAGCAGTTCCCCTTTTTTGCTTTCTCTGATACTTTAGCAACTAGAATGAAGACCAAACAGAGCTGTGCTTTTCTTGAGTGTCAGTTCATGTATTTTGACCAATAAAAAAGGGAAATAAAACATATGCATGAGGTCTTTGTGAACACTAGACGATAAACAAACCCATTGGTGCAGGAAAAAGCGATACAACTTACTGACAGTAATGTTTTTCAGTGTAGCGCTTTAAATGCAGGATATGCCACCAAAAGTGTGCATTGAACACTTGAGATACCTGAAATGAGAGAAATTCTCATGATGTGCCTTTGAGGGAACCAGGGCCGACCTTACCATGCTGCGGGGGTGTCTTGCCTCCTTGGGGACCATCTTCTTCCTCTCCCCGATCAAATGGATTGAGGCGGGCTTGGCGAAAAAGTGTGAGTTTCTCGTCATACTCCATTTCTTCGGCTACATCTTGGGAAGACAAAACACATGACAGTCACAATGAGTGGTTGGTTGATCTCTGCTCACACATTACCATCATTTAGGCAACTTAACTGAAGCAACTGAACGGATTTCCACAAAAACTTGGGGGGAGGATGTGTGAAAGAACTATGTTGCAGATCCAGGAATTGTCTGTCATTAACATGAGCCATATGTTGCAAGATAGGGTGTTTAACAAAATTTTCACTGTTTTCCCAGAGCATAATTCATGGATCTCAGGCGCATTGAGGGGACTGATATTGAATTTGAGGGGACTGTTGGACTTTAGGCAGAAGTCTGTGCTCTCAATTAGTGAGTGACATTCTACGAGTGTGGTGTATTCCCATTCCTGGAGCTGCTAGAGGACTATAAAAAAATAAAAAAAATAAAAAAAACACACAGGTCAAGAAGGAAATGTTCAAATAAAAGCTGCATTCAAACCTTAAAAACAAAATCCAGTCCCACAAACATGCAAAGGGCTGGGGAGAAACGTGATTCAAAATGATTCTAATTTTTAGAGAATGCTTGTTGATTAAAATGGCATTAAACTACATTACTTATATCAAAATAGCTGCTCTCTTCAGATGGACAACAACTACACTTTTGCTCAGCAGGCTGCAAATCTGCCAACAGGAAGTCATTTCAGAACAATCATCAGGATGGACACGACTTGATACATGACGACTTGATAGACTATGCTTGCAGCAGGACTGCTTGACATATAGTATTGAAGTTATCCTTCAAAATGTTTACCCTCATCAATGCTGCTAAATCCTTTTTCTTGATGAGGTTTTCCTACACTTGCCATCTATTGCACTTCTGTCTGTCCTGGGAGAGGGATCCCTCACATGTGGCTCTCTCTGAGGTTTCTACCCGTTAAAAGGGTTTTTAGTAGTTTTTTCTGACTCTTGTTGAGGGTTAAGGACAGGGGATGTCTCACCATGTTAAAGCCCTATGAGACAAATTGTGATTTGTGAATATGGGCTATACAAATAAAATTTGATTGATTGATTGATACAGTATGAGTTAAATATTTGACATCAACATCTTTGCTCAGCACAAGGAGTTAATCAAGGAAACCCTGCAAAGCCCCGAACACGTTATAAACACAGGCTGGAGCCTCTTTTCCCTCAGTGGTAAACCTGCCTTGTCTTCCACCGTCTCCCTAAAGACTGTGACAACCTTCAGTGTGTTTCCTGCATCACTGCTACACATTTAGCATTGGACTCAGATGAATGACAGCTGTGGCACGGATAGGAGACACCACTGCACAGATGTCAACAGCAGGCTAACGCTAGCTAGTTAACTCGCCTCGCACATAACCCGGTGCTGTGAGGTCGGGATGCTAACGGTGGCTATAGCCTGAGAGCTCCGTGCTGCTGGAGGCTTACCACGCAGTTCACCTCACTGATCACGAGGGCAGAGGCGCTGGGGAGATGTATGTGATGTCGACTCTTGCGGTTTGTACGCGCACTCCCTCCGTGTTGTTTGTCTCCTTAATCAGCGACATCACCAGGCTAACGAGTCCAAAACATCCACATCCGCTCAGCGGCGTCAAAGTAAAATCCTTCAAGCGACAACCAAGTAGGAGCCTCGTGACTAATACGAGGTAGTGAACGGAATTATGAAGAATGGTTTTAGATGTATTGACAAACACAAACACGATAGATGTGTCTCGTTCGTTTAATGTAAACAACAGGTTTAGGTGGACGTGATATTGTGTGCTTTTATTTTGAAAATACTTACTTTACACGCTGTCGTTTTCCTTTTTTGATGATTACATTTTGATTAAATAAATAGCTCGATTAGGTTTAGGCCACAAGCGTCTATAATAGTCTAACAATTAAGTTAATAATTGGTCAATTTGTTTTTTTCTATTTGGGGAAAATATATGTTTTTTGAACTGCCATTGTCAGGCCTTGAGGGAGTGATTAACACGTTTAAAAAAATATATAAGTAATTAAGGGAAAGTTCATACAAAAATGTAATTATCTACTCAACACTATGCTGATAGATGGGTGGGTGAAGTGTTTGAGTCCGCAACAAACTTTTGAGTTTCAGGTGAGTCGATTTTCATTTTTGAGTGAATGATCCCTTTAATCTGGCTGGATTACTGAGAAGTTTCACTTGAAATCACCAATTTAAAGAAAGTCACAAAGGGTGTGTGTTCTTAAGATGTTTTGCTCATCATAGCTGCAGGCATCATGGGTTGTTAGTCTTCCAGGACATTTCCCACAAAGGATACTTACTTTCACGGATGACGTGATCGTTGGGGGTCAAAGGTCAGAGCTCAAGGTCACTGTAGCCTAACAAAAGTTGTTTGTGCTTTGACTGTGACAAGACCACCTCTGTGAATCCCTTTCGATTTTGTATTACCATTAACTGGGAATCAAAGATGAGCTCCTACTATTTCTGTGGTTAAAGATCAAAGTCACTGTGGCCTAACAACACATTTTTGACCCAGCAGTCATATCTCTCCTTATTATGGAAGTGGAAGGCCAGAACGCTGCCAGTCACCACAACCCCACTGGGAAGAACGCTTTCATTTGAATAACTCCAGACCTTAGGAACTAGTAATGACCTTGGGCTGTCCCTACCGACCCACATGCAAGAGGGGTGCACAAACAGATCCCTTGCCTTGTTAGCAGAAGTGAGCACAAATCAAAAAGCAGTATTAATAAACATCAGTTTCAGGAGTCTTACAAGCTCTAGATGACTACCAGGTCTCACTCTGTGGATCTCTCGTAGGACTAAAGGATGGCTCCTTGACCAGAAGCAGCTCCCGCCATCATGGTCGTGGTTAGCAGCAGTTCAGGGAGAATCAAGAGGTCAAACTGCATTCTGCCTGCTTGTGAACACCAAAGGCCAGCTTAACTGTTACTGGAATTAAAAACCACATCTTGTCACCTCCAGTGACATGCTCTTCTCATCCTTAAATCGGCAACCCCTTAACATCCTGTTCCTATATTGAGGGGCCCTTGAACATGTTGGACCGTCAATGGTCGACAACTAACCTGTGCAGGCCTGGGGAACTCCACACCACCACCTATTTAAATAACCTATCACCGTGGTGTTGTCTGACCTCACCGTGATATGTCTGAGATGAAGCAATTGGGTAATTGATGAACATTTTTGGGATCTCTCTGAGCTACAGCAGGTTGATAAGACAGGTCAGTTCTGAACACACACAACGTACCACGGTTGGTTCTAGCTTCCCTCCACAGCCAAATAGGGCTGACAGGACAGCCCATGAACAGCTGCACATACGAACACACTCTTTCCTCCATCCTTTATGTCATGTGCTATTATAATGCCATAGTGTATCATCAGTATAAACACACTGCATACCTTTAACTAAGCTGAACATTGACAACAAATACAACAATTGCTTTTTTGCTAGGTTTGTAATGAAGATTCATATTTAAATTGAATATGAGTCAATTTAGTATAAAAATGTGAATTAAAATAATTGCCTAAATATACTCCAAAGCAGGATATATCAGGTTTTGTGTGCTACGCTACAAGCAAAAATCCCACAGCTCTAAATGCCAACAGAAAGAACTTCATGAGCCGAGTTACAAATTGCAGCCGAAAGACCAGGAAATCAATTTCTCCACGTTTACCAAACAAAGATCCCTGCACTCAGGGGAGAGATAAAAGGTCCCTGCCTTCTCATGAATGAAGAGATCTTTTGTTCAGGGATGTTTTCTGTCACAAATGTTGTGTTTGACTGAAACATGTGACCCACTTCAGACAGTGAGAAACAGAATGATCACTTTGTGTAGCAGTTTCCCTCAATAATAATAATAATAATAATAATAATAATAATAATAATAAAGCACAACTTGCCTTATCATCATATATTCAATTCCTGCTGATTGAACCCTATCTGAACACTGAACCTTTAAACTGCAATCATTCATCTATCCATTCATTGTCTATAACATTTAGGGTCGTAGGCCTGGGGTGTGTTGGGGAGTCACACTGAACAGGTTGTCAGCTTATCACAGGTCCAACATATAGACAAACTAACTCAACCACTGACTAACATCCCCATGTTCATATAATGACCTGTCTGTTCCTCAACCACTGTGTCAAACATATACAGTTTGCATTCAAAAAAACAGGTTGTTCTAATCAGTTTATACTCTCGTAAATTTCATTTGAGTCACAGATTAGTCTGTGCGTCACTTCAGCTGCATAATCGGACAGAAATCAAAGTTGTGTTTTGAAGTGCCCACACTGAGGACAGTCTCTCACATCAGATTGTGGCATATATACTAAGAATAAACAACATTCAGCGTCAACTTGCCCAAAGAGGAAGAAGTAAAATCTGGCAATGACGACTCAATTTCCACACACACACAAAGATCATTTCAGGCACTAGGTTGTTTTTTTGACTGGTCATCCCGCCCTATGTTACCACCAAGTAAAGGTGTCGCAATGACCATACGATACGATGTGACTCAATATGATACGATTCGATACGATACATCATGATACAACACAATGTGAATGGAATACAATATGATGCTATGCCTTGCCATTTGATGAGATGAGATACGATACAATGCAATATATCATACAATTTGATATGATACTATACCATATTCTTTATTTATCCCCCAAGGAGGAAACTGATTGACGCCTTATACAAAAGAAAGACAACATGATGATGACAGCAAAACAACTGTTCTCCGGCCCTTCAAGAGGGCTTCAATATAATTCATGTTCTGTGTTAATAATAATTTGGCAGGCCACATTTATGCCCCTAGAATTTTTTTGACATTTGCTTTTCAGTGAAGGTTAGTTTGTTTATTGTTCTATTTGTGTCCATCCCTGAGGGTCAGATGTCATGGTTGGTTTCTGGACATATGGATTAGGATGAATCACGAAAGCAGGATAGTTAGTTTTTTCCTTTGTTGTGAACAGAGCTGCTTTGTGCAGCCAAACGAAGGAAGAAATCATGCTCACTATCTGACATGCTGCTCCCTGCGAAGTTATACACACTTTGGTTATCCTTTGGACTGGGTCGAGATTAAAAATTGTCAAGTGCCATGTCCATGACAAGCTTGTGTCTGCTTCCTTATGTCAGTTATTATTTTATGAATTAATCTACAATGATGGAGCGTTGGAAAAGGATTTCAGTTTGACTGTGGTAGCTTGACATCTAATCTTGATGCTTCAAGATGGCTGATGTCTACAATCCAAATATGGTTGGTATATAGATACCAGACAGGAAAGAAAGAGAGACAGACAGACAGACAGACAGACAGACAGACAGACAGACAGACAGACAGACAGACAGACAGACAGACAGATGGATTGGAAAATGTCAGTGAGGTTATTTAAAGCACTAGATCATGAGTTAAAAAATGGAGGATTTCAATAATGTCTCTGTTGTATTATATATCAATGGCCCGTCTGTCTGCTTGCAGCAAATATCTTGCTTAAATGTTTTCTTTGAGGAAGAAAAAATTGTGTTACATGTAGATATGTTTAAGTTCAAAGACATTGGGTTTGCGCCTGCTGTCCTGGATTATCTGCAGATAATATGGACAAAGCTGTAAAGATTTATGAACTGAGACAATCAGATCTAAAAAGCCATGAACAGCAATTTGCTCTATTGCCGAAATTTGGCGCCTGTTACACGTCCCATAGTGCAAACTTCACAGCCATTTCTAATGGACTTTGTAGACTCCCGTCTTGTTAGCGTGCACATGAATGAAGAGCTTGGTTTGGATTTGTTTGGTCTAAAAACTTCTAAAACAACCTCTGTCCAAGCAAAGACACCAACTCACGAGGTACCATAACTAATTATTGACCACAGGCTTTTTTTGTGTTGACCCTTTTATTTGAGATACAAACACACTTAAAGGTTTACAGACATAGAACACATGTTCCTTATATACAACAGCTATACAACACAATCTTGTTTCACTCACATTCAAGTAAACATGGGATAAATGCTGGATGATTTATTATACTCACAGCATTTACAGTTGAATCAGGTTTACTTTAGAAAATACACCAAAGCCGCCAGCACCAAACTCTCCAAGTCTTACTTTTAAAAGGGCTTATTTTATATAGTAAACACATAACAGACATACTATAAATTCACACCAATCAGCCTCAGCATTAGAATGTGTATTTTCGACCTTTTCACGTCTTCAGGCCGTGGAAAATATTTGAAGACCAAAAATAAATTTCTAATCACTTTAATGATTACTTCTAGCTCTTACAACACAGAAATACACCCACCAGGCAAAAACTAAACATTTGTTATCTCGTTTAATGTTGAGTTGAAAGAAAGAAAGAAATAAGACAGATAGAAAGATAAAAATAAAGAAAACCTGTAAATTACAGTACTCGGCAGCAAAATACAATTCAGCCGACATTATTGTCAGTATTAACATGCACTTTTCATTAATGGTTTCCATCAGAAGTCTAAATTGAATTGTTAGCTATATCTGTCTTTTCAGATTAGCCTTACCGTGGGACCTGAGGGTCTTCAATTAGAAACCACTGTCGGTACAAGCAACGCAAACACGAAGGGTGAGTGGGAATGTTTTGAAAAAGATCTAGACTTCATGGCTCAAGTGCAGATTTATGACCGCATTTCCTTTTTTCTAAAGGAAAACATGCATGTTCTATTTACACTGAATCCGTAGGATCAATAAAGATAATATAGGATAAGAAAAAAAGAAAAGAAAAGAAAACAGCAAACTTCTCAATTTCCAGAGCCATGTGTCTTATCTGCGCCATTTTTTATTTTAAAGCTTTTTTAGATCTCTCCATAAACAATGAGGTCTGATGTCTCAATATTATCAGTATAACTGAAATCGAGCTCTTTCATTCTTCACACATCTCACACAACCACAAAAACTATCAGAAACATAACTTTGATATATCTTCTTTCATAAAACCCTATTGTTGTGTCCTGGGCCTCAGGCCTGCCACCAGGCAGGGATCATGTGATTTTGTAACTTCTTTTTTTTTCAGTCAGTCGTTCAGACATTTATTTTGGGGGGAGTAATTCCCACACAACAACCCCAAGTAGAATCCAACAAGCGGTTTTTAAAGTTACATCACACCAAGGCTACGTACAACGCTTTCCTTTTATATCTCAGCTATTTCAGGTTCTTTAGGCAAAAACTGGAGGATCCTTTTCAATAAATTCCTACGTGAAATCTTTTTTTTTAGCAGCAGTCATTTCGGCATCATCCTTCATTGCACACATACAATGCTTCAGATTTTTTGGAGGATGCAACAATCAAATAGTTTCAAACAGCAGAGAATAAAGGCAAGGTGGAGAAAAGGCCTCTCAGGGTCTGGACATGAAAATAACCAAACTCTGGAGCCCCATTCTTTCTCTACAACACATCACATTATCTACAAAGCCATGCATGGTAAAGCCTGTTTTTTTTTAAGCGCTGTGCTTATTTGACCTTAAGCTTTTGGCATCATAAGGAGACTTTTGTTCCGGTTCAGGACATGAAATAGCCCAAGAACAAGCACACTAACATTCAGTTATTATTTAATGAAGGAAGAAATTCAGATCAGAGATATAATGGCCTCAAACATTTCTCCAGTACGGGTCTTTTTTCGTAATCTTTTCTTGATCAAATTGAATTGTCGATAGCTTTGAGAAGCTGAGTGTTGACAGTAGATGACAGATTTCCACCTGCACAAAATGATGTTTTATAGAGTATCATTTACAGGAGGACAAAAACAGGGAAAAAAATGTCCAGACGTTTCACAGCTTGAACCTGACTCGGGAGTAGTGTAACGCAACAGCAGGCAAAGTAACAGTCGAATAAATCTGAAGCCATGTGTGGGAATAACCACAAAGTCCCTGATGGCATGTGCAATAGTCTTGAACACAGATACAGTCTTGGTCTGTCATGTACAGCGTTGCGCATTGGCGTCTTCCAACATTTATGAGTCACGGCTCACTTTATCCTTCTGCTACAATAATGTGCATTTTGGAAGAAGAAGAGAGGGTCAACACTGGCCCGACCAGATCTTTTCTCCCTGAATGTAAAAGATATCAGGCGCCGAAGCACCAAGAACACAGGACCAGCTCCTGGAGGGTTTTGCGCAGCTCCCGACTCCGGTACGCGTAGATGAGCGGGTCGATGAGCGAGTTGCAGATGATGAGGATCAGGAAAAGGTTAAAGTTTCGGAAGAAACAGTTGCAGAAGGGGCTCTTGGGGCAGGTGAGGATGAGGATGAGATGGAGGAAGAATGGGCCCCAGCATATAATGAAGACCCCGAGCAGGATGGTGAGGGTGATCGCCCCTTTCATGCTCGTGGTCTGGCGACTGCTTTTATGGAAAGCCACGATGCGCCGCGAGTGCACGTGCGCCAGGAGGAACATGTGCAGGTACAACACGGCGTTGAACACCAGCGTGGCGCAGAAGAAGGTCACGAGGCACACGATGACCGCGTTGTCGGTGTGGTACACGATGAAGAGGATGCTGGCGGCGAGGCTGGCCAGCCACACCACCACGATGATGATGATGGCGCGCTGCGTGGTCATGATGCTGTGGTAGCGCAGCGCGTAAAAGATGGTGATGTAGCGGTCCGCGGCGATGGTGCACAGGAAGGAGAGCGAGGACACCACGGAGCTGCAGATCATCACGTCGATGACGTTGTCCAGGTGGCGCAGCATACCTGGGTGCACGTCCAGCAGGCCGTGGTCGTGGAGAAGCATGAAGAAGGTCTCCACCACGTTGCTGACGCTGACGAGCATGTCGGACACGGCGAGGCAGCAGATGAAGTAGTACATGGGCGAGTGCAGGTTGCGGTTCTTGATGATGGCCAGAATAACCAGGATGTTCTCCACCAGGCTGATGAGCCCCAGCGCCAGGAAGAGCTCCTGCGGGATGCGGATCTGCACGCAGCCCAGTGAGGGTCGCTCACCGCCGGTGGAGTTCGTGTCGTTCTCGTCCATATAGTCACTGAACTGGCCGAGCTCCACGTGGAGGATGGAGCCAATGTGGGACATGTTGGAGTCCATTTCGGACTTCTGTATAACGACCGTCTGGCGTAAAGTTTCACCTGAGCAATGATGGTGAAGTAGACTCATCGGGTTTCTCTGACGGGCGGTGACCTCTGGTGAAGCTTCTGAATCAGCTGCTGCGGTCACACCTCAGCAGGAAAAAGTAAAGCGACTAGTCCGAGTAACTGTTCAGCTTCTTAACACAACAACCTGTTGACTGTTAAATATCCACAAAGCGCAGTTTAATGGTATTTAAGTGAGCCATTGCTCTGGTGAAGTGGGAACAGTCCAATTTACGCACCGGAACAGCTCGCGGAGCTGACGTCAAATACAAACTTGTCGCGCGCAGAAATCCATAAAATGTCCTTCAACTTGAAAACGATGCGCTCGCAGTTGACGCCTGTTCGACTCTCGTCGTGCACCGTCCGACAAACTCCTCAGACTACTCGCACCGACACGAGAGGAGAGACTGCACAGTGTCTCTGGCACAAAGCTGTGACCTGCTCGAGTGTTTCTCAAAGTGATGCTGACTCCGGATGGCTGGAGGCGACTCCACCTCTCACGCAAACGTCAGCTGGGCTGCAGTCATGGCTCAGCCGCTTCAAATCACACAGTGCACTCTGGATGAAAAGGATAGAAAAGTAGGGAGTGGATACTATCGAACTTTATACAGATGTTGGGCCTGATTTGTGACCTCCTGTTTTCTGCTGTGACTCGTGTATTTGAATGCAAGCTGTACTGTTTCTTCGGCCGTAACGAATGTGGCAAAACCAATTTACGAAGCTCTTTTACGCACCATGCGCAACAATGCCACATCTTCACATTTTCCCTCGTCGTGGCCATTTCATACACAAACGTTTTTTCTTCTGTGTATAGGACCTTTTGAATCTATACCTGCAGTCCTCTTCTCATTGAAACCAATCTATTTAAACCATATGGAAGGGTATGGTTGACCCTATAGTAGCCCTATCCATAGAAAATGTCAGTGAATATATGGAGTCACAGGCCTCGTTCTGTTTAAAATGAGTTTAGTTGGAGTTGATTCTAATCAGACAATTAAAGTGGCATTTATTCAGAAATTATAGTCAATTTAGAGCAGAATTCCCTCTCTGTGTTTCCGTGAACTGTCCCTTGGCTGAGCTATAACTCCAACTAAAAATATAACCATTCAGGAAGATATCCGCTTTGTGCCTGAACTCGTTTTTTTCCGTTTTTTACACAGAACCGATAGGTTGCTGATATTTAAGTTATGTCAGTAAACAAAATATGACCTCATCCTTAAATGCAGCATCAGATTTGATCTGAGACAAATCTTTTACTCTTTACAGTTGTCTTTTCGGATCATGGAGTTCTGCAATGAGCGCTGTTGTTTGTTGTTGACACCTCATGTGTCATGCACTAATCAAAGTCATCAATGACAAACTTGTGCTTGTGACCAGAAAGAAAGAAAGGCCACGGAAATCATATATTGATATGGGTCAGAACTTGTGACATTACACAGAGTTAGTTGGAACAAATATCACCGCTTCAGATTGTGAAGGCCATTCTATACCATCCAGGCATCACATGAAAAGATCTCACAACCCCAACCATAGCTGCAGGTGAACTAGCACCGTCACACGTATCATGTGGCTCACAGAGTGAATAAGTAATTGTATAGACATTTTCAGTTTGATCAGTATCTCTGGAGTTTATGTCCTCTGTGTGACTAGAGACTAGCAGATAAGAAGAACAGATGGAAAAGAGATAAAGGGCTCACACTGCTTTATATGTGACATCTTTGTTTAACTGCACTACTATAGAGAGGCCGCTGTGACTGACTGTCACACTAACAGACTCACTGACTGAATGGCATTAGGTCAGTCAGTACATGCTGGTGCATTGTCTATCCCTGCAATTTAAGAGCAGCTTCTGTAGTAAAGCAAAATGTGGTGTAGAGATGAGTCCTACCAGAAAGGTAAAGACATCTCTGCTTTGTCTTTGTGAGCGAAGCAATCAAACAAATGAGCTTGTGTTGCTCAGGCCTTCAACTCCCAGTGAAATAATAACGACTGTGCAGTCCATGGCAGTGGGAATTCACCCGAAGACGAGAGAGGAAGGCGCAAGAGCCAATTGGGCCAGTCTCATCTTCACTTAAACACACGCCATTAATCGGCTGAGGTCATGAGTTATGGCCGAGACCACCAAGGAAATGTTAAGATAAGTCCGGGCAAAATTTGTGAAGATTGAATTAATTTAGATTTATCTTACTCTTGCACTGGATATAAACTAATGAACAGCATCAGGCTACTGGAAAAACTCCAGCCATTTCTCTGTGAGCCACAAATAATCAAAATAAAGGCAAGTCAGCTCAAACGGAAATATTCTCAAATACCGGAACATTTCTCAGC
Organism: Pseudopleuronectes americanus; assembly: GCA_038501795.1. Lineage (NCBI taxonomy): Eukaryota > Metazoa > Chordata > Actinopteri > Pleuronectiformes > Pleuronectidae > Pseudopleuronectes > Pseudopleuronectes americanus. The sequence continues at coordinate 15,305,960 of CM076716.1, forward strand.
CAAGGAGATAATAATATTATTTCACTTTTACCTACTTATTTGAAGAACACCAGGAAATGTTTAAGAAAGATATTAGATACCCTCATATCATGATGACTTTAATGGAGGAATGTGGAACGTTTTTAGAGAATCAATGCTCTGCCTGAACATTCCAAGCTAAAGAAACTTCTCAGAGCAAGAGGGGAATTATTTTTAACCTCGTCTCGTCAATTAATTTACTCTACAAGGAAAAAGTGAAATTATGAACAGTCTAGTTTGTGCCTGTTGATTGATTTGTCCGCCTTATTTTAGAAGTATCCCTCTAAATGCTTGAAAACAGACCTATTGTGCATTAACCTGTTCACATGCTGACCCTTTATTTACCATGCTGGTAATTTCATATTTAGTCTATTTGATATAAACATGAGTAAAATGTTTCACATCTTATCAACAGCTGTGAGTGCTGGTCAGTCTGGTGGTTGGTATGTTAGTCTAAACAAGTAAATAGCAAATAATAATACAAAATATTAATAATGATGATAATTTTAATTACAGAGCACCTTTCAAAAATGCGATACAAGTTAAAATTTGAATGCTTACAAAGGAAAGAATTAAAAGCAGTTGGAGGATCACACAAAATCAGGGCAAAGATAGAAGGATACAAATGTTTTAGATGAGAAATGAGTGAAAGCAAATGAAATAAGACATTGCAAAAATAATTAGAATAGAAAGATCGAGTTAAAAGGTGAAAAAGTTGAAGGTGAATTCAGAGGAAATAAAAGGACGACAAAACCCAACTGGACGGATAAGTGTAATTCCGTCTTAAGGCTGGGTGCTGCAGTGTGAATCCAGAAGCAGATCCACACCTCATTTCCTCTGGTTGTGCTGCACCAATGAGGAGTAAAGTGGTTGTTATATCTTCGTTTACTTCCATAACCCTTAATGTGTTGACAAAACAACCTAAATACTTGTTTTAAACCCTCCTCCCTACACAGAACAGTTCTTCCTTGTTAGGATCTCTCTTAAGGGCAAAGACGTTTTATGAAAAGGTTGAGTCTTAACTGTGAACTATGAAGTGAAGTTATTAGAAAATATAATAATCCTTAGTATTCTCTCCAGATCTCATCAGGAGAAGCAGCTATTTGTACCAGTAAGTGTTAATGAATGCATCTCCTGACATGCTGCAGCAATAACGTGATTTACAAGAAGAATAATGATGATGTGACACATGTTGGAAAAATAACTATCTAATTAAAACATTTATTTTGGTTGATAAGACAAAAGAACAGATTACCAACATTGTGAAAGTCTGCGTTTCACACCTGAAGTAATCATGAGGGCTTCAGACTCCAGGATCCACTTTTTGAATGCTTACACGACAGGTCACAGGAGTTAATGTACTCAGTCCCAAGAAAATATCAAGATATGTTTGTGATTATTTTCACATCAGGTACAACTGGATTTACAACTTTTTATAAATCATTGTGAGTGGTCGAATAATTTGTTTCATCTGCTTGTTTAGATTTGTTTCCCCCTTTTTTCGAACTGTAATTCTTTATTTGACAGATAATCACAGTCTGAGAAGTTAAATGAAATGTGAGCTGTTTAAGTCAGTTCATAATCTGTAATGGTAGAAAGCTAAGCTTTAAATTGCCTACGGTAAAAAAAAATAGGCTACCAAAAATTGATAACCAGCTTTCTCACGGATTAAAAAATTGTTTAACATGCAGCTTTCAGGCAGTAAGGGAAGTTAACGAAGTATTGAAAGACTTTACTTTATTTTGTTGTGAGAGTGGTAAGAAAATGACAAATAACCAAAGATGACTGTTGGTCAGAGGTTCATCCTAAAGAAAGCTTGTGGCTTTAAATGGACGTCCAGTACAGTCTGCAGACTTAAAGGTCCCGTTTTCTCCACTTTTTTTTAGCTTTACTTGAAGTTTAAATGTTTGTTTACATTAGAGTGGAGTGTAACAGAAAATTATGGTTGACATTTAATTTGCCTGTGCATCTTTCACTGAGACAAGGCTGTTAGGCAGCTTCTCTTCTTCCTTGCCTAAGCTGCAGGCGCTGGATTTCCACCCTTGACTGAGCATGCAGAATAGTTTATATATAAATTGCAATTATACATCAAATTATTGCAATTTGTCAGATTTGTTTGGTTGGTTGTTGGCGTTTCATAATGAAGTATCTATGGAAAATAGAAAGTGATGAAGAAGGCTCTGACTTAACATTATGGAAACACATTTATCAGTTTTGAACTCTTTATTTGGCTCAGACCAAAACATTTAAAACCATCCATATTCAAGTTAAGTGGCAAATGAGTTTAACAAAATGTAATTTGCCTTTGAATTCACCTCTGGAATCTTTAGCCATTGAAAGGTCACATGGTCATCCCAACAGATTTCCCAATTAGACATGATAGGATCAGAGCTTGTTGACTCAAAGCAATGAGAGTAAAAATGTAGTTGTGGAATGAAATTATTCTCAAAAAAGTAGGTGGTTCGGTGTTTGTGTGACACAGAAGGTTTGACTCAACATAAGATCTGTAAGAACTTTATTCTTTCATAAAGCAGTCCACTGTGAACATGAACAACAGGAGGGGGAAGAGAAACACCATTCATCTCACAAGGTTTTTTAATTATTGTCTTAAAAAAAACTGTTGTTAGTGACATGAGAGGTTCAATGAAACAACTTGTTTTCTTAATCTGGTAAAAGGTTCTGCTTGATCACGACTGAGTGAATCACCCTGAGTAACGTTCTCTCTCTAATCGATGGGCCGTCTCAAGACACCAACTCACTTCTTCCTTTTACTGAAGTCTTCTGAATTTGTGGCAATTAAAAAAAAATACATTTATTCGTCCCTCTCCATTTCCTCTGAATTATTACAAACACAATTAAATATTCTTTTTCTGTAGAGTCATTGATATTTTCTGTGTCCACTCGTCCCCTCTTCAGCCTCCTCAGCACTCATCTGTCCTCCTCAGTCCCACTCCTCCTCGTCTCTGTAAGGGTTGTCCTCTCTCGGTGGCTCTTGAAACCTGATGTTTGCCAACATGTCCCTCATTGCCACCATAAGACGATTCACCTCCTGATTCAGCTCCTGACCGGCTCGCGCCACCTCCATATCGTCCTCCTGCCTGAGTTCACCCTAAACAAGAGAAGAGATGGACATCTTTCACGACTGCTTCAAATATGAACCAGTTATTTGGCTCCCTCCAAAATTTGTATTCTTATTACTACAAGAATGAGTGCGCACACCTCCACCAAGGCCCAACCGTCCCCTTATGAAACCAAATTTAAATTCGCTAGATCCAGATTTTTATTTGGATCTGTACCAAATTGCACACACTTATAAAGAACAATCATCTTAACATGAATGATTTATTTCTTCAATATTCATGAATTTTCCTCTGACAAATCAATACAAATTTAGAAAAACACCATTTCTGAATGTTAAAGAAAGTGAAAGAAAATCCCAGATCTTCCCCCTGATCCGGATCCAACTTGCTCAATCGCAGGATGTTGATAAAAAGTGTGTAATCATTTTGATATAATTTGTTAAGCTACTAACACTGAATTATCCCACTTGAAGAGTGCATAATCTTACACAGATAACAAAACATCAAGCTGGCTTTGTGTAAATGTCGCTTTACAACATGTAACTTTATTTTAAGAGTAAAAAGAGTTGCCTTAACTATATTTATGTTATCCATATCGTATCTCTTCCTCTCTATAAGTGGATAACATGATCAGGATGGATGGAACTGTCTGGATGGAAACATGCCTTGGGCCAATGTGTTAACAATAAACATGTATAGCTCTATGTGTACAAGTACTTGATATGTATGTATCTTACTGTAATGTTTTGGAGCAGGCGACTAACGGACCAAAAATGAGACAAAGCTGTGTGATTTTAGATATTGAAGTATATATCTTTAAAAATGGTGAAGGGTAAATAAACAGTCTGTGAACAGTGCTGAGTCAACGTCACACTCAGCTCTGCTTTTGAAATGATTTCGACACATCATGGTGAGATCACGCTTTGATGCATTTTTCAACGACATAACCGAAATGACGCTTTACAAGAATATACATTCCCATGGCTCCTCCTTCTGCCACCACTAAAGCAGTGATGATTTTCTATGGATTCCCTCTACAGTTTTATGAACTCATGTCAGATAGTGTGAGTCCATCATGAGGCTGAATGTGGCGAACATGACAAAAACTACAGGTCAGTTCAAACGTGTTCAAAACTTTTTGATGACCAACAGCAGAGTTGTTCCAAAGTGCCCTCTGATGTACATATGAATACATTTAAAATACCATCAATACTACTGTTGTGTACAGTACTACTGCAGTGCTTTCAATACTCGGTTATGAAGCTCTGTTGTGTTGAGATAGTAACATAAAACTGTAAAAAGTGAGTTCATGTTTTTGTCCGTTCGAAAATGTGCGCAACATGTTCAATTAGAAGGACGACAATCCTGCCTCTCACTGTCCTACTTGACATCACAGAGTTTGTGGTCAAATGGCCGTCCTGTAAATTTGTCACACATTCTCGGCCAATTCTGGGGGAATGAGGCATAAGCAGATAAAGTGGAGTTAATGAGTGGAAAGAGCAAACCCTCATTTGATGCCGAGGAAAATACGGACCAAGGATGAGGCAAGGAGAGCAGCAGTTTTATTTAGGTTCTGCAAACCGAGGCTATAGAGAAAACTATCTCACTTCCAAACTCTTTAAAATATTAAAAAAAATAGTTCAATAAAATGTTCCCAGTCAAGGCGGCTTTCAATTTCAGGAAAGAGGCGCCTGAACCGGGGCCGCAAACAAGTTTGCATGAATGTTGTCATTGTTTTATGTCTTCAACGACACATAGACAAATGGTGAACAGAATTAACTGTAGCAAGGTCATATGCTTTTTACTGTTGTCAGTGTCACTCCCTCAGGGGAACCATGAGGCTTTGGAGGAAATGTTTCATCAGTCAAGGATGCGTGTTAGGATGTTTTGCCAGATCTTCTTGCCGTTCAGAAAAACCCAGCAGCCCTAAGGGTCCTGCCATAAATGGGTGTATCTGTGAGTCCCTTCAATAACCAGGAAACTCAACCTGTCTCCGACCATGAGTTTGGACCGGAAGCTCAGGGACAACGGTCAACTCAAAGAGAATCACAGCAAAGTAAGATAATTTGGGATAACATCTGGTGACACCTTTTGGAGAAGCTGCACTTCATCATGAATAAATAACTCACTACGTGAACTCGCAAAATTTTTAAAGAGACAACTGAGCTTTATATGAATGTAGGGCTTTGAGCTATTAATCACATGATGTCCCCACATGCACACCATGGGTTCTTTATTCATGTCCAAGATGTTTTTTCTATTATTCAATAGCGGCAGCACAGAGATCTCTTTAAATGACATCACCACAGTTAAGCTCAAGGAAGGACTTGCTTCAGTAGGGTGTGTTGAAGAAAAACTTAATGTGCATCTTCCATAAAACTAACTCCCAGCTCCTTGTGTCATGCAATTAGCTGTTTGACTTCCACCAACACACTGTGACACCAGTTTATCTGAGGATGTACAGTGTCGCAGCAACGAGACGCCACTAGAGAGACTTACAAATGATCGTTTAACTGCATCGGACAAAGGTCTCTGTGAATCTGAAGGGCTGAATTTGACAACACTGACCATCATCGGCATAAAAGGAAGCACAGCAATTTGGTTTAAGTCCTATTTATCAGATTTACTCAAGTTTTTTTATATGTTAGTTGAAGATCTTAATGTATGCAAAAGTTAGATGTGGAGTTCCACAAGGCTCTGCAGTTAAATCAATTCTAATCACCTTATTCAATCTTCCTTTAGGCAACGTTATTAGGTTTAATCCACAAGCATGCCATAAAGAAATAAAGCCCAGGATTGATTCAGTGTACAGTAACATTATTTAACACATTATTTGATGGTATTGTTACTTTGACATTACCCTTGCCTGCAGAACCACCTTAAGGATTCTTGGCAGACATCAGAAAGCAAAGCATAAGCTCGAGCAAACTGTCCCTTCTTACCACAACACAACATTGTATTATCAGTATATAGGGCTGTAGAGTCTCAAGTAGAACAGGAGCCAGGCTATTCCGTTTTGTTCCAGGAGCTAGACGCCCTCTTCGTGTTTAACAGTGGGCTTCAAACCTTCCTTAACAATAAAGATGATAGTATAGTTGGGGCTGGCGCTGACTTGCCTTGAACAGCCCCAAGTTCTGCTGCTATAAACACTGCTCGGGGACTTCCAATGATGCACTGCGCCTCTCTCTCCACCTGAATGCATTCATCTGCAATAAGTGCATGTCACTAACGCACCATCTTCCCTCTTCCACCCCTCGCATGCCTCTCCTTCTGTTACTCAAATAAAACTTTAAATGACCTTTTTCCCCCGTTCACTACAGAACCGCGGATCAGTTTGTTTTTTTCCAGACCTACCTGGCCTGGTCCAATCAACTCACCTGCAGGTTGAAGTTTGGCAGCAGTGACCGGAAAAACAGCGACAGTGTACTCTCATTGGATGCACCAACATACTGCCTATTTGCAAACACAGAAACACACATCTCATTCAAGTGGAAGAAAATGGATCGATATTTGTATCTTCTCTGACACTATTATGGAATTTCATTAACAGATGTAAAGCTCTTTTACCTCTCGGGTCGGGTATACGATATGACTGAGTCCAGTGGAGGTAGAGGGTCAAAGCCCATCACAGGTTGAGTGGTCACCTCCTGAGGAAGTCAAATAAATGATATATATATTACAATTATATTAATTGTAATATGTTCATAAACTGCAACAGCTATTAGTTGACAATTATACTATTTGTAGAATACAGGATTACAGCGAGTTTTAAAAAACAGTAAAATTTCAAACATTATTCACTGTACATAAAATGTCTGGCCTCCAACTTTTTGTCAACAGTTTAAAGGCGAGGCTGACCATAAAAGGGTTTAGTGTAATTGCTGGAATCTGTTCCAGTGGTGGTGACCTTTCGTGGTACGGAGAACATCAGGAGTCATTAGAGTTAAGAAATAGAACATCAACAATTTGTGTGTGACGCAACTTCACAGAAACAAAACAAACGTATCTGGGAAAACATTGCTTGGGGTGAGTTTGCAGGTATTTTTTTAAATACAGACCTTTTTCTAATCTGATTAATTTATCTATTAATCTCATCTCTATTGGTGAGTGCATTACATTGTGGATACAATGGATTGTGTGACAGCGGTTGTTGATCATTTCTTACAAGAGGCAGACTTGAAGTGGCTTCCTTGATCTCAGAGAGGAGGACGTGGCGATGGATGTTCCTTGGTGCACTCTGGTACCTCTGCTTTCTCCTACAACACAATAACATGTTAAATGTGAAGGTGATGAATACAAGTATTCAAGGAGGGTGTTATTTGACTCTCAAATTTCCCCACTGTGGGACTATTAAAGGATCTATCTATCTAAGACCCAGTTCACCGGGTATCCAATCCTAATCCTAACCCAAGTCCTTAAGGCTAATTTACTATATCTAATTACCTGTGCTCTGCTTGTCAATTTGGAGAATGGTCTTTGACGATGTTAGCAGTGACCTTAAGGGTTGGGTCTTAAACATGGTAACCATAGTAACAGCAAATAGAGTTTACAGTTGCACTATATAGTTGGAAATAAATAGACACATTTCTGATGATTTCCGCGAACAACCGCTTATGTGGATCCTCAACAATACATCAGCTACAGTTCATCAGATGAGCATTGTTGAAAAAATATAAATGACAGTCACACAGAAAGAAAGAAGGAGATTTCTCCATGAGCGGGATGACGTCTCTGCTGTTGCTTGGCAGAACTGTGACTTGTGGCAGCAGAGGAGGTCCTCGAGGTCTTACTTGTTTTGACAGTCCACCACGAGAGGGTCTTTGGTATCGACTCGATGCAACACTTCCTTCACAGACTCTTCTAACCAAAGCATCACTGCTGCCTCCCTCCACACACTGCAGCTCCTCCCCACATACAGAGCGGTCAGCTCAGCCAGAGCTGGCGGCTGCCTACAGACAGACAGGGGAGGATTTCCTTTTTAAAGTTTCAATTGAAGAAAATTCACAAAAAGAAATATAGCATTAATGTATTTGATACAACCTACCAGTCAAGTTTTACTGCAACCAAATTAATTTCTAGTTTTTATATTGACCTAAGAAGACCAGTTAGTTTTTTCTGAATTGGCAAAACACTAAACCCCATTCTCTAAACAAAACTGTCAACTGGAAAAACGACTTTATCGAATAAATCACACAGTTTGCAAAACTTTAAACACATTCTCATTCACTAAAGACATTTAGCAGTGGGGTGCACATTGCCACAGACTGAAACACAGAGGTCCAGAAGGTTAAACACAACTAACACACCAACCCTCAAACTTTTCACACATGTCAAATCTGGTTATTTTCGGACCGTTCAATGAATGCTTTCCTCAGACATGAGCAGAGAGGACCTGACCTGGCAGAGCATCCAGTTAATGTGAATGTGACCTTTAACTGTGGTCAAAGAATATAGATGAATGGTTTATCAATAACCAGTGTTTTAACAAGTGTTTGCCTTCCGTCATACACTCCCATTCCAAACTAGAAAACATGGAAAGTGTATATAGGTAGAAACCACTAGACCCTGGAAAATTCCTCAATGAATGTAGGAAAAAAAGATCATAAAAAACTTGAAAATCCAGTAAATAAAAATATCTTTAAACTTAAATTATATTGTAGATATTGTTTTATCAATATTAAAATAAAGCATTTAAAATATTGAAATCATGTATTATCGATATATTTAGTGAAAGAGCTCATTTTCTAGGTAAAACATGCTGGTTTATGCAACACTTGATAATACATTACCCTATTTGACTCTTTGGCCCAAAGAAAACATGTGAGGCGACTGTGGCATCTGGCTGCACAGTGCACAGATCCAGCAGAGGCATCAAAACTGCAACACAGGTAGGTGAAAATACACATTTACAATTTTCTTAATGTCAAGAAACCCATACTACGTTACTGAATTTAATTATGCCATAGACATTGTGAGAAAATGAATGAAGGTTGTTAATTTCAACATAATTGTTTTGATGGTAGTGGTACCCTGTTTTACCTCCAGGGAACATGATGAGGGCGTTCTGCAGCATTACATCAGCTTTGCGTTTCTGTTTGTCACTTTCTTCAGGATCCAGATCTTCCTGCTGACTGAGATGGAAATGACAAAGTGCAGTGGAGAATGCAAAGTTGGGCAGCTGGGACAGATTTCTGTGCTCCTGAAATGATAAAGGGATACATTTTTGCACCAGATCGACACATAAATATCAAATTTCAATTTATAACAAGTACAAATACACATAATAGCATTCTTTACCTCCCAGTCCTGATATAACTGGAGGAGAGGCTGGTACTCTCTGGACCGCAGCATCAGGAAATCAATGAGCAGGAGCATGCAAAGTGGGTCAGAGTCTGGGTCCAAACTGAAAAATAGCAGGAGACAAGCAGAGGCAAAAGGTTACTGCATGCACTTCACTAATAATAAGAGTCATTAGGAGATGACACAAAACCAGAAAGAGCAGAATATGTGGTGCTATCACATGTACGTGAATCGTAAAATTTCCGTCAGTGATAAAGGACAACAAATTTTCAACCAAAAAGGTAAATATCGAAGATATGTCATTATTTAAGTCGCTGATCATTTCTCTATATAGTGTTAATTTAGACTGGAGGTGTCAAGTATTGACTGATCATGTAATTCAGTGCCAGTAAATCCCTACATATCCAAACCCTTTAGACAGAACTGTGCTGTATGGAATTGTTCTGTTCAGAAACTTCCTTTTCTCAGAAACCCAAAATTACAAAAGGCTGCACTTCGGCACCTGATTAACACATTTGTGCAGTTTCATGACATGTTTTGAAACGAAGCGATAGCAGAAGTTCGGACATACACATAAAAACAAAGAAGATCAAACATCTGAAACCAAGCCCAACTCGAGTCTCCCCCACCCGGCAGGGTGGAACATAAAAACAATCATTTAACATGTCCTGGTCCTTTTAAAAGGCAAATTTCATCTTAAATTCTAACGTTACCACTTTGTGTTAAATATATAACACTTAAAAAACCACAGAGGATAAAAAATGTCACTGTAATGCTATTTGCTTTCAGTGGACACTGACCAACAATTACTGATTTTCTATAAAACAGAGGACTTGCAGGGTTAATCATATCAAACAGTAAATGTGAGGCACTTCTTCAAACTGTGCTTTCAAATATTCTGTTATAGATCACTTTTCCATTAGAAGCAGTGATTTAATCAGTGCAGCATGGAGAGGGACAGCTGTCAGCTTTTATCCCCTAACTGCTGCCTTTCAAAAAGGACCAGACCATAGCTGTCATGAAGTCAGGAAGCCAGAGTTCGATGGAAATCACAGATAAGCACTGAACATTACATGGGCAGCCTCTAAATCCCAAGCTATGGCAGATGGTAGCAGTATGTTGGATAAGCCTTATGTAAGTGGTGTCTGTAGCAACATGACCACAAGGGTTGATGGTGATATATGAGATTCAAATAATGGCCGTTAGCGACATTTTTTATTACGAATGTAAATGTCAGTTATTATTTCATAATTTATATGATCATGGTCACACAAATTATTTATATTAGGCTGTACTTCACATCAAAAACATCATCTTCAATAACATCTGCAAACTTAAAGACACCCTGCCTCAAGCAAATGTCATTATTAGTGATACTTTATGTGCATCATTAGTCACTCGACATACAACAGACAAAATGTTACATTTCAACTGGTCTCTGAGCAAATCTAACAGGGTACAAGTGTATAAAGTTAATTGGTAATTAGTTAGTGAAACACTTTTTATAATATTTGTTGAAATCCTCCTTCATATCTAAACCAAGAGTTATTTAACTTGTCTGTGGCTCACACAAGAATGTAGTAAACACCACCAATGATTGGTCGGTGTTCCTGTCTGACACTTAACAACCTTCCTGACTTCAGTGTAGGATGCTAAGCCCGCTGAAGGAGAGATGATGGCCACAAGGTACTGAGCAAACCATAGAAAAGTCGGCTTCCAGCAGTTGTCAGGCAGTTTCTCATTCATGTGTTTTGAGGACGTAGCTTTGACGAGATGGTCGATGGGAGGGGTGGGATGTATTGGTTGCATGTCTTTTTTTAGCATTTCCTTTTCCAGGATACCAAACCTTGCTTCAGGTAAAGAAAAACCATAATAATAGAATAAAATGCAGAGAGTTACAGCCATAGTCCCACTATAGGAGCCATATTTTTCAGAAACATAGGTTTAAAAAAAAATGTGGTTGTTTTATATTTCAAAGCTAGGCAATTAAATGCCAATTCAACAGATATTATTTTTGAATGGAGCACATACCAGTGTAGCCAGTGCTAGGCTATAGAGTGTTTTGGAATCTGTCTGCAGTGAGTTTTTCGGAGTTAATCAATTAAGTGTTTGGTTAGTCCAATTTAACCTGCGGTGTCTGAAGGCACCGACAGAATAGATTTTTCACGAGCAGAATCCAGCCAGAAAAAAAATGATTTTTCTTAAAAGATCCACTTGCCCACCGATGCAGGGGTCCAATCAATATTTCACTGGCTCACCAGCATATGTCCCAGTATCGATGGACTGAGAGCCTGTCACAGATGACATGCTCAAAAAGACTGACTGACTACAGATGTCTGACCCAACAAAAACTTTGATAAGCAGCCAAATGCTGTTTGTCACATGACTATAAGCAGATAAAAAAAGCTCAGTTCAAATCAATTCACTAATTCAACCAATGTTATTTTGTCTGGCATACAGTTGGAGCATTCACAAAATTGTGAAAGACTATTTAAGGACAACGCACTCCCTTCAGAACCATAGGGAAAACCCTGTCTAATAGCTGAGTTAACAGTCTTTGAAGATTATTTTCAAAGTGCAATGACTGCTCTCTGTGGTTACTTTATTCAAGGAAATGAAAGTTCTTTTTGTTTAGCAAATAAACCATGTGATCATATGAAATAATTTCCAGTCTGTATCAAATCATCAGACAGAAATTAGTGTCCAAACTCCCCCACCTTCCTTATTTTGTAGAAATAGAGATAATAGCAAAGATAAGTTTGTCACAAAGAGATCACTGTGGTACCGACTATTAACTAATGTGAGACCAATGTAATTGGTCAAGATTTAAATGGAAAAGCGCAAAATTAATTTCTGTAATCTTTTGAAAAATATTATTTCTGACTTTATACCATGTCTTTATCTCAGAGCCAAAGCTTTTCTCTTTGTACCTTAAGATCAGTTTGCAATACTCCAACGCCGTCCGTGGGCAACCGCGCTTCTCAAGGAACATCATGTGCTTGTAAATAGCCAGATAAAATGCCCTGCAAACAGAAAATGATTAAATCATTAAATTCCTTAGTCCTTAGAACACAATTTAGGCTCTGAATGATGAAAGCCAAACACAACAAAGAAGGGAAAAGGAGCAACCAACCTGTTTTCTGGTCTTAAATAATCCAATCTGCTGGTACCTGATGTCAGGTTGAATAAAGGGTGAAATGCGCACTCGAAGCTGTACATTGCCCTTTCTTAAAAAAAGAAAAAGAGAGAAATAATCAGATTTATTTTCTGTATTGACAACACCCACAGTAGGTTAAGTTAGGTTACCTTATTTGTACCCGTAGGTAGATTGGTTTTGCAGCCAAAGAAAGAGTAGGCATCCATCCACACATAATTCAAATTATAACAGACTGACAGAAAACAAGACCACAAAAACCATGACAAAATGTGCTAAAATGCTTCGACATCAGTAAAGATTGGATATGGCCAAATGTGCAGATCTAGTTATAACCCATTCAAGAGACCAATTGCAGGTGGAACAAAACTATTTCTGTAGTATTTTGTTTTACCCCTTTGGACTATAAACCTTCGACCAGAGGCCATAAGCTGAAATTCCACATGCAGAGGATGCGAGTCATCGTTCTTAATAGAGTAGGCTACTCTCTGTACCTGTTTGGTGCATAGGGACTCTTGGCTCATCTAAGGCTCACCAATCAGACGACTGGACCATTTCACAACACGACTCAATGGGGAAATTTGCCGGATTACAGCAGCAAAGAGGATTAAGAAGGTTCCTAAGAAAACTCTACGTCAGATTGTCTTCACAAGTTTCTAATTAGCATAGGTCAACACCCAACCATGCAAATAAAAGGACTTGAGACTGAAGGACGTGTGCTCACAGAGAAATCACAGAAACTGAGAAGCAAATGTTATGAGTCAACAGACGGTCGTCGGGGGACGGTCTTACTTTTCTGTCTTGGGTTTAAGTTCAACTGATGTCCTGTTATCAAATTAACCAAAGAAGACAAATGTCCTTTGTTAACTTATCTCCCTGGCCGTCTACATAAACTATTTTAGCCATCTACACTCAGAAAGGGTCTGCGATAATAACACAGGTATTGTAGTGTGCAGAAAGCCTTGACTTTTTAACAAGGGCTGTTTTGTTGATTTATATTGGGGTGGAACAGGGATTTGATTTCATTACTTTAGGCCAGTTATATAAATGCTTTTTGTCAATATAAAACATTAAGTGAACCCTATACACTATACGCAATACAAAAGCCAAAATAACCAGCGATGCCCACAGCACCATTATATTAACCAATTTATTTATTTTTAGACAAGGATTGTTCAGGTCATTGGAGAAACAAATCTATGTGACGATTTAATAATAATAAATGCACAGTAGCCTGATCCTCTTAGACATGATGGAAAAAAGACACAGACTTAAAAAGCATAGTCATGTGTGAAGAGGAGCTGTGATTTCATATCTATGCCAAAATCTGGTGTCTATACAGGAAAAAATAAAGAGTTTGTAGATTAAGTGGACAATGTCAAAGCCAGACTTGTTGTACCGAGATTCAATTAAGTTGATAACGTTATTGAAACAGGCCTCTTTTTTGAGCCACAAATAAAATCAGTGCTTAGCTCAGACCAGTAAGACTTAAGGTTAGAATAGTTACTGACTTAAATATATGAGTATAATAATATTGTTTGTCTCGTCATTGGTTTAGAACAGTAAACATTTATGAAGGGAGCCAATGATCCTCACCAATGAGATCCCTGGCCATCTCCTGGTCCTCCTGTATGCGGCAGACATCAGAAAGCTGCAGCAAGGAGTCTATGTGGTAAGGATTGAGCTGTAGCAGCGCCTGCGGGCAAAAAAATAGACAAGGGTGAAACTGACAGATCGACAAAGATTGTTGAAAAGTGTTTAACAGAGGAAAGGTTGATTGAAATACAAGAAATTAGACTTTCAATTTCAATAAATTCATTAAAAAATGATCAGGTAGTTAAAATAATTCTGCAAGAATATAGATTTGTCAATAAAGTTATCCAAATAACGTATGTTTGGAAATTTGCTCATTTGCTCATCAACAACCTGCCTGGGGGGAATGTGTCAATGTACGACATCTTACACAGAGAGACCAATTTTATCTCTGCAAGTCCTTCATAATTTAACCACAGACTCAGTTGCCTGATGTATGATAAAACTCCTTCACAGAGTTGTAAATAAGTGTTGCTGCCAGTTTGTCTGAATAGATGAAGTTAAATAAAAATAAACACATGATTTTGTTAGATGGTCAGTGGACTTTGTGAGAGATATGCATATACCACCACAGAGAGAGACAAGATGGAATTGACAGAGTGCAGTGAAGACAATTGATATTACGTCTCTAATGTATATTAATAATCTAACAATATTTAATAGAGCATATTCTGCCTCTGTTCATTTTAGTTTGCATTTATCTTTAAGGAATTCTCTGCGTATATAAGAAACTCATAAAGGCCATATTGATTTATTTTAATCGGAAAGGGTCCACACGGCAGGCGCTGTTGTTTGGTTGTTTATCAATTCATGTATTCATCAACTACAACTGAGGATATTTTATATTACCACTATGTTGTTGGGATCCATGGACTCTACAGCATCCAGGAACTTGAACTGTACTTGTTGATAGTCTCGACTGTGCTCATAGGTGAAGAAATGCAAGCCATCCTTTGATTCCAGTAAAGTCATTGAGATTCCTGTGGAGAGCAGAGTTAAAATTATCTTACAACACATTTTAAACAAAGTGACAACGTGCTTCACAGAAAGACAAAATTAAAAAGAACATAAATTAAAACAAGAGAAAGGCAACACAAAGAAAGACAGTTAAGGGTGAAAGGAAGAGAGGATACAGTGGCTTTATGAATCTCATTACATTTTTCAGTTGGTCTCCTCTTGTAATGTAAATAACAACTCTCAATAAATGTGGGGAAAACATGGGATCTTTTGTGTATAAACTAATGTTGAAATGAACATCACTTCTGAACCACTTAATATTTAGCAACACATGTTTAGAGGATAAAAAAAACAACATTATTTATAATATTTCGTATTTCAGACCATTTCTGTTTGTTTTATTTTTTCACTTTGAGCCGACCCTTAATTGAAAGGAAAAAAATCGCAGCATCTCAGGTTGGGCCACGGTTGATCAACAGCATTATTTACAGATAAGCATGATGAGACAACCTAGATTTTACAGTGACGCAATGCTGTTTAAACAATAGGGAGATCTGACTAGTGGCGAATCCAATAGTGTTAAACGCATAAAGTTTATGAGAAAATGTTTTTGCCTGAACTTTGATATGGAGGAAAAAGTCTGAGTGGGTCAGAAAATGTCTGAAATAACATTTCCATGTATTGATATGGCTGCGTTAGCTACTTTGAAATCTGCCTACATTTGTGAGAAAAAAAGCATCATATCCACCCATAGAATGATCAACCAACAGTAGGATAATTGTATGCTACATCAATGGAGGCTTTCAGCGTGAACACAACGAGGCAGTCTTTGTGATGACGTTAGTGTAACAAAGTAACATTCATCCTATATTATAATGGCTGCATGAACAATCCAGGTCCAGGCAGTTAAAGGGATTTGGGAAATATAAAAGCCCTTTATTCCAATTGGCTCGAAGCATTAAAATACATCAACGTGCATCGGCTTATGCCGTCATCTGGGTGTCAACACAACCTTATCTACCTGTGCGGCTGAAGCGAGGCCAGCTGTCTTTGGGATTGGTCATCCAGGTGCTGCGGTGAAACTGCTGCCTGTTTCGATGTCGAGGTCTGGCAAAAGATAAACAAAAAATTTGAAGAATGTACGATATAAAGAGTTCAGGAGCTGAACTATTAGTTTTCACACAAACTCATAAAGATCCCCTGTTCTTTTTACCTTTGGTCTCCGAGAACAGCTCGAGCCCCGAAATATCTCTTGAGCTCCGTCTCTGAGTTGAGATTCCTGATGAATTCACACACAAAACAGCAGGTTGACAGATGACAATTTAAACCGGTTGAGGAAATATGGTCCAGGGAAAACACGTTTAGATTTTTCTAGACAACTACGTCCAACGTTGCTCTGGAATCAATAACACAAATACGGACTAATCAATGAACTTAATTACAATTTCAGTTTTGTGATTTATAAGAGGCAGCATTTAGTATACATATGCCAACCTAATTAAATAAGTCATCCCATCCATGATAGTTTTGGAAGGCCTGTGCTCAAACACATACAAAAACATGTTTGACTGTCTGTGAATTAGAACAACGTCAAATTAATATAAGAAAAGTTTGCTTTGCTATAATGAAAATTGCCTGCTTACTTTTTGGTGTGCAACATATTTCAATCTTTCTTGACTCTCTGCTAATTCACTGTACAGCATCACCAAAGATTAATAGGCTCCAAACTGTTTGGAGACACCATTTGTGTGGTGTCAAGCTCCACCACGTGGTGGCAGTGAGGCATCACACTAATATTGAGAATGATCATATAACCTGTGTAGCATTGAATAAAGACTAACAAATACTAATAAAAATCTTGTCTGGAAGTATTTATTGTGTCCACATTGGGTGTTTGTCTCCTCACCTGTGCTCGACATGTAACACCGATCGTCGCTCAGAGCCTCCGCAATCCTCATTCTGCAAACTCAGGCCATTGATCCACTTCAAGTCCTCCAGCAATAAATCCATGTTATCCTCTGGTGCAACCTTTTAAAACCACACAGAGAGATTCTTTTGAACACATAGTTAAGTAAGTGTGACAACATGTTATTGTTGAATGGCCAAAGTGAGCTACAGTTTTGAATAGTGTGGGCTTTCTTTTCTTTGTTTTTCAAAAATGATTCTTAGTTTGTATTCATATTGTCAATAAAATGATTTCTTTATAAATGTTAAAATGCAACAAAAAAAAATATTAATGTGATCAATTACAGGGTGGGTTATCAATTCAGCTTTAGAGCAGATATTGACCACTTCTTAACATACCTGTCGATCCTCTGACGTCACTTTTGTCTTCTTCTTTTTCTTTTTCTTTTTAACTCGGTCTCCAGACACAGACTATTACAGAAAAGAGAGATTACAGTTTGAAACATGCAAAGATACACATTTAGATCAGTAGAATTTTTAAGTCAAAACAGATGATCATAGAAGAAGAGGCCCCAACTACCTTCGCTCAATCTTTACCTTTGTAGATGTATCCTGTGATTTGTCAGTGTCTCCATTTTCATTCATTTTATTTCCATCTGGTTTCTCTGCCTCTTCATCTGAGATCTTCTCAGCGTCATTGTCAACATCACATATCTGATAAAACGTAAAATTGGCATTAAAGCGTGCTGGAAGTTCTAGATGTGGTTACAAAGTCCATAGCTGGATGAATCACTGATTTAAAAAAAAACTTTACCCAGTATAAAGACAACAACAACTTTCCCTGACATTATGTCATGGTTAAAACAAATCCAGTACAACATCTGTGAGTTCAAGATGTCAAAGTTACAGATACACAAACACTGTTGTGAGCCATGGCTTGTGGG
Source organism: Pseudopleuronectes americanus (assembly GCA_038501795.1). Lineage (NCBI taxonomy): Eukaryota > Metazoa > Chordata > Actinopteri > Pleuronectiformes > Pleuronectidae > Pseudopleuronectes > Pseudopleuronectes americanus. The sequence goes on from CM076716.1 coordinate 15,323,911, forward strand.
TGGCATAAATAAAACGCAAGCATCCATATTGAGTGTAAATTTATGAAACACATCTGATTTAATATATCATTTATATTCATCCTGTCCTGTACAACTGAAATAATAAATGTCGCATCCTGGTTTGGAAGAGGTGTCTCAGTTTCCCTTTCAATCACAAAGTTATTTTAAAAAACTGTAAAGCTGAGTATGACAGAATAATGGGATGATGATTTATTACCAGTCTTGGTTAACGTTGCTTCAATGTGAGGAATCCTTTAGTATACATAACCGTTTAATCCCAACAAGCCTTTCTACCCACTTCATTTCAAGTATTTAATTTCTGATACCATTTTTAACAAAGGTATGTTGGAATCCACAATCCACTGACATCTGTCCTAAACTTTATTTATCTTTATTAATTGTCTGAACATAACAATAACAGGTTATTCAGTTGAAGTGTAGCTGGGGGGATAGGCTGGATCCTGGTCCCGTTTCAAGCTTGTTGTCCAAACTGGACGACAAGCAGCGATACGTACCTTGTTGGCAACACAATGACATACGGTAATTCATTTGAGCTAACACACACACCACGGCTCGGTGTCAGCCAGGCTTCTCAACAGAGAGCTAGCTGAACTGACGCAGTAGCTAGCAACACGTCGTCAATTTACCACTTCATAAATGTTGCTGAAGTTCTTCTGAGCCTTGTTCTTCTTCGCCTTCTGGCTGCTGTCTTTCCTTTGAGGCGGCTGAGCGACATTAGCCACGTCCAGCTGCTCGTCCGCAGCCTCAGCCTGCTGCTGCTGCTCCTCAGGACCGACGCTCAAAGTTAGCTCCCCGAGGTCCAGGGCCTCCTGACCCCGCTGCTTGCCCCGGAGCCTCCGCAGAGCCCGGGTCGACATGGTCCGCTAACCCCGGCGACTCGTACACTGTGATGTTTGTGATAGAATTAGTTTGAGAGAGCTGACAGCCACTGTGTTGACCACTAGATCTTCATCTTCTTCTTCGTCGTCTTCTTCGTCTTCTTCTTCATTTTCTGATCATGATGACGTTTAACGGGTTTGAAAAACAACTTATCGGTGCATTACCGCCACCGCCTGGAAAGGAGGGTGAGTCAAAAAAAGTTCCACAAAGTGAGACATGTCACCCAGTGAAGAGCATACTTCCGCCCACAGTTCCCTGATGAAATCACAATTAAATCGAATATAAATATCAGTCCCGATCAAGATCGATGAATGTCAAATAAAACTGGGCTAAAATGACCTGGCTCAGTCATTTTAGCCCAGCTTTGATATATAATCATTCAGTATTTCAGGTATTCCCTGGTTAACTTGGTTTTGATCAACACAAAATCATTTTTGTAACACTACCCTTCACAAAAGGTAAAGCACAACATCAGAGCATTCAATTATTTGTGAAACTCATTTCATAATTTCAAACTATGTATTATTCATATTGGATTGGTATGAATTATCTCATGCAAAATGTTCACTGCTGTAATGGCAGTTTTTAATTACATTACAGGACAGCACAAGCATTTCTCCATTCTGGTTGCTTTAATTCTTTACCCAGCTGCGGCCGGGGGCTAATGCCGAACCACTGACAGATTCGAAGCAAGAGCTATGAACAATGAACTCACAATACATTTATACAGTTTCAGACCCTCCTCACACGGAGGTAGAATGTTGTCCAATCAGCTCTCTTCATTGTCATGACCAAGATGACCAATCCCGTGGTCTGCCCCAGCAGAAGTAGATCCTCTTTGAAGTACCATCACACAATGAATGTTGATTCTGACCAAACTAGAAGAACTGCTTCTTGAGTCTAAAACCTGTTTCCCAGAGACCCCCGTCTCTGGTCATAACACCTATAGCCACTCTGCAACATCTGTTCGATTGGCCCCTGCTGTTAAACCTTTGTTATAACAACAGGGAGATGTCTCCAACAAATACACATTTTGGCAAAGGAAAGTCACAGATAATCTCAGAGTCAAACCTGCAGAAACATATCTAATATAATATTCATATATACTTGTCATTCTACCATTAAACATATCTAAATATAAAATCTTCCGTCACACTGCTCAGATCTCTCAGTCTGATGATAACTCAAGCAGAAAGAGGTGGTAATGTGAGTAAAAGGGCCTGAACAAGACCGGCAGGTTTTAAATCACTCTTTATTATGCTCAGCCTTGATAAGAATGATTGTGTACATGAGACTATAGGACTTTAAATTAAAAAGCATTCATAGGAGACATTAATGTATAAAAAGTCCATGCATCATTGTACATTGTTGGTGTGTCTCATGTGTAACAGCCCCACAAATTAAAATGAGGAAGTAACATCTTACCTCCTCCAGATGCTTCACAGGTCAGCTGTGACTGACAAAAAAAATCATGTAACAAGATGTGAGACATGACACCAACGTGAAACATGTCTGACAACTAGAAGTTAGGCCAAATGAATTTGTCTTTTATTTTTCTGTCACCAGCAAACAATAGATTGCAATGTGACAAGCATGTCAGAAAAGAAACAGTTGAGACGAGAGCAGGAAATTCTGGTATATTGAAAGCCCTTGTTTGCGAAAGGGGGAAGTTGCAAATGTCATCACCGAAAATAATTCTAAGAGGGAGGATTGTAAAACAGATGCATGAAAGTACCAACCGAAGATATGATGAGATTCAACAGGTTTATTTACGAGACATGTAAAGTAGAGAAAAAAATGATGTATGGTCAATGACAGGCTGACACTGGCAAAAAGGTAAACTGTAGCCTTTCAGAATTTTGATTAGTTGACTTAGAAATAAAGAAATGTAAAAGGGATAAGAACACACAGTAATACACTATATACATTATACAATTTAATGTGAAAACTATGCAAGACAATGCAATATGCAACAAAGCTTAAAATACATGGTGGTTTGTTCAGAAACATATACTGGTTTACACCTTAATCAAAGCAGTAAAAATACATATGGTTGACAATAAGCAGCTACATAATTTACATGTATCGCCTCTGTGTTTTGTTCAACAGTAAAATATGTATACGTATTGACATATTTCTTTGCAGGTATAAAGGATGTTGTTCAGTCACCAGACTCACAGAACCTGGTGATGTCCTGCTGTTACTAGTTTTAACATTTCCAAGCTCTCAGTGCAGATACTGGATGACACACAGAGGAGGAGGCACTGGGCCAGTTACTCATTATCAGTAACAGAGAAAGGGTTGTCATAGGCGGCTCCTTCCAGGTCATCCACCCGTTTCCTGTGCGTCTCTGGAGGAGGTCTCGGAGGTGGATTCTGAGGAGGGTTCTTCATGCTCTCTGCCGGCTTTCGAACCTCGGCTTTCCGTGGCAGAATTGGCTCCCAGTGTTCACCATGGATAGCTGCCTATAAAAGCGACAACATGATAAAGACTGCCGGTCAGTAATGGTTGCGTGTATTGTAAATCCAGTTAGACATGATTCCAACTTAGAGATAATTGCCAAATTTAGACCTGTTGAATAATTCAGTCACACCCCTGACTGTCAGCTTTCATAACCACAGGGCTGTGTCTCAATAGAGGAAACTGTAATAAAACAATCTCTTCCTTGTTACCATCAACCGGCCACTTCCTTCCTTCAGCTCACAACTTTATCAAGGTAGACAATATTGAACCTGCCTGACTGGAGAATAATACAGTGACTACTTCCAACTCACCGACAGGTAGATGAGGCTGGCGATGCCGAGGCATACACAACCGAGGACTGTGGCGAGCATGAAACCTCCAGGGACACAGATTCTGAAAAAAAAATACCAAAGGACACAAAGAGACTTTCAGAACAAAAGACCATATGACAAGCAATTCATCTTTTGTTGGACAGATCGACTGTCGATGAGAGGAATGCTGTTCAGCAGAGGAGAGAGTCTGATAAAGTGCACTCACGCAGCATGCAGAAATGCTCTGACGTAGTAGTTCCTTGTCAATGGCCCGAATGCTTTTACAACCACAGTGAAGCAGTGCTGACCCCTGACGCAGAACAAGAATCAGAAGTGAACAATGAGCGTTGCAATAGATGACTACAGATGATTATGTTACAAAAATCTAAAATGTTAAAACATCACTCACGTTCTCTCCATGCTCGTGCCCTTGGACCTCTTGCTTCTTGGATACTCCAGAAGACACACAAACACTCCGGCAGCACTAGTTTTCTGTCAAGGCTGATTCATGTCACATTGTTCAATAGGTCAGATAACCCGATGACTCACAGCAAATCCAAGTGAGTTTAAATAAACATTAGTGGACCTGATGAATTTACTGATAGTTTCTGACAGAAAGGAAAATGTGGAGTATGCTAAGAAGACAGAGAGAACAATTAGTTCTGTCATGTTTTCTTTTCACCAGTGTAAAATAAATCATGACTCTTGTATCTCGATAGAGGTAGGCACATTTGAGACTTATTATATATTAGTTCAAGCCTTAAATCAATAGAACATTAAAATTTTAACTTTGCACACAGAAGGTATTTCAGCTCCTATCGAGGCTGTTTCCATGTGTCAACTACAAAATACTATAAATATACATGATCTTGATAGGTTGTGGCATCAATTTACTTTCCACCCTATATTTAAGCCTAAATCTAATCTCATTTGTGCGTTATGAATTCTTACACAGCATGGTATTGTACATTAAGGCTGTAAACATAAAAATAAAAAGTCGAAAATCAAACAAATTTCACAGTTTCACAATGTAGCAACTTAAACGTGGCTCCTCTTTAGAATATATTACATTAGAGTTATTGTTTTTATCCAAAACTAAATCTTACATAGAAAAGAGTTGTTTTTCTTTTCAATAAGACAAAGTATAGGAAGAGATTAAACTCGGTTGTTATGAATTATGAAAAGTACATGAAGGATACACAGCGTAAGCAGCAAACTGCCAGCCCCTGAACTGTCCGGCCACCCCCACAATACCTCCAGTGAGCAGAACTGAAAGGAGCAAACAGGAAGATGAAATACAAATGAGAATTCAACAAATATAAGTGTGAAAACACACACACTTTTCTTGACTCTCAAAAAAGATACAAGTTCGTGATGAGGTAAATATTTACTTTAAGGCTGCAGTTTTTAAGTTTTCACTAAAATATAAATAAAGTTACAGATGCATGTAAATATCTAATGTTACAATGCTGAAGAAGAATAATAACAACACCGGTTGGAATGTTGAAAAACAAAGAGTTACTCACTGAGTCCTGAAGCCAGAGCCTGCTCATTGGCCCACATCGCCCACTCTATCTTACCCATCGTGTTCACCTCCTCAGTGTCAGTGCTCTGAAACACTCTGAAAGTCCCCTCACCGACCCGCAGCTTTTATCGACTCTACAAGGAAGAAGATTTTTTCCGAGACGTGAGGTGTGTGCATGCTTGAGCGGGGGGGAGGGGCTTCGACGAACCACCACGCCCCATTTGACGTCATTTCCCAAAGGAGTTGGACAAACCAGACAGGTAAACAATCAAACAGGTGGATTTGGAAAGTCACTTTTAAATATTGATGGATTAATTTTAAACACTTTTAAAAGATTTGTCCATCAACTGAGGAATGAGTGAGTTTTTTAAGTCAAACATTTGGCCAATCGATGTGTTTTCAAAGCACATTTGGCTTTTATACTTTTTAATACGCTCCAAGTTTCAGAGCTAGATGTAAGCGGCTTGGCAATGTATGTCAAATGATGTATAACATGTTATTTTCATGTTTTGTTGTCATCCGTTTTATTTATGTATTTATCCAGGAAGCTCCCATATCTCCTTTTCCAAGGAGTCCTGGTCCTGTGTTTGCTTTGTGTGATCATCGAGGCATTTACAAATACAGGTGGGGACAGATAACAGACAACACATATAAGAAACAGGAAATAAACTGAAGCCCCCACACACAGACATTTGGGAGTCAACGGTGAACATGAATCATGGAAAATGTCATGGTTTTATGAAACATTATATTAAAAGAGCTTTAAAGTTGCCTACAGAGTGTAACTCCAAGTTAGTTCCTTAAAGAACAAGCTAATTCTAATCTGGTAATGTTATGTCAATATAAATGACTCTGCAAAAACAAGAAAGAACCACAGTTTACTGCCGAAAATATATTTTATTCTATTTTACAGAATAAGATGGAAATAGGTTCTGTATGTTTACAAGTATCCATTTATTGTCAAATAACTATAAAAATCAAACACAGCATGGACTCATAACAATCTCTAAGAAATATCGAGAGCTATGAAAACAAATTCAAAGAATACAGTGTGGTGTAAAGACTGAGGGACACCAGTTCAATTTGAGACATGAAGGGAGAAATATAAGCACCAATAGTTGTAAAAGAGTTGCCTGGTGTTTGTAGAGAAAAGTTATTTAGGACCACAATTGGCTTCTTTATTGCTCTGGGGAACTTTGCTTCTTCAGGTCTGCAGGGCATCATGCAGTCTTCTTAGGCAGACCATCAGATCCAAGCAGATGCTCAGTGGAATCCTCCACAACACACGGGCCTGGTCCAGCCTTGAAAAACAAAACAAGATCGGACTTTTACCAGAGAAGCCTCTTGAAGTGTCTCAGTGTTAATGTCTAAAATACATCAGAGTTAAAATCATAAATTACATCTTAACCCTGAATAACAAATGTGAAAGACTGGACTGATTCTCTACTGTTGTGTCTGTAAAGCAGAAGAGCTTCTGTACAACCCACTATGTGCTACAATACTCAACCAAAGTAATGCAACACAGTGTTACATAAGCATGTTTAAAAGGAAATGCAGACATGAACCTAAACTTACCTTTGTACTAATAATGTAGCTTATTCCCTTCGGCATGGGCTCTAGACCAATCGCCTGCTTTAGATCCTCAGAAAGTGAAGCACTGTGACCTGGAAGACCCTTAATAAACCTGTAGAAAAAGAGGAAAACTGAGAGGGCTGAAAGAAAAACACACCTTAATATTTACAATAGTACAGAAAGATACTTATCAGAGAACTAAGAGGTAAAGTCCAGGAACTGCGAACTCACTGTCCTCCGTTGGTTTCTGGGGGAAAGAAATGTTGAACCACCTGGACGAACTCAGGAACGTGCTGCTGCAGCGTGAAGATCACTGCATTGGGCCCTGCGTCGAAAGTGTAGGCAACCTAGAAGGAAACAAACCGATGGTGACTGTCATATAAAGATATAGAGTTTCTCTGTCTCCAAGTCAGAAGACTACGATATAAGTTTCTCATATTTATTACAAAAGCTCAGAAACTCAGCTTTGAGAACAGACTCTCTGTGGTAGTAATATAAAGGTCAGAGGGATACAGTTACACACACTTTGTGAAAGATAATATTACAAAACATAGACACCATCACATACAAATGATGTTTGTAGTTTGCATTGTTTACTCTGAATTTGTATAATGCTATGTTTCTATTTGCCAGAGGACTGATTCACTCTTATTCAATTAGAAAATTACAATAAAGTGATAATAGTTTTTAATTAATACATTTGTGTTAACAATGTGTTAACAATGTGTTAATATGCAGTGATAATTATATGGAAAAAGGTACACAGACCGTGATCCAGACGGACGAATGTAACACTAGATTAACAAACAAGTTCCTGCCTCAATGTTTCCTGTCTGCTAGGAGCTGTGTCTCAGAGTTGAGAGGTCACTCACCCTGGTCTCCCCGTAGTGCATGTTATATCGATGCACCAAGGCGATGACCTGTCGAGACACATTATTGAGGTAGAAGATGGGAGGGTACGTGTCGAGGCAGGTGGCGTGGAACTGGTTACTGTCCTTCATGGTCAGCTCAGCAAACGCAGTGAAATCCTTTTTCTGCACCGCTTCGATCATCTCCACCATTCGGCCGGGGACAACAGACTCAGCCCGATGCTGCACACAGAGAAAGAATGGAAATACACCCTCTAGTGAGTATCAGTCAACTGGGTCTAAAGGCAGCGTACTGAAAGTGATGTTAGTATATTTATTCATCCGTGTTGGAGGGTGAACACATTACCTTTAATAGACAGCTAGTTTGTACACTGGTTTGCATCCCAGAGGTGCTGCCCACTTGTTTACGCTCAGCACTAGCCTGTGAGAAAACACATCAAAATACACCCGCTGTAACTTTGTACTAATCTCATTTACAGTGAGGGCGCGAAGTACAAGTTCAGTCACTTTCTGTTACTATTTTTATTTATACAAGTACAAAAAACAGGCAAGAGCTTTTCACAGTAGAGAACGTATGCCCCAACACAGGCACACGTTTATTCTTTTATTCTCCCACTAACATAGTCACACTTACCACAAGTACGAGGATTCTGAGCTCAGGCCAGTGAGTCTCTGGCTCCACCTGCTGCGCGAGACTGTCCTTGCCGTCATCTTTTTCCCCCATGATCCACTGCACGAAACCCCCATACATGCTCCTGCAGGCGCTGCCGGAGCCTTGCCGAGCGATGCCAGACAACTCCCCCTCCACGCCAAACACCTGAGCCAGAGTGTAAACTGCAACAGAGACACAGAGGTCTTATAAGTTTTTAAAAACAAAGTTTCTCCACGAGGTTGGGGGGGGGGATTAGGGACCTATCTTCAGATGTAATCCAACTACAGAAAAAACTTCACATGCCTCCATACTGCTCGTGTGGTGTCTTCCAAGTATCCAGAAGCCCCGACATTCATACTCTACTGGAAATAAGGTCCTTTTCTCCTTATTTTAAGCTTACAAGTCCAAGAAAAGTGGCTAAGCTAGCGGACATCAGTATTTTCGACGGTCCCTGAATGCATATCATAGGAAGATATCAAAACAAGATGTCAATGACACATGGACTACACCACAGGAGCAGTATGGAGGCATGTTATGGTTTGTCTGTTGTCTTACTGCTTCTGAAGAAGGACTCACCATTGACTTCAAATGCATTGGATTCTGCTCTAACAAAGTTTACCCCTGAAACTCCAGAAGTGTTTCGTGGACTCAAACACTGATATACCCACCCTCCCATCTGCATAGGGGAGAGTAGATGATGGGTTTCATTTTTGGATGAACCATTCCCTTAAGTATGTGCAACTATTCACATTGAAGAATGGACAGAGGCAACACAATGTAGTTTGTAGGTCACTGTTGGGAATTGTTATTAGTGGGATTATATTCCATTAATTGCAGTAGTTTTCTCACCTAGGCAGGCGAATCCGGCAGCGGACGAGGCGAGTCCTGCAGCAGTGGGGAAGTTATTAACTGAGCAGATGTGGACTTTGTGGGACAAACCAGTCAAATTCGAACCAGGGTCTCCATCGTTACGTCTCTTCCGTGCCAATCTTCGAACTGCGAACAGAACACAGAAGATGACATTAGCCTGCACTCGCTCAGACTGGCAGCGGGTGAGACAAAGCAGACAGGACTCACTCTCTCTGAGACAGGACTGTATTCTTGGATGGGTTATGTCCTCCTCTTTGCCGTTGAGCCATATTCGATCCTCCTGGAATGATCTGCTCGTTGCAACGGTTGTGGTTGTTTTCAGCTAAACAGAAGAAACCAAATTCTGTTAGAACACGTAGGCCGTCATATCACTGGTATGATGTCAAATTTAAAAACTTGATCCTCAAGACATTTGCACATCACAATATTCAAGCACAATTCAAAGGCAAGGTCCATTTTTTAAAATTGGGATCATGTGTTTATGCCGAGTAATTTGGTAAGTTACATGGTTGTTGACACTTTGCCCAAACACCAGCTCTGCTCCTTGATACTTCAAGACAAAAATCTGTTTATGGAGTCTTTACAAGTCTTAAAATTATAATTTGTATTTTACATATTTATATCATCTATTTTCTCCTTTTGTGTTATTATAGCTTAATAACGTTTTTCAAAGCGTTAATCAGCGCAAATCAGTCAGCTGTGAATTACTTTGAGCTGCACTAAACTGTATGAAAGATGCTTCACAATAACACACACACACACACACACACACACACACACACACACACACACACACACACACACACACACACACACACACACACACACACACACACACAGTGTTGGTCAAGTGGTTGTTGACTTAAATACCTGGTCTTGGTGCAGTGTGACACTCAGAGACGAGTTAATGGGGAGGATTAGTTCTTCCTCTCTCTTCCCCCCTGAGAAGGACATGAGGTGAACACACAGTAAATGACCGAGTCCTGGCTTCAAACAGTGTTAAATGTGTTTAACAACACGAGTGACCAGTGTTTACTAAGACCTGACCCCCGGGTCACACTCAGGAAACACTCGTTTGATCGTTTAAACCGGGTTTGACCCACAGCACCAGAGGACATACTCACAGTATTTGATGACAGCGATGTTCACAGGAGCGCAGCAGGTCACTGTGTTCGGCTTCTCCATGTTTCTCTCCAGGCGCAACCAGTGAAACCAGCAGTTTGAAGTGTACCGGTACTGGTGCGGTTCAACAGTCACTGTCGCTGCTCCTGTCGAGCTCTGCAGCTTCCCTGTCATCGACTGGAGCGTTCAGCTGTCGCCTCATTGGCTGGTGTTGAACATGTGGCTCAGGCCTCCGCAAATCAAAGACGAGTCGTTTTGATGGAAGAGACGTAATAGCCAATGAGAGATCATCTGACCACGGTCGTGCGAAAATGGGGCAAGGATAGAACCACACACACACACACACACACTGTCTGCTGTCAACTATTACACATGTACAATTCTAATATTCTAATATGTGTGTTTATGTGTATATTCATGTGAAGTTTAGCGCAAATACTCATGTATTTTTACTCTGTACTACTCCTATCATACCTTCAATTAGAAATATTTTATAACTATACTTACACAAAATTTAAAGAGCATGAATATCTCATTAAATATACATTAAACTAATAAATGACTACAATTGGCACCTTGATCAATTGCATTTATATGTGGCTAAATGCATGAGAAACAATGATAAACAGTTTAACAACAACCCTTCTGCAAAACGTTTACAAATACTGTTCTTTAACGTTTAATAGGAATGTTAAGGATATGTTTACATGCATTAAAGTTAAGCAAAAAAGCAATGCAGGATCATAACTTGTCTTAATTGTTTTTTAAATTAAAGGATTTTAAAACTTTCAAAGCAGCTGATAAATTCATTTTATGTAGTTTGTCCTTAACTGGAAGATGTTTCTCCTTCTCACTTGGTAATGCAGGAACAAAATAGTCCACAGTAGTGATCCTACAGTTAAGTATAACTATATTGTAGTGTTTGTAAAATGGGTATCAACTGTAAGCAGCAACAGTTAAAAAAGTACTTCCTTTGGTAATTGCGATTCACTCTGATGTTTTAATTGTGGGAACAAAAGTTTGCATATCAACTCTATTAGCTCTGGACTTGACACAAAGTACATACAAAATTAAGTCAGGTTTCAGCTTTGTGGTTTCTTAAAAAAAACAACTAATAAAACAAAATCGATCAATTCAAAAAACTTTTAATTCTTGATTCTGAACTGAAACCTGTCTGAAAAAATTGTCCAACCTAGTGGAACAGAATTTGTGTTATAACCCAAAATGTTAACCTCTTAAGTGGATAAAAACTAGAAATGGTTCCCTTAGAAATAAGCAAAACGTGAATTTAAGGCTTCTTTTATTTGTATGTAAACCTTCAAGATACATGTCTGCAAAAAGAAAATATCCCAGTGCAACTTCCAGGTGTGACAGGAAACTGGCCCTGAATACAAACAATTTTTTGTATTAAATGAACACTCTAGATAAAATGCATCAGCAGAGTTTTGCATTTTGTCTAACATTATACACATGAAGAACAGAAATCGACCATGGAGAAATAAAATAGTAACTAACACGAAGAACAAGAGGAGTCACACAGTGCTGTGAGTTGTCAGGGGTACAACATATGCAGTGCAAATTTGTTTCAACTTGACAGAAAAAAGGTCACAAAAGACCACCTTATTTGACACTGTGTGTATTCTACCCCCCACCACTGATGCCACAATGTCAACCTCATGTCTTGGTGTGTTTTCCAGAGACCCACAGCATCCCAGGATTTAGCTAACTGGAATACGCTGGTTAGAGATGCCATCCGAGTCCAAGTAAAGCATTTCTTCTCCCGATTTCTTGGCTCGTTCCAGGGCTCCAATTGAGAGTTAGAAATCCTCGTCATCATCTGAATCCATCACCCGCTGTCTGTTGAACTGGCAAAAGATGTAAAGAAAAATGTCAGCTGCACTAGAGAGAAATAAATGCACCAAACATATGCAACATTTCAGAGGCACTTACTTTGACAGTGGTTTTTTTCTCTGTTTGCTGGCTGACCTTTTCGAGGATTTCGATCAAGCCTGACTCCGAAATCTGACAAGAGAGAATCTGGTCATTGCACTGCTGCCATGTGAGAGAAGATAAGCAAGCAGCCACATACACAGCACTTCAAGCTTCAGAAGACAGGCTCTTACCTTTCCTCCCAACTTCCCATAGCGAGCCATCTGAATGAGATAATTTTCAACTGCCTTGGCCTTCTCTGGCTTCACCAAAGCAAGATTGCTTACTGTAGAAAAAGAGTAAACATGATTCATTCCCAAACGGAAATTTAAAAAGTCTAAAATATGAATTTGAGAGTAGACTTACATCTGGCACGGGCAAACTGGTCAAGAACTTGGGCCAATATAGAGTTCCTCATATCACCCTCTCTGTAAATATAAAGTAATTATATTCCCACATTAGCATCTTTAAAATACAGATTGGATACAAGACAAAATAAAAATAAAACAAGACATACATCCGGTAGAGAATCAGTTTGGTTCCACAGATTTAAATTCTCATTGTTTTTTTAATAAACTGCGATACTGGAAAAGTATATTTTCCAAAGATATTCAATTTAAAAGGTAATAAAGAAGTTTCCATATCTGCAGAGAAGTTTAAGTATTGAACACATCTCACCTTTGTTTGGCCTCCTCTCCTTGCTGATTATTTGAAGCATCCTGGAAGAGCATACAAAACAGCAGCATGATAAATACAGTGGGTTAGAGGGAGATACACTACTGATATGTACAATATACTGTATGTATCAAGGCATTAACTATGTATATACTCAGTGGGACGCTACTTTATCTTCTCAGTGCTCACTGGAGAACAGACTATGTAATGGTGCCAGTTTCTAACTCAAAACGAGGTCTGTGATAATTTTTTTCATTATGAATTATCCTGCAGATTATTTTTTTGAGCAACTGAATTTGTTTTCTCTAAAAAGTAGCAGAGCTATTATTTTCATCAGGTGAAGACTCAACTGCACGTCTCGTTTTGTCTGTCAATCACTTCCAAACCCTCAGTTTAGTATCGTGTGCAACAAAGAAAAATGCCAAATCCTCACACTGGTAGAGCTGGAACCAGCAAATGTTTTTTCATTCTTTGCTTTAAAAAATTTGAAAATCATAAAACATTATTATCAAAGCAGTTGAATATTTTATTATATACTTTACTTAACAAGTAATCATTGCAAGCACTGGAATTTTACTTTGAAACTAAGGTTCAGTAATCTAACAACTAACTTTGTGTTTATTGAATGCGCTGATTGAAATCTGCATGAAGTTAATTCTGGGCTAAAAAAAATCATATCAAGATAAAAGACTCATATTGGTCGAAATCATAATAAATGTCTAATTATTATTTCCTTCAAATTCGAAGACTGATTTTAGCTACTGAGTGATGGTAAGAAAAATTATATTCTATTTCTTTGTTTTACAAAAAAATTAACCTGGTGAAGATCAGTTTTGTGTTGTACATCCTAACAGTGTTTTACACAATACATAAGGATTATGTCAACATATATATTTGATTTTGATTTCACTGCTATTAATGAAAAGTACATTCCCATAATTATTGACAGTGCTTTATGGCCCAGCCCTTCATATTACATTTAAATGATACCACAGTAAGTATATTTAAAATACTGTCTTACAACGTAGTAGTTAGTATATTTCCCTGTATTATTTAATAAGTTTCTAATGACAAACACAATTCAGATCAGAAACTGTCCAGCCTGCTGGGTTAGCAGAGCAATAGATAATCTCGTTATAAATGAAATATCCACCTGAGACATGCCAGTCAGGTTATTGTCTCATGGATAAAACAGTGTGACTGGTTTATTACTCGTTTAGCTCCAATGAGGCTTCACGTTGTCAGATCGCTGGATCACAATGGATTCACAGCTAGCAGGGAGGCGAGGCAGGTGATTACTGTGGTTTCTGTTCATCACAGCTGGCTTTAAACGGTGTACACACATTCACCTCGGCTTTAATAAGTCCTCATGTGCGGTGTGTTCCCTGTGGGACCGCTTTGTGTTAGTGAGGTGACTGATTTAGCTCCACTAGCTAGCAGCAGCAGCATGAACCCAGCACCCCCTTATATGGGCGGCTGCTAACACGCTCCTCGGCTGGTGTAGAGTGCCTCACCCCGTGTTTTGCCTGTAGTTCCGACATCCTCTGCCGCCGGATCGCCTCTAACTCTTCGTCCGCCATGTTTTCACAAAAGGGAAAATGGAGCTAAGTCCGAGAGGATGAGAGAATGTGTTAAGCTAAAGAAATCAAACTATTCCCCCATCAGAGCCAAGGCCCTACCCAGCCGCAGGAAGTGGAGTCGATTTGGATGAGACTGATCCATGCGACAGGCAGGGGGAAGCAATGGAACACAGAGTAGTTCACCAGACGTAGAAAACAGATTTTGGTTTTATGCATGAGACCGAAGGTTGATTCAAATTAAACTCTTTACATTAAACTGAAATTTAGCTTTTACTATATATTGTTTTAATATTGTATTTTTTATTGTATTGTATTTTCTTTATTGAATACACAAAATGCATGCAACACACTCATGTTGTGACCACAACCGTGTCAACAAAGTGAACATAAATATAGTCAAGAATATGAAAGCAAGAAAACCAAACACACATGCACACACACACATGTTTGTACTTCTATCTTAGTGAGGACAGTCCCAGACATAGCTCTAACCCTAGTCCTTATACATTCCCTGGCCCATTACACTAACTATCACAACTAAATGCTTAATCCTAACCCTCAACCTCACCCTGACCTAAACCTAATTCTACCCCTAACCCTAAAACCAAGTCTTAACCCTCAAAAGGTCCTCACGAAGATATAGATGCGTAGGGCTCTTTTAATGGGTGTAGTTTGTTTATAGTTTTAGTTTTTTTTTACTTCTGAATACAACAAAAATGCACCATCGCTACTGCACAGATAATTATGAATTTGTGTGTTTAGTATAAAATTAATATTCTTGTGATATCTTTACTTTACTAAACCTTTTTTAAGTAACTCTTTACAAATACAGAAGGAGCAAGAATCACTTGCATTTTTACAAAATAAAAATAAATCTGAAACACTTTATTTTATGGGTCAATCAAAATATTGTATGTCATAGAGACTGTGAAGTAGA
Source organism: Pseudopleuronectes americanus (assembly GCA_038501795.1). NCBI lineage: Eukaryota > Metazoa > Chordata > Actinopteri > Pleuronectiformes > Pleuronectidae > Pseudopleuronectes > Pseudopleuronectes americanus. The sequence goes on from CM076716.1 coordinate 15,339,316, forward strand.
TTTTAAAAATGATGAGTGAGCCTAAGTACAGATTATATCAGAACATTATTTATTCAACTGCAAAATAGTCATATTGAGTATGACATCTTTATTCAAATGCATTCATAATTTACATGGAGGATGGTGTTTCTTCCTTGTGTGACATTGTTACTGCCAGTGTGTGCCTTATAGATGGAGGGAGTCTCAGGACTTCATCCCATCTGACCTCTAGCTCCCTCTGTAGGTACTGTAAGAGAAACGACTCAGCAGCAAGGGGACGTGGTACTTCAGTCCAGGGTCATTTATAGTGAAGACAATCTGCAACAAACAACCAACACGATCACACTGATTGGAAAGACTGTTTTCATCTTCACACTACGGGTTAAAAGAGGATACACATACAATGTCAACACAAAAATGGTTCCTCACCTCAACATAGGGGTAAAAACTGGTGTCGCCCGCACTCGCCCAGTATTGAGCGGTGTCAAAATGCAGTCTGTACACACCAGGGATGAACAGTTCTTTTGTGATGAGCCCTGGGCAACGTCCATCGTCATTAGTGGTCCTGTTGAAACATGAGATGTAAGATATGTGATGAATTTTGCAAGATTAATGTTTGAGACTCTGAAATAAAAAAAAAGTTTTTTACCCAGTGGTTATCAGTGTCCAATCATTGGTGGAGGAGACTTGTCGAGAGAGGCTGAGGGCCATGTTCGAAGCAGGGATGCCCAAGGCTGTATTCAGCACGTGAGTGGTGAGCGGACTTGGTGAGCCTGCCATTGCTGTGCTCTACAGACCAAGGGGGCGAGACTTTAAATGGATGAGATTACTTCTCAAATGTTGCTCATACTTGACGAGTTACACAATTACATTCAGACAGGCCAAGAATCCTCAAATTAATGTAATTTTTTTAAATGTCTTGGCCAGGTTATTCCAAATTGACCACATATAATTTAAATTTACACTGGACATCCTTTTTAAACATGCCAACTACTTACAACTAAAATTGATGGGAGTATCCTGATGTTTATAAATATTATTGAATTGTGATTCTGTGTCTTTCATCAGAGAAAAGCATCAGATTACAACAGACAATATTTCTTTTAAATTCTGATTTGTGGTTTTATCTGTCATCAATTAATCTTATATATAGACAACAAGAATGTGAACATGAACATTTATAACACAATATCCTCATGATGATTGAACAACAGGACATGAGAGATCAGGGTGTCATAGTAAGTAAATCAGATTACATTGGTATGGCTCCTTTCATAGACACAAAATCAGGGTGCTTTATGTCAGTAAAGATGCACTATTAAAAATAGTCAAGGTAAAATCATAAACAATTGTTAACACCACAACAACAGTGTTATAACAACTGTAATGGACCTTTGTGAAGGGAAGGTTTCCCACCATGACTTAAAAACCACGATACCAGGTAGTTGTTAATCATATCTGACAGTAAAATGTAAATGTTAATAAATACCCTGGATATAATATTATGCAAGTTCTGTCTCTGAATTTGATGAGTCATTTAACCCAAATGTCTCCACAGCCACAGAGTTCATGTAGTTGCAGTATATTACTGTCATCAGTTTCAATGTAAAATGCTGTGTAGCTTAACATTCATCATGTTAAGTCAAAGATCTTCTATTTGATAGAGTTAGTTTAGTTAGAGTTTTATGCTTACCTTATTTTCAGGCAAAATATGACCCTTCAGTTTCTGCAGCCTTGACACACTCATGTGTGCTGAAGAATATAATGAGGGAATGAAACGGGGTCAGCAGTTTTAACTGAGGAATGCAATGTTACGGTTTATTTAACAGCATCAGACTTCAGTAGCATAACTTGTGGCCTGTTCAGTAGACATGTGCTTATCTCTTTGTCAACAGAAGACCAGTTTTGCAAGAGTCCCTTTAGTCACACTCTGCCTCCAGCACTTTGAACTCAGTGGAAATGCATGATCACAGTCGACTGCATTGAGACGGGGACTCATTTAAAGTGGCACAGTTGTACTGAATTGTAGTTAAAGAAACAGTCTTTTATTTTCTTACCTCGCTAGTTATCCTCAACTGAAGCTTCCTGCTTGAGTTTCCTCAGTGACAGGACATGTGCTCTGTCTCCTCCCCCCACACGCCCTCAACTTCACATTCCAATGGAATTCACATCCAACTGTTAGCTTAATATTCTCAAATTTAAAGTTGCAGTGTGTAGAATGTAGTGACATGAAGTGGTGAAGGTGCATGTTGAGGCTGAACACCCCTCACCTCATCCTCCTCTTCAAAACATGAAAGAGAACCTGTGGTAACCTTCAGTTTTCATGGAAACTCAGAGGGTGTTTAGTTTGTCCAGTTTGGGCTACTACAACAAACATGGCAGCCTTCATAGAGAGGACCCGCCTGATGTAAATATGGAGTAATTCAATATAAAGGGCCCACTCAAGGGTAAATAAAACCACAATTTGTAAAAGTTAGATGAAACCCACTTGTGAAAACATCACTATTATTTTATGTAAAATTCCTGTCAATAGATCCCCTTCATCTTAATCTTACACACTGGATCTTTAAGGGATCATTTGTTGCTAAAAGTTGAAAACAAGCAATTCCCTGTATCATGTTTCGTAATGGTGACTGTGAACTACTTATCTTGTTGTTCTGAGTCTCATGTACCAAACTGTGACACTCAGCACATCAGAAATGTGTAAAAGTTGTCAAGTCTACTGTGTGTGTATCACTGTTAAATAAATGATATGGTAAAACTTTGAACTTTGTACCTACACACATCAACCACAAGAGGGCTTTGGGGTAAATGTTATAATTCAATATCTAATTTGCCTTCACCTGGGAACTGAACTGAATTCAATTTACTTGTAAATAAATGAATGAATCTCAATTAATTAATATGAATTGGCTAAAACTGCATTTCCTCATGTGTTTGAATCAGCATAAAAAAAAATTGTACCTCATGACTTCATCAGAAGAAAATAATACTTAATGGAAATATTATTAATGGCACCAAGCTCACATTTGTCTGCACCACACATTGTGTTATCTTACAAGTATTAAATACTCTTCCTGTTAGTTAATACTACAAAAGCTTTATTGTATGTGCTATTGCTTCTTTCAACTCAACAGTCACATATACACATCTTTACAACTATTTCCTTTCTGTGTGGCCGTAGCATCTTAGCTGTAATAATCAGTTATTTTCTGTCTCAGATATGTAAATTGAATTTCTAGAGTGACAGCAGGTGTTGTTGTTTCATTTTTTTGGGGATTTGTGAGAAATTTGCCTGATTTGGTTTCCGAGCCTCGACAGACTGAACAAATCTCACAGAACTAATTGACTCATTTCATTTTTGGACCTGTTTCTGAACTGTGTGACATGTTGCTTGATTATGACTCCGACTGATTTTTAGATTTGATTCTTTTCATGGGAAACATTGTCTGGGTGGAAAATGATGCAGTGTGAAACTGGTTCATGTTGCTGATATCGCACACAGTCTCCTGTGGGTCAGACCTTTGCTGAAACCATCTGAGCAGTCGGTTCAATAAGATATGTCACTATGTGATCAGTGGCTCTAATGATCCACTCTGTCTCAATGTAATATTTACCATTATCTTACCTCCCATGACCTCCCCAGTTCGATTAATAAATATATTTTCTACATATATAATATGCACACCTCAGATTGTTGCGTATGTGGTCTTGTTTGGTAACATGACCACTTTTATATTTCCACATATTTTCAAATAATTTCCAAATGTTTGTTTCTTATTATTTCCTGTGTTTCTGTCAGAATAAAACCAGCATGAACTGCGTTTATAGTCAATATGAAAATACCTTTACTACTGTGACAATGAGTATTTCCACTTGGCTTATCTTAAGATCGCAAACAAAAACATGTAACACTATAAGAATCATAATAACATCATCATCGTCTTTAAAAAAAAACACACATGAGAAGTCCTAAAGCAAGACTAAAATCAGACAGAAGAACAGTTACAGTAAAGGTTTACAATAATACACAATATTACACACTGATCTGGGCCTTTTAAGTGCCAAATACAGAGGGAAAGAGAGCTGCAACATTCCTCTCACACATTTAAAGAAGAGAAACTACTAGTATTTCTAAACATTATAAGGTTGCCTTTATGATACTTTCAGAGAGTAGCACTCAGGTTGAGCGTACCTGAAACTTACAAGCAAAACGACATCAAACTCTTTTTCTCTCCTGAATGATCAGCATGTACAAGCAAGAGCAAGAATTAGTTGACTGTCAACAAAAGGCTGCCATCAGAGATCTTATCCTTTTGCTTTTACAAGTCGAAAATACCTTGAGACACACAGATATATATTTTTCATTTACACTACATGCACACAATATTCCAGTTTGACCCTTATTCTGGAATTGACAATGCTATTAAAGTGGTAACATGATTAATTAATATATTCTGTTCATTATTTAATTAATTGTTCTTTTTGAACATACAATGTTAAAGAGTAGAGTCAAATTCTTTAAAGACATTGTTTTTCTTTGCTGGTATAAACCGTTGAAGCAGCAGGAAGATTCTTGTGCCATAAATATACATTTTATTATTATTATTATTTTAAATGATTACTGTGTACTACTGTTTAGTCTCATTCTGTCTTTTTATATGAAGAAAAATTGAAAGGATAAACCGTTAAGCATAAGGTTTAATCAGACAGCTGTATTGTCACATTTGGATTAATACTGGAATATTGGTGTTGGTGCAAAGCCCCTCACACAGAAGAGAACGTTAAATGAACCTGCTTCCAGCTCGTCTTTATAATTACTTTCTAGATAAGATCCCGCCTCATTCTCTCAGGCCAACATTAACTCCTGTCAATCAAATCCACATCTGTGTGTCTGTGTGTGTATAGATCCCCCGTGTCAGCCATTTCACGTTAAAGTATAGTCACGCAAACCAAGCTGCTGCAATACAATTAAAAGTACTGTGTTATCTGATATGTACACCCAGTTGGGGAATGAAGCCTCTGGTATGAGCGTTGGCTCGGCTGTGGTCGTTCTCTTCCTCAGTGTTTGGCACTTAATCCACATCTCCTACGTTCCGTCCCTGTTTGCTCCCTCATATTTCCTCCTCTGGATCAGAGCTGTGGTTGCTCATCTGTGACAGACAAACAATGAGACAGAAGAGAGAGAGGCAAACAAAGAGACTTTTTATTTAAACTGAAAGCTCGGAATGACTAAGTAAAATGTCATTTTGCATGAATAATCTGATTTCACAGTAGATACGAACATGCGTCACAAGACTGAGACATCAAGATGTTTTGTCTGTCTTAAAATAAAGCTGAACTAATTAAAAAAGATAAAATTTGGCTCTCAGGACATATTCAAGTTTTCTAATTATCTCCGCTAAGGAGGTTATATTTTCACCCTTGTCTGTGTGTGTTGGTTTGTTTGTAAGAAAGATTAAGCAGAAACTACTGGGCAGATTACCACCAGGTGGAAGGATGCAGTGTAGGTCAGGGTAGAACCAATTATATTAAGGATTGACATAAGGGGGCACATCTTAGTTTTTTCTTTAACATTGGGTTTTCAAAATGTTGGTTTAATTTTGAACGAAAGCATATTTGGGGTCATATTTATGAGTGCGTGCAAATTTGTGCCGATCAGAATAAAAAATATGGCAAATTAATATTTCTTCATCCACAAAAAGGCCCAGATGGACAAAGACAACTGCTGCACCGTTTTTGACCTTTGTCATATATCTCAATGATAACAACAGGAAATGTGTGTCCTGCTGCATTGGAGCTCTGTCCCCCTGCTGATACATTTGGTATTAACTCCTGAAGAATGTCCAGATGTGCATTTACCGTGTGGTGGTCATCATCGGGCTCCCTCAGGCCAGCGCTCTCCCTGTGGATCCGATGGCGGGAGCTGGGTGGAGAGAGGGAGGAGGGGGAGTGCTCCGGGCTGCTGGCGGACAGAGCATACGGGGAGCAGGCCGGACTGTCCTCTCTCAGGGGAGACCCTACCACACAGGAACCAACACATGGGAATTAGGGGGTAAAGCAATGTGGTTTGGACCTTATCCTTATCTTGAAACACGCGTGTGAAGAAATATGTTTACTGCAGCTCACAAAGTGTCTGACGTTGTACCAGATGACAGAAAACAAGAGTGGGAGTGACAGGTTGAAGGACAGATGAGGAGGAAGCACAGGGGACAGCAGGCTAGATAGTGAGAGACAGGGGAATCAAGTGGAGCCGGAGATAAATTAATATGAAGATGAGAGCTATCAATCGTACAAGGTCATTCAAAGCAGAGGGGAGAACACACACACACACACACACACACACACACACACACACACACACACACACACACACACACACACCCAGCTGCTAACCTGCAGCTGTCACTTTGTCTTTTTAGTAAATTGTTTTGTTATAAATTCAGCACAATGTTTTGATGATGACCTTTAGAATCAAGGTTAAAGAACTGTCATTGTTAAAAAACAAATAAAGCGTTTTTAGTGAGGTGGCGACTGAGGACGCCGTGCTTAGCGGAAGGTGCACTGCACCACATGAGTGTCGTAAATCCTGTTTTACGATTTGTGATTATTTTAATTAAGATTGCAGTAAAAAGCAATTTCCTTACGAGTGATAACAAAGCTTTGATTCATTCCTCCTCTGAGCTGGGAGTTACTGTGTTTGGCGTTAACGTCCACATGAGGGCAGCAGCAGCTGCTACCTGCACTGGGCCTCTGTTCTTCTGATATTTGTTTTTATCCTGAAGCTTCATCCATCAGTTACTCTAACCAAACCCTTTGTTCAGCATGTTCCATCTTGAAGTCCCTGCTCTAGCTGATTTAGCCATTGATTCAACATTTTTTTTAAATCCCTGACAGGACGAAAATTAATTGATTTGTCAGGTATAACAGGCACAGTGTGTTCCCCTGCCAGCAGGCTGCCTGCGGCACAGGCCCTGAATCATTCTGTGACTGGTGGAGCAAATCAAGCAGAAATCTGAAATTGGCGTACCACCGGAGTCCACCTTAAAATGTTTTTGATGCGCGAATGGATTATCCATCATCCAGTTTCAGACCGACCCGCCTCCACTGTCTGCCTGAATGAGCGTCTCACCTTTGTGGTCACTCCTCTGTGTGTCCATCCTTTCAAGACTGTCGAGCAGCCCATCGATCTGTGTCTTTATCAGAGTCAGCTCCTTCTTAATCACCTGCAGCTCCTCCATGCCCACTGCAGGGACACAGAGACACAGAGAACGTGAGGGACACTGGGACATTACACAACCCCAGAGAAAATATCTTCAGAGAGAACTTTGAAGGAAGAGTTCAACACATTTCAGAACATTATTACCATATCTGAACACTTTACAGTTTAGAGCTGCATATGGCTGAAGCAAGCAGCTGATTAGCTTAGCTTGGTATAAAGACTTAAACGTCTTGAGGTCAAGAAAAGATGTGAAGTAGAACTCATAAGAGGAAGACAGACGCCTTGGTCTTTGCTGTGTTAAAGGAGATAAGAGGCGAACAATTGAAACATCTTTCCAAAGCATTTAGATAATTCAACCAGGCTCTTATCAAATACGTCTGGGCCGTTTCAATCAGTTAGGAGCCGTCCTGAGTAAGACAGACTTTTTCAATCTCAGGCCTGAAGTCCTCTGGTCACCCTGAGACACTGGGATGTCACCGATGTTAAACCTTAAGAAACTGTCTCCTGGCTCCAGACGGGGGCATCAACCGTCTCATCAATTCCTCAGTGGGTAAGTGTTAGTGTCTGTTTCTAGAAATGTCTAAATCTTACTGAAAATGCTACTATTGAAGTATGAATACAATACACCGGCGTTTTTGGTAGTTTACATTAATAACAATGCACCCTGGAATTATATTTGATGTGACACAGGTTATTTACATTTCTAAACTGCTATTCAGGCTAATGAAATCAACGTCAGAGAAATGAGGCGTAATCTCTATTAAGAGATTCTGCTTGTGAATATGCAGAACCTGTAGGCTGGGCACAAGATTTTGGGGCAGGAAGTTTTCTGGTTTCCTTTTCTTTTTGTTTTATCAGGTTTGAACAGGTTTTGGTTGCCCGCAGGTAAACAGTCAATGTGGAGAGAGAAAGAGGAGGAACACATCGAGTCAAGTGCTTCCCCTATAGGCTTTCTAATTTATAAAACATCTAGAACAAAAAATATCCCTGTTTTATCTGGAGAAACATTTGACTTGAGTCATAAAAGAAACTAGTTGGACTTTAAAGACTCTTGGTCTGGATATCAACTGTCTACATCGCAGGCCTCAAAATACTGTCTGCTGCTCCTGAGGCTAATTTGTAATCAGACAATAGCTAATGAGCTTGGAGATTGCTGTGGGGGGGAAATGGTTGACTTGGGTAAAAATATGGAGAAACGAAATTGAGTTTAATTCATCTTATGAAGAAGAAATAAAGTTCTGCTAACGTGCTGATCTTTATTTCCCTCAAATTCAACTTTGATCCTGTTTTTATTTGTTGCTTCCCTGTTGTCTTTAATAATTGATAACAAATGTAGGGTGGTTGGGGGGGGGGAAGACCAGAAAAATGCTTGTCAACCACTGACCTAGAATCAGTGTGTGTCGAGTACACACAGAATATTTGGCCTGTGATAACTTTGTGCTGAAGGGATGAGAAGGTCTGTACCTTCTCATCTAATGAGCCTGACTTCCTGTGTACGAGACAGTGTGTGGCTGCTTTTTATCAGAATCTTTAGCTGTAATAAACATTTGAATCTAAATGCAGAGAGGCTGACCATTGCATTCAAGAGCTTGAGGCAAACGAGAATCATCTGACGCAGCCCGTCGTCATGACCTCAACTGAATACAGCTTCGAGCCTTAGTTCAGACACATTACTCACACTTGGCTGTGCTTGAACTGGTGGAGTGGGCTCTGGAGCTTTTGGAGTGGGCTCTGTCTCGACTGCGTCTGTGTCCGGAGGAGTGGGAGGAGGAGCGGGGTCGCTTGGCCACACTGGGTCCCAGGGGCAGAGGAGACAGGGATGCCGGCACACGCTGGTAGTCATACACCCTGGAAATACAAAAGTGTTAAGCTGCCCAGTCCTCACACAGAGCAACAACAATACACTCAGACAACTAAAGTAAGCATGTGATGGAGAGTGGAGATAGTAATTGTTCTGCAGGTCGTGGGAGCTGTCGACAGCCAGGACAAAGCTTTTAAAGCCTTCTACAGGTGGCAGGGGTTTACTCACAAGATCGCCTCACTCTTCTTCCAGATCAATACACAACATGCTACACACACTTCACCATCCTGGACTATAGTGTTGTGTAGTTTAAGAGCATCTTCAAAATAGAATTGTTCATGACCTGATTCGTTTTTTAATCAGTTTGACATTAATGTATTCCCCAATTAAAGAGAGAGCAGTGAAGCGTGAGTGCCTGTTTATTCCCTTTATTGAGTCTTTTCCTTGAACCTTATAAAAGGTGAGTGAACACACAAGTCTCCTGGATACTGTGACAGACAAAGGTCCGTGCTAATAAAAACGGTTTGCATTACTTTAACATGTGCTGCCTCAGACATGCACTGAACTCCGGACTTTTTTCTGAAATCATGCAGAGGGGCTGTATGTGACTAAAATGTGTGAGTCCGTGCCTCTTGAAATTCTCCCAGAGCTTTTCCTGCAAATACGTCAAGAGAATTCACAGCAGGTAAGAGGAAGCAGGGATGACGCTTCTAACCCGCGATGGAGGCAAAACTGGAAATAAAAAAGAGGTTCCACAGACCCTGGCGTTGATTAGAGCCAACGGGTGGATGGGCTGTAAACAGTATGCTTGAGCTGTAGTTGAACAATACAATAGAATAAAATAAAAAAATATTAAGGTAGGTAGAAGGAATAAAAACAGAAATATTTACTTTGAAAATGATTTTATATTGATGCTTGTCTAACCTGGTATTTGGTTAATAGAAAAAGATTCTGTGGATAAGGTGTCTTATCTATGATAACTAATGAAAGACCTATCTCAAACAAGGGAGTGATACAGATTAGTAGCTGAAATGAAAGAATATATATATAGATGTATTCGTGTGTGTAAAAAAGCAGCTGTTCAAATATCTCCTTTATAAAGTTGCACCTTTATATTCTACATTCATTTGTCTTTTACTTTCTACCTTTGTCTCTCTCTCTCGCTCTCCTGTGCTCTGCCATTGTCTCGTCCCTGTGGACAGCTCCATGTTTCTATCTGTCACTGAATGTAATTGGTTCTGTCAGGGCCAATCAATAGCTCCCCGCCATGCTAACAGCACTGGCGACAGGAGGTGTATCACAGTCAAACGCTATAGCTGTAACAGAAATGAAACTGTTTTTGTGCCTATGTGTGTGTGTTTCAATAGAAATAGAGATGATGATGTGATTCACTGACCCACTGACCAGGTGAGACCCAGGTACAAGGACCAATGATTGTGGGGCAAAGCTGCAGAGTGGGCAGGGCCCCGGGCAAACAGAGTCTACCATTTTATCGAGGTTTCTGTGGATTTGTAGCAGCAGCAACTTAACAACAGATTGAGTGAATTCGTTAATAAAATGTAAAAAAAAACGGTCAAATGAGTTACAAATCTAAGGTCAGGTCCAGAACATTACAACTCCCCGTGGTAACAGCAATCCAACGGGATACAGTCTCAATCTGGATAAATCTGGTTGAGGGACAGACTGAGCCCAGCCTGGTTTCTGCAGAGCCAGGAGAGGGAAGGACTCCTCTGCTGTATATCACACGCCAGCGACAGGGAGGCAAGCTGTCAGCTGCAAGGACTTTGAGTTGGACAGTAATGTAGATTTACTGATTGAGCTGTTAGCCAGTCAGTCACTGGAAGCTTTGCTCTGTTGTTTTCTCCTCTGTTATATTCTGTGAAGCCGCTCTACCTCATACAGAGATTTCTGCAAACGATCTGTTCACGGATCTGTCAGCCAATAATATCGTCCGAGATTAGCATTTCAATGTCATATCAGCATTGTAGTTTATGTTTGATAATATGCACTGATAATTTCTTTTATCTAAATGATATCACGAAAAGATGTGTATTTATGTTACATTTTATTTTACGTAAAATGTTTTAATTCATTTTCTATATGTTTTGTTTTTGTCATAAGAAATTGACATCAAGACACACAATTTTTTTTGAATACAGTAAAAACATTGGCTGATATGTTGGTAACGCAAATTCTTTACTCCCTAATACCACAGACTGTAAAGAAGGACTAAGATGGACAAACTGGCAGCTCCCAAAAAGTGAAGCTGAATCATCACGATCGCTCAAAATGGTGTCAAAATGTCATGATTGACAGCTGAGAATGACTTGTGCGTGTATTGGTAGCCCCTTGCTACCGCAGCTCCACACCATGATCGCCTCTGTCTCCAAATGACATCAGCGCAAGATTATAGCCTTCGTATCTGGGATATTCTGGTTAAAATTCTGGATAGTGGGAGGAAGTGGAGATGCGTTGTCCTTCTCTATGTTCAATCTCCATATCAGTCGGGCTCTAATACACACACAGACACACAGGTATGGCAGTGACACATAAGGATGAAGTGTGTTAGACCACCAGAAGTGTGTAAGATTAGAGGCTTTGAGCAGAGACCAAATACTTATGGGAGTTTAAAGTACTTTAGAGCAGTTTGCAGGGGCAGATAGACAATGTGCTGTTACACCGACTTTGAAGTGTCATCTCAGAGAATGGCGGCTCAGACAATGAGAGACTGTAGACGAGCGAGGATTACAGAAAAGTGTGCGAGTGTGTGTGTGAGAGAGTTTGTTTCTATGGATTAGACCCCACACCAAAAGCCGCTTTGTAAACTCGGACTGTTATCTGTGTGCTGAAAGACACTTTTCTCCATTGTTTGCTCAAGAGGACAGCAGACAAAATACAGTCATTTCTCTCCTCCCCACACACACTGTCTCCACCTCACCCGGAGGCCAACACATGTGCATACACACACACATAAATATCCACACACAGCTGTCAGTGGTGCTAGCTAACAGAATGGGAAATAATCATGCACTGTGTTAAAAACAAATTAAAAATCCGAGGCGAGGGTTCCCCCCGGAGCGAAGGCAGAAAAATGCAGAGCAAAGCAAAGCAAATGAAAAAAGATGACGGTTAATACTTAGAGCATCAGGGCGTCGATATGTTCGACAAAGAGGCAGTGGAATGAGGTGTATCTTGAATTGAGTGTGTGTGTAAGTGTGTGTGTGTAAGTGTGTTTGTAAGTGTAAGAGTAAGTTTGATTCAGATCTGCTGAGTGGAGTGTTTATGAGTGAGGCCTGGGGGATGCAGGAGGGTCCCTGAGCAATTTCAGTCAAGGACCAATAACACAGAGCTCAGTCTAAATACTTCAGCCATGTAACCACTGCACTTTACTCTACACTGCACATGAATCTATTCTGCTCATTCCCACAGATTGTAAACCAACTGATGTGGGAAAAATCACTGGAACGCCACCTCCAGTCAGAACCACAACCCGGAAAGCCTGCAAAAATGTTGGTACACTAGTTGCTGACGTCATCACTTATAAACTAATACATTTTGTTTTACAATCAGATCTGAATGGTAGCTCCGAATGTTTAACTTCTTCATCTCTCACAAGCACCTAAAACCACTTTTTAGCCAATACAGATTTTTATTTTGATTAACCTTAATTTGTTTTAAAATGATTTATACCCCTGTCGCACCTGATCCTTTTCTTTGCCCTTCATTATTATTCAAATATCGGTAAGGTGTTGTTTAAAGTTTGGACATCCCTGCTCTAAACCAATAAATACAACACATTTGTTTTACAGTGTCCACAGAAGATTTTCTTCACAAAGTGGTAAAATGGACCATCAGGAGCCTGTGGATGCACAGTGAGTCCCAGATAATATGCTCACTTACAGTGTCTACATAGAGCAGTACATAACCTGAAGTGACAGTGGCTTATAACCTGTGACATTTTTCAACACAGGCCTTGAAGTTTGGCATTCATTTTCAATCTACTATTAGACTGTCTGAAAAAAAAACTGCTTTAGTCGTCGAAAGCCTTGCTTGGTTTAAATGAAGTCGATGGAAAGTGAAAAGGTCTTTTAGTGAAACTTATTATTTTTTCTACTTGTAAGTCTGGACACCAGGGAAAAAAGCATTTTCTGTGATTCAGAAACTGGTTTTGTAACTTTAATTGCACAAATAACCTTTCACACTGACAAGGAGAAAATAGCATTTTAAAACATCAGTATGTACCAGGACTGCCACATGACGTAACCTTTATGGTAAGGCACAGACTGGAAATCAGTTGTTGAGTCATTTTAGGTAGAACATAGATTTATGTTCAAGTATTAATTTTTCTGCTCAGTTTGGTTAAGTTATTTGACAAAAGCTGAGACTCATAAGTCGACAGCATGCATCAGCAGAAACTAGATATACTGGTTCTATCCCTCTGTCATTACTGCGTCAGCGATCGAATCTGGGATATTATGGCTTCATTTATGAGTAGTGGGAGGAGGTGGAGAAAATTTGTCCATATTTATATACTGTAAAGGTCTGGGCAATATGACTTTAAATCATTATCACCACTATTTAAAATGTTAACCTTGATTATGATTAATTAACGATTATCCCCTCCCCACTGGGTCGTGATCCGACCCCCCCTGAACATAAGGCAGGGTAACACGCAACTGCAAAATGAACATAGCGGAAACCCGACAGTTCATGAATGCACACATTGGGGAAGCATTAACGAAATGAACTGACATGAGCAAGATTAAGTCGGTTAGAGGTTATAAATGTCAGTCTTGATACATTTTTGGTAAATGGCCCAGCCAGTAGTCTATGTCCAACATCTCATGACATTTAAGTGTGCGACTGTCACTGCCTGAGGACATAAATATATTCTGTGTATGTCTGCATATTCCCATGTCCACATGTGGGTGATGTGATGAGTGAGCTGCTGGCTGTTTAAGCAGTAACAGGCAACAGCGTAGGCAGAGAGCGGGTGACTGACAGTTGCGCAGCAGACTGCGATGAGAAGCAGAAAGGACTGAAGACAGCAGGGATGAAGAATGTGCTTCAGCCTCATCCTCTTTAGCCTCCTGTGACACACAGACAAGCAATACAGTGTGCGGGCCGCCATGCATAGCTCTCTGACAGTACCTGTCATAGTAGTCCTCATGATAGCTGTCGTAGTCCAGATCGAACTCAGATCTGCAGGAGAGGTGGAGAGGGAGACAAAGATGGAGGAGGTGGTTAGAACAAGTATTTGTCGAAGTTGCATGATACACTTTTACTCAGCTTTCACAGACTGCTCTTAACACACAGCAAGCCTGGTTGGCGTGTCAGTGTTTAAAAGTGTGTGTGTGTGTGTGTGTTTGAGCTGCAGCAGGGTTATATGGTGCTATCACTTCATCTGGAAAGAATACAGTGTTCATGATCTCCAGCCAGCTGGAAAAAGACATTGGATTTGTTCTGCTGCAACATCAAAGCTGGAAAATCCATAAAAATTGTCTCATGCTCCAACCGCACCACCCACTAAACACCTCTGTGCACGTATCAGCTTAGTGAGGCAAGCTGTGAGGCGTGCGTGTGTGTTTATGGGAGAATCGGTGGCAGGTGAGTGATGTGACAGGGCTGAAGTTATACAGGGTGGTAGCCGCTGTGTACCTGTGGAAAGAACCGGAGGAAGTGGAGGAGAGAAAAGTGACACTAAGCCGGGGCGAACATTCTGGTGTGTGAGACCTCAGCATTCCTCCCTAATCCCAGCGCAGAGTCGCTATTAATCCCTCCATGTTGCTCTCCCTCCCCGTGTCTCTCTCTTTGTCTCCCTCGCTGACTCACTCCCTCTGTCTGTCTTTGTCCTTCTTTCACCTAACTGTCATGCTTTCCCTTCGTTCAAACTGACCCCACTCCATCCAGTTCTCCCTCAACCAGTCTTCAATTCACTTCCGTTCAATAACATTCAAATCAATTCAGTTCGTCTAAATTGTTTTACTTGCAAGATAAGGATTTCATGCATTGCAAATATGATTAAGTAAAGGTTCCTGCACACTGGGTTTTATTGACAGGAACTGAATAAGTACATAGAAATGTTTTCTCACATTCTTCGATTCTGCAAAATAATGTAAACTCGCCATACCCTTTCTGGCTTATAGAAAAAAAAATACATTTCACCTTTTAAGATTGCTCAAAGTCAACTTTCTATAAACCTGACAAACAAAGTCCAATATCTCAGAAAACCATGACAATAAATTGTAAGATGCAAAACAGAGAGGAAGTGCAGCGTCCAATGATGTTTGTGGGTTTGTCACCATATTGGTGAAACCTTGGACATACAAGTCATGTGATTAATTGTTCATAAAAATATTGTTTATGTTTAAAGGTCAGCAAATATGAAAAACTAAATAAAGTTGCCAGACAACATTGTGAAAACTATTAAGCAGTTTGCGTTAACAGATGAGATGAGACATTTTATAGAGCGATTTTAGAGATATTCAAGTATTCCACAAAATATTGACATGAAACAACTGTTCAGGTGAATTATTTCGGGAGAGTTGCATAACGCACTCACCGTCCTTGACATCCTTTATTCTGTCAAAGAGCGAGAGTTTGTGGCTGCACTCCCCTGATGCTCATCTCCTCCATGAGACAAACATCAGGGGACTAAAGCTGAACTGCACAGACAGAATTACACCCTTGTACAAATATACAAAGACAAACATGTCAGCGTTACGAGAAGAACAAACCTCTCAACCGCTGTGTGTTTGTGTGGATCTGAAGTGTGGACCTATTTTGGAGTGGACTGTAATCATGTCTTCTCCAGTGTTACTCTCAGGGACACTTCTCTGTCTCACACCAGCTGGTTTTCAGAGGTCAGGAGACAGGAAACTGCCAAATTATTTATAACAAGTGCTCATGTCTGAGCTACACATGTGCCAAGGATCCAATTTAAGTTCTTGATATAGTGAAATGGTCTATGTGTTGTTATAGCTAATTTTTTCAAACCAGTTGAAACATATTGATTCGTATTGCTTCCAAGACATAAAATAAAGACGTGTGTATTTCAGGTAAATTCTTCTTTTTCACCCTTCACCAGTTAAGAAAACACAGAGAGGCACGGGAAAAGAGGAGGAGAGCAGCAGTTACGCCACAGCTCCTCAGCTGAGCCGAGCTTTCTGTTCTCTAAGTGAAGTCTGCCTGAAGAGAGAGAGAGAGAGAGAGAATAACAGCTATTCTCCGAAATCCTCTCTGAGGGAGAACTAAGCTGCTGTTCACTCTCGGCCTGTTTCTGTCCCAGTGGCGTTCACACGTTTACCTTCATCACAGCGGAGTCTTCTGGGCTTAGAAGCAGACAGAATAAATCATAGGTGTTCGCAGTAAATACATTTTGTAATGTGAAGCTTTTATTCTTTTTTTATCCCTGTTATTGTTGTTTTTTTAATTAGGCTGAAAAGATTACACTTTGCAGGATTTCACTTCTACTTTACTCTTTACATCAATTATTAGCTATAAATGGTAAATGTTTAATAACATATTAGGTTATTAATTTGTAATGATAGCTGGGTCATTTAAATGTCCCTTTGGTGCAGTAAATATCTGTAATTAACAGATACTTAAACGTGATTCAATGTAGATAAATCTGTGACAGGTAAGCTTAGCCTCCATTTAGACTGTATTTACATCAACACTGAGCAGCCAAGTGCCAGGGTCACTGTGTATCCTGAGCATAGAAACGTGTGTGTGCGTGTGTGTGTGTGAGAGAGAGAGAGAGAGCGGGAGGGAGGAAGAGAGAGAGAGAGGGAGAGAGAGAGGTAGATGGACAGCAGGGTCACTAAAGGCTAATTAATTTCTTTTTCATAATTTCTCAAGTGCCAAAGCAATCCATTAGTCATGGCTGGCCATAAATCATTTCAGCCTCAGCCTGCCTGTGTGTACGTGCATGTGTGCGTGAGTGTGTTTGTGTGAGTGTGTTTGTGCATTACGCAAAGACAAGTTGCTTTTTGTGAACAAAGATTTCCTCCATCGTGCACACGGAACAACAACCAAAGGCAGAAACCCATCAGAAAAACCTTTAAGGTGTGTGTGTGTGTGTGTGTGTGTGTGTGTGTGTGTGTGTGTGTATCAGATAAACTTTGTGCGATGAAATATTATAGATGTAGTTCAATTGGCTTAGAGCCTTGACAGATGCAATTTAAATCTAACTGACAATAAATCAAAGTGACACTTAATGTGTGATTCTTGTTTTCTTGATTGTGGTGACATCAAATCATCATTTCTTAAGTTATCAGACTGGACAGTTCAATTAATATGAAAGTTAAACTGTATATTTACAAATGAGAGTGAGCGACAGCAGAAATCCATCTGTTGCCTGAAAGTAAAAGCATTTACAGAGATGGCCAAAAGCAGACCAAGGTTTATGTCTGTTTTATTCCATTACATCGGAAATGCCACAACTGTAGACCTGCTGCTGGATTTAGAAAAACATCTTAAAAGCAGCAGCTAAGTTTAGGTTCCATCTGAACGTCTTGTTAAGTAGATCTCAGCTAAAAATAGCAACATCTCACCCAAGCGAAGAGCCACATCTGCATCAATCCTCTCTGCCTTGAGTGTATTTGAAGGTAAATCTTGGAGTTTGAGGTGGAGCTTGTCCCGTTTTTCTCATCGCAGCAGCTAATGACGATGTAATCTTTCTTTACACATCTCCTGTCCATGCACATCATGTTCCCGCACACCCGTGACTTCGTGAAATTAGGTGTGCACCGATACACACACCTACTGTCAGATGTATTACTCATACAATTCATGAAGCAAAGTGCAGCGTTACACTAAAACCTCCCAGAATTAATGAAATTTGGTGTCATTCGTCATAGTACAAAGCACGGAGAAGGAATTAGTTCCAGTTACTTCATTTCAACACCTATTATGTTCGTCCCCTTTCTCTCCCTCCCTCCCCCACTCTCTTTCTCTCTCACTCGCTCTCTTCCATGAAAATGTGATGGCCATTAATTTAAATTTGCATGCGCTCAAGGACAGACGGGTTTAACGACTGTGCTCCACTGAGAATTCAGATTTATTTTAACATAAGTTTTTCCCTAAATCAGGTCGAAAGCAGCAGGTGAAGTATGATGGATTTCCAGATCATATAAAAAAGCAGGTGTGAATATTGCATTCATCACTAGTAATGAGCCGGTAAGAGGAGAATATATTGAATCTATGCAGGAAAACCCAGACCCAGGCCAAACTGCATGGGATTCAAACCAAAACCCTTCTCGCTGTAAAGGAAACAGTGTTAACAACTGTACCACCAGGCTGCCCCCAATCTATTAATATAGAAACACATTGTTTGTGTGTTGGGCAAACATCCATCGAGCAATGTGGAAACAGATTTATGATCGCAAGTCTCATGTTATACGTGTGTTGGCGTTTTTATTAGTGTTTATGGGCTTCCCATTGTGTTCCATTACATACTGTACCCACACCTGTTGTTACATTATTAGTCACATGAACAAATGTAGACAGACTGGGACTGATGTTGTGTCAGTTGGTCGTGTTCCCACGGTGTGATTACAAAGAGGAGTCTGTCGCGCTGCTAATGTCTGTTGATACCACTGAATCTAAAGCTCACGTTTTGGACAGGTTCCAAAAATATGCAGTGAAACATTAAACTTCTCCTCTTTCATCGAGCCGCGTCTTCGCCTCTTAAGAAGTAGTTTGATGATGAGATATTCTCTCCTTTAGAGTGTTGAGATATTTATCCCCAAACTGAGCAGATGAGTCACAGTTTTCTTTCAGCTGGTTCAGACCAGAGACTGTATATAAATATGAATGACACGTCTGTACTTCCTCCCTCGCTCTAGATATGTCAAAATATCCCGGACACACGCTTCAAGTATAGCAATCGAGGTATTGAGATCCAGACAATACACATTCTTGACCAATCACGAGCCAATCTCAGCTGTCAATCATTATGTTTCACCCCGTTTTTAAAGCATGAAATGATTAATACAAAATTTAAGTAAGAACTTCTTAAAATGTCAGAAATAATCTTTGAGAAAAAAATCTATTCCACCTGTACTTTCAATTTTTAGTTTGATCCATCTCTCATCCACTAACATGGAGGAGACCTATACTGCAGCCAAGCACCAGGTGGAGATCAAGATGCTTTGCCTTTTGGGGATCATTTTGGGGTCCATCTTTAAATACAGTCTATTGTTCAAACTAACTACGACAAAGCACAGGAAGCACATTACTCTGCATTGACGTCGCTCCATTATCTAGTGCGGATAAGTCACAAATTTAGGTGATCACCTGTCAAGTAGAACCACAAGGTGATGTACCTCAGTTTATTTCTAAATTGTGTGAGGAAGAAATTTGATTTTCTGTAAAAACAGGAATTTTTCTTGTTGCCCAGCCGTAAAATCAGCAAGTATCATTTCTGTTCACGGACTGACTGTTAGAAAAGAGACAGAGGGAGACAGAGCAGAGACACCACGGGATGTTGAGGGTGAGTATGATGAAGATGAAAGCGTAGCGGCTTTGATGGGGGACGAAGGGAAGATGAAGGGGATGCTGGCAGCGTGTTCTCCCTCTCAAACGCTCTCTAGGGACAAAATCTGAGCTAATCTACTCCCCCTTAGCCTTTCATTTAATCACTGTCGCTCCTATTCTCCTCATTTCAATCACATTCAAAATCCCTTCCTCTGTCTCTCTTGTTTTTTAAAGCCACGAGCGATGCTCCGTTTACGCCCCTCTGCATTTAATACACTGAATATGCACATGGTCACGATTAATAACAAAACTGTATGTTATAGTTCATACGGATTCATATAATATAAGTTAGCGGTATCACGACGCATCATCAATTATTTCACACTGGTGTAGAGTCTGTTCTCAACCTGCCAGTTTGTTTTGCTTGTGGTGATGCTGGTTGCAGATAACTCTCTGAACCAGTGAAAGTGACCTGCAGTTTCTGAGTCGCACCGAGAAGAGACCGGCTGCAGGACTCAGTCCACAAAACCACGAAGCTGCGCCAATGCTGCTGCATGAAGAGCTGCTCACCTGTTCATTCAAAGCTCAGTGAAGCTCGACTCACGTCATGGAAATTTACTTAATCACTTCTTAGTGTATGCTTACAGCGGACATTTCAATCCAGGGTACAGCTCAACACAAACTTTATGGTGAAGCCACTGTCTAGCATGTGAGCCCATTGTCTCGTGCAGAAGTTGATCCTGATATCACCTTATCATGTGACTTTTTGCTCTACTCTGGTTTAACTGTGTTTGTCCTTTGTTTGAAGAACTCAGCTGAGTGACACAACACCCTAGCAATACATGATACCATTTCCTCTCCAACACATTTAGGATGCAGCCCATCAGTCAAACCTTATCAGACGATGAGTTCCACACACAGAAAAATACATTCACTCAGCCCCCTCTTCGTGTTTTGGGGTCAGGAGGTAACCCAGAAAGAGACACTTAAATATGAGCAGAGACACCTCACATTTGATCTCACTTGCAACCTCCACCTTGCCTGTGTGATCCTTTCTGCAGAAAGCTTTTACAAATACATTTACAAAGACAACTTGTCTCAACACCTTGTTTGTTAACCAAAACTTCCACAACACTCACAACCATCAAGCAGGAGCAAAATCTGTCCTCAAACTTAAATAATATGATATTCATTGTGATAATTATCGATATCGACTGATGCAAAATGTTTTATCGTGATATCATTTTTGCCCACATCATGCAGCGCTACTGCATTTGTCAACTGAAAGAGATTTTTTACACAAAGGAAACAACGCTATCCTTTCAATCCCCCTGGTTCCATCGCAGACAATATCATTTTGTTTTTTTGTAATGAAATATCTTATCGAATTTTTCCATATGCCATTATTGACAACTACATTGTTGTATCATCTATAAAGATAGGTCTTCCGAATTATTGTGGTATATACAGTCAATAACCTTCACACGTGTGGTAGCTTTCACATTTCATCCTGAGGGAGACTTAACATTTGACAAGGAGCATCTTTATTATTTCCTGATTACCCACTTAAACATGCAGCGATCACACACTCTGCTGCTTTAATCAATGACGTGAGGGAAACTAGCCGATCAATAACACATCACCATGTAATCTGCTCCTTGACATCCATTACTGCTTGGCCCACTGGTTTGCTTCATTCGGATATACTGCATGTACCACGGGGCAGTGATATACAGCTACAGGCCGTGGCACGAGAGGCAGTGGAGTAATGGAAACTCGTGGAGCTCATAAATTGATATCCTTACATACATCAAGGTTAAATAATGGCCTTAGAGTAATTTATTCAGTCTGAAAATATAGGGAGGTTTATGTGTCAGATTGCACTCATCGTTCTTCACTTTGGTTTAAGTGTCTCTGAATGGCTTACGGCCCTTTAGATTTGATTGCAGTCACACCATCAGGAAGAGGAGCTCGAGAGCAGTGGGGTAAGAGAGTGCAGCTGGGGGAGACCTGCTGCATCATGGGAGCAGAGCTGCAGCCTCAGAAGCAACACATATCACGCCAGGGACACACCGCGCCAATTCACGTGCGAGCAGCCGCCTGGCTGTACACACCGGAAGCGCATTCCTCTGCGCGGTGATTCTGCTACTTTGTAATCCGGCTGTGCCACTTTGCTGCCGGTGTGCGCAGCACAATTGATTAACATGGGCAACGAAAGGAAGTGTACAGCATTTCGTGGCACTTCGCGACGCTTCCGCCTCCGATGTATGGCTGGCGTCAGACAAAAGGGAACTGGAGAGTGATCCAAAGAGGAAAGACATGTTCCTCTTTGATCAGAATAAATCCTTTACGTAGCCTCATAGGCTTGAAAGAGCTCTTTAACAGGTAGAGATGTTCCGATTGCAGAATTGGATACTACCAAAAATGACGGGTCGGGCATCCGTGAGTACCCAAATTTATGTGCTAACCTGATACCTGATTTAATTGTGGTGTATTTTCAGTTATGACTGTCAAACTAGATAATAAAAGAAGTTCTAACCTGAGCCAGGTCATACACCCATGACAGCAACCATAATTTCCATACAGTGTTAGAAGCATAGAGCAAAAGTTGTGAGCTTTTTAAATGCACTGGTACTTGATCGGTAACATCGGCTGTGGGCAAAGTCCAGGGTATCGGTAATGGGTAAGGAAAAATGGTATTGCAACATCGCTTCCGACATGAGTGGATGAAGTGGAGGAGAAAGGAGCCGACAAATGAGCAAATGGAGAGTTTGGGGAAGAGACAAGGAGGACGGGGACAGAAAGAGAAATGAGTCAGAATCTCCCACAGCTGTCAGGGTGTGGACATTCCTGACTGATGCAGCGGGCTCGTAGGATCAGCCGAGGCAGGCACGATATGTGGCCATTCCACTGTCATCGTTATATTTGCCAACCGCTAAAGAACGACAGAGTTAGAAATAATGTCTCATGGAACAGCCTGCGTTTTAATGTGAGCCGCTACAACTGATGGGTAACTGAAATACATCAGCTCGACACAACTGAGTCATAATGGAGAGTGTATTCAAATGCCTCCCCACATAGGACAGAAGACAGTTGCCCCGTTCAGACCTGGTATTAACACGAGTCCTGATGAGTCCTGAGAGACTCGATCACAAGTGGACAGTGTTAAGTACATCTGTTCACACCAGGTATTAAAAACCATCCTGAATGTGTCTCCTGTGACCACTTGGGATCGAATCTCACTTTCTTCCTATGTGGCCCAGCATGCATTTGGGTTCACACTAAGAAAAACGTCTCGATCTTGTCTGTAAGAGGAGATGAGGGAAGAGGAAGGAGGGGAGACGAGATGAGATGGAAGGAGCTGAGGAGAGGAGACTGTTAATTGCCGTGGACTGTCGAAACAAAAGATTAACATAATCTGCCTTTCTAATCAGACACTGTGGTGTCTGCTGTGATTAAAAGCCCAAATTAGCTTTTATATTAATTGCTAATTAAGCGATATTGCAGGACAGGGTGTAAATAAATGAATAAAGCTGCCCGTGTTCTGTTGTCGCAGATAAAAAAATCCATTCATAATGTAATAATGTATAATCCAATCTGATCGGATGCAGCTGACCTCTGTTTGACGCTGGGAAAAAAAAGATCACAGTGGCTGAAACTCCAACCTATGAATTTAAATCACTGGAAGACAGTACAGCCTACATTTCTGTGTGTGCTACAGTGAATTCTATAGCGTGTACAGTATGTGGGCGTAGGTATTTCTTCACACCATAAATATGTACAAAAGTGTGGGTTTAACACTGTGTATATGTGCACTGCAGAATCCCCTCAGCAGCGTTGATGATGTGTTTGGAATGGGATAAGTCTGGTTCTTCTGTGGGACTTAAGACCATCTGTAACAGCACAAAACAAACTGAGCCAATGATGCTTCTTCATTTATTTTGTTTAGTTTTTTTGGACCAACTTAGACGAGGTGTTCAGTATTTCAGCTTGTAGTTAGAGCTCAGTGGGAAAAGAGGGCCGGTTAACATGTCATCTTCCTATTATTGACGCCGTGCACGTAAATACCTCCTCACACATGTATATATGTGGCCTCTCTGCAGGAGGGCCAACCGCTTTAGCTCGTTGCCATTCATCAGAAGTGCCGGGTCTCGCTGGGAGCCGTAATTGGAAATTTCAGAGTTCAGGACACTTAGGGCTAATTAGCTGCATTACACAGCGGTAAGGTGACGGGTGACATCCAGAGGCCCCTGCCCCCCGCACCCCTTCCCCCTTAAAGAGCACGAGGAGCATGGATATCAAGAAGCTTCCTCTAACAGGGGTGACTGTCCCCGTCAAAACCGGCTAATACAGCGCAAAGTTAAAAAGGTTACCCGAGGCTGCCCGGAGTAATTAATCCTTCCAGCCTTTTCAACTCTGTTGAGCTCCTGCGTCGTCTCCATGTCCTGAACTGTGCTGTTGTCCTGAAATCATTGAAGAAGTACAAGCTCAAAGTCCTTTAGGCTCAATCTCATGAAGGGCAAAGCAGCACACGCTAAAATTAACTTCTTTCCTTCCAACTAAAAGTACAAAGACCTTTTCACAAAAATGCCAAAGGTTTTTGTGTGTGTGTGTGTGTGTGTGTGTGTGTGTGTGTGTGTGTGTGTGTATAGCTGTGTCTAGTTTGACTTTGTCATCCTGCAGAACAAATCCTCTTCTTCTATCGGACAGCGACAGAGGATCAGAACATTTATGGGATATCTAGAGCAAATAATAAGCTGCCATTCAGAAAGGGTCTCCTGAGAGCTGTCTGTGTTTTTAACTGTGATCGACAGGACTGACATTTGCTAAGTCAACCTCACACTGCAGTCTGCGATCCTCACTGGGCAAAAGTTTAACCTCAGCCAACAGCGGCCGTGCTCTGTCAACAACCTCCCTGTGTTTGCCTCATTCTCGTTAATGATGGAGAGGGAAAGAGGCTGAGGAATCAAAAGTGAAGAGGGAGAGATGCGGTAAAAGGAAAGGAGGAAGACGTGGCTGCCGATGGCGACCCAAGGGTCTGTGCTAGTTTCAGTCTGAAGCCCTTTTTCCACTGCTCACCAAACCCACTATTACACACTAACATCTGGCTTCTCTCTACAATGGGAATGGATACAATCGGCAAATGACCCTGCAGTATTTTAATCAGCTCCAATCAGCAGTGATTGGAGATGTGACACCCGGGTGAACGCTCTGTTTTGGCAAGACAACGAGGTGAGAGAGCTTCTCAGTTTGTGACGTCAACAATGAAACACCGGGGAAAAACTGTGAAGTTCACTGACAATAGTAAAGGAAGAACCAGTGCACTTATTGTTTAAAAAGCACATGTGCCCCGTCCGAACACTCATGGGTGAGTTGTTGTTGCTGCAATATCTTGGTGCTTTCAATCGACAAAAACCTCAGTGGTAGGGTATTTAACTGTTAATTTTAAGGGAACATGTTTAAAATAGTTATATGCACTTACACAGGTGGGTTGCAGTATGTGCATACACATTACTTGTAACACACAGGGATGGTCTGCTTGTGCGCTTTATACCGTGCACTTAGATTGTTAAAGTAGAGCTCAACGTGTCCGTACGGCTCAGAGAACAACAGTGTGGAAGTGCAGTGAAGAGGCCATTAGTAGAATTTTGAGATCCAAGAAACATGCAGCAGAACAAAACACTCTAAAGTCCACAGTATTAGAGAAAGTAAGAAGAAAGAAGATTTGAATAGCATGTATGCCATCCTAACAATCCTTCTGATATAGCTTTAACAGATGTGGCTTTAGTGTGGCTCTATAGGAAATGTTTTATATGAATGTTCAGGGCCGACTGAACACAGTTATTGAGATTATAGAACACTTCCACAATGACTGAGATATAAAAAAAATTATCATGTGAACATACAGCTTTACTATCCCAAAATAATACATATATACATACATTTAGTTGTGTGTGTATTTTGACGAAAACAAGAAACATTTCTACACACGTGTCTGTTGCAAGCTACAGCACAGACAACATGTGTACAGTAAGTCCGCTTAACGTTTGGGGCGAATGTCCGAACAGTGAAGTTTCTGCTTGACAATGGTTTAGGGTTCCCATAAAATTATATTTAAGTAACAGTAAAGGCTGAGGTTTGACATGTGGTAGTTAGAGGCTTTTGTCATAGGGTAATGAATTCCGTGAAAGGAAGGTGTGATATTTGAAGGGCATTCATTGGTTGGTATCGCATAAACGAATGAGTAAATGAAAAGAATAAATGAAATGTGAAACTGTGGGGTGGTTGTTAGGTGTGTGTGTGTGTGGGTGTGTGTGTGCATGTGTGGAGGCCAAATGTGGAAGAGCATCTCTGGTCTGTCTTTGCAGAAGCATTAATTAACATAAGCTGGTCATCAGAGAGTTTATGCACTTGGCACCGAGGCAAGAGGACGGCTAAACCACACCAAGGTGTCCTGTTAATGATCCGTCTCTAAATATGCATCTGTCTTGGTATCACAGCAGCTGATTCTTGGGAGCTTCTGCTTTCGATCCCCAATGACACTTTTTAAATTATAAGATATGTTCCGCTAGAAATGTTTTACCTGAAATTCACTGAATGCTCCAGTTTTTGCAGGAAGACAATTATTTGGATTCACTTGCACAGTCAGCTCACTGTAGCGCTGATAATCACTGGGGTCATTGTAGTATTCTTTGGGACACGCAGCTACTTGTACCCACACACTCGCACTTTTTTTTATACACTCACACACTCATCTTCTCTCCCTCTATTCCCCCCCACTAACCCCCATTACCCCTCAGTGCTGACAGAGAGCTTTTCCAGTCCAGGCCACAGAGAAAGGTCTCTCATGCTGCCTCCCAAATGCTGACTTGCTCAAACACCCTGATGCTCAGCCCTCACTCTTTTCCCTCTGCACTGCCCGTATCGCTCCCCTCAACCCATTTTCGGTGTCACACTGCAGCTCTCTCTGACGTCAAAATTAACTTTGAGTTTTCTCTGCGTTCTGGTCCCTGGCCCTTGTTCTGTTAAGTTGCTGCCAGCCTCAGGTTCTGGTGACCCACACAGCGATAACAAGTGAGAGAAAGAACCAGCAAAGTACACAAACACTTGTTTGGAACATTGAGGCGAGGGGAGGTTCTGGGTAGCTCATGAAGAATTTCTAAGACGTTCTACAAATTCCACTGCGGAAGGCAGAATGAAGCAAACACTTTGCATCAACAGCCGGCCAGGATAGAGATGGTTGGAGGTTGGAGGATTTTTGTTGAGATAAATAGATAAATTGGAGATAAATAGCGAATAAACTTTCTGTTACAGAGGCAAACTTGAAAACTTTGCCATTTTAAGATATGAACTCTGGAAAATGTCTGGAAAATTGGGTCTGGATATTTTCTGGACTTTGCCTCTCACATCTAAAGAACGCAGCAGGAGATTGTTCAGGTCAGATGTGCAGTTTTTGCTAAAAGCTGCTTGATCACACCTCTCTTTCACCCTGATGTATCAATTGCATGTTAAAAACATCCTCAACATTCCCCCGTCATTTTACTCAGGGTCTGGGAGAAAAACTGAAAATATGCAGTCTTCAATGCATCTTGGCTGTGGCTAAGTGGGAGAGCGGTTGTCCTCCAACCAGAAGGTCGGCAGTTCGATCCCACTCTTCCCCATCTCGCCAAAGGTTTTGGCAAGATCCTGAGCCCTGAATTTCCCCTCATAGAAAAAAAAAGTGCTGCTAATAGTTGCACTGTATGAATGTGGGTATGAATGGGTGAATGGCAAACTGTACTGTAAAGCGCTTTGAGTGATCACCAAGACTAGAAAAGCACCTTATAAAAACAGACCATTTACCATTTCTCTCTGAATGCAGCTTTAGAAACACACGTGATATAGTGATCACAACACAAAGGAGTCCACAAAGATTACAAATTATCTCGAGTAGCAGGTACTTGACTTTTCATAAGAGTACACACAGTCACCGGCAGCTGTAGCAGGAGTTGCTACACTCCTGTGCTGGACTTTCCACGTGCTTCCAGAGATTCTGTTTGGCGAGAGTCACTTTTGAATGATTGTTTATATGGTTTTATTTTTACTGGGCCTGGAGAGGCAGGCTGCTCCCCTAAGCTGACTGACGCCCTAAATGCAAGACGCTATATTGATCGTCTCTCCTCCGGCCTCTCACACAGCCTTGCTGAGGACACATTAAATGTGTTATAAGTCATTAAGAGCTCGAGGCCTCAAATCTTACCTGTCTAACTTAAACTATATTGACACATTGTGCTCGCACAAACTTTTTATTTTTTAAAGGTAGCCTCTGGGTGTGTGTGCTGATGCCGGAGCAGAGGGTGTGAGAGCCAGTTTGTTTATGTGACTGTGTCTATACACAGTATCTGTACGGTGCTGAACACTGGGGAGCATGTGTTGTGTGGGGGTTGTGTTGGGTACACGCAGAGACATAGTGTGTGTGTGTGTATGTGCTTGCATGCAATTGCCTCCTGTGTGTGAGAGTGTGTGTGTATACAGGGAGCAGGCTCGTCCTCTTGCTGCCCCGGGGGCTCAGAGCCCATTTCCTGTTGTGCAGTGTGATAAGTTTCCCTGTCAGATCCTCCCAGCACCACTATATTTCTGATAAGCTCCACTGCTAGTTTTCCCGACCTCTGGCACAGAGATCAATTTGAGATTGATTCAGAATGCCCTGCTGGGCCGAGCTGGAAGATCAATTTGAGATGGATTGTTCCCGCCAGGGGGCCAATGACACGCAGTGCAGTGCTCACTTGCTTTGCCTCCTTTGCTTTCCTCACCCCTCACTGTTACTCCTTTCTCCCTCTGCATTTTTTCTCCGCTATCTACTCCTCTCTCTTCCAATTGTTTCACACTTGTCCTTCTGTGATGTCGTTTACTCCGTGTTTCACCCTGCACATTTGCATCAATCCTCACCCATGCCTCCATTTCTCCCTCTCCCATCTGCTTCCCTTACTTTTCTCCTCCCAGCGTAGACTAGTCAGTGTAGGGATAGAGATGACTTCATTAGCAGAGGGACCAACTCCTGCAGAGTGATAAGTCTGCAGGACAGGGGAGATAGCTCATGTGACTTGCTATTGCACACAGCCACAGAATAAATGGATATAAACTACCATGCACACACACACACACAGGGACACATAGAAACACATCTTTTTTATTTTCTCAGTTATGTGATCGGGGTCACTGTTGCTATCAATGCTCTGAGCTACTGGTGTCACCACCACCTGCTCATGACCTTATCTCCACGGAACATGATTTCCACCACCTCCCTCTCCTCATACCTCCCCTCTCTCCATCCACACGTCTCCTATCTTCAGGTGTTCTCTGCCGTCTCGGAGGCTTTGGCTGTGGCCCCTGACACCAGCAGGTGCACTCTCCTCCCTGCTCTGACCTTTCCCCCAGCAGTATGTCCACCTCTGACTGCTCTGACCTTTACCTATAGTTCCGCCCCTCATGTTGTCTCCCACAGGAACGGACCGTGGACAGCAAATCATCTGTGCATCCATGCAGAGAGAAATCCGACAAATGAAAGGAAGAAAATGAAAACAGCAAAAACGAAAGCAGCCGTCACACCCTGGAATTGCTGCTGGAGTGAAAGGGGAAGGTACATCAGGCTTTGGTGAATAGTTAGTGGGCTGTTTTTGGCCATGGCACAAGCAAAAACTGCCTCCCAATTGATATGCTTGCCATTCAGGGTCCCTGGCTCCCCCACAAAGGGATAGTGTGTGAGGACGCTGTCGAGGCTGCGAGCTTCAAACGTAACCGTGCGCTTTAAGTGTCAAGAGAACTAATTTAAAGGCAAATGTTTTTTACTGTAGCTGTTCTACACTGCCACACTCTAAAACAGGGTGAAAACCTTGTCATCATGGAGAGTTAACTATTCACAGCAACTGCATAGCTACAATTACTGCTCCGCGTTTCTATG
The DNA here is from genome assembly GCA_038501795.1 of Pseudopleuronectes americanus. Lineage (NCBI taxonomy): Eukaryota > Metazoa > Chordata > Actinopteri > Pleuronectiformes > Pleuronectidae > Pseudopleuronectes > Pseudopleuronectes americanus. Next base: position 15,368,737 of record CM076716.1, read on the forward strand.
CCACCAACAATCGTTACGGTTTAGTTTCCATGCATTTTTTTCTAGATTCACATGAGGTCACTGTGACCTTTGACCATTAAAATTGATTTAGTTAATATTTCGTTCCAAGTGACAACTGGTCAAAATCGGAAGAGATTCCGTAATGTCCGACTTCAGATATCATGTTCAAGAGGCCATCACCTGAAAACAGAATCCTGTCGCCTCACACAGGAAAATTTATCTTTACAGCAAAGTTGATTAAATAAGTGTATGTGTAACTATCACCTTTATTTCTTGGCTCATAATCAAAACTATTTTGGTAAATAACAGACGTCATACATCCATTTGAACAGGATCACATTCTCCATATCTGTACAATCTTATCTTTGCAAAGGACTCACAATAACACCTCCATTGCTTTCACGTCACACTCAAATCTCTTTGTGTTGGGAATGAGAAAGTTTCATTCTTGTTTCACAGTTTGTCATAAGAGCTGATTGGTCACGTTGTGTCTGACATGGCCAGAACAACACTGCTGCTCCTAAAGCAAACACTGATACATTATTCACACAGGCCCAGAACTCTCTTCACACTTCATTTAACTTCATTTTACAAATGTGCTGACATAAGCAGAATGCTCTTGCTATTTGTGAAAAACTAAATGGCAAGAAATTCATCACTGTGAGCTGCAGTGTGCTCTCAAGTGCTTTTCAATGTACAACAATGAAAACCACGTCCTCACTGCAGTGGGTGATTTTTCTCCTTTATGTATTTTTCCTGTTTTATTATTGATGTATCGATGTATAAGAACAATCAAATATCAAGTATATACTACAATGACTGAATGTGGTGGCCTGCTGGATGGTTTTTGTACCATTCACAGAATCACACAGCACCAGTCATGAGCTCACATCACACTCCTGCATGAATCATGAGGAACCACTTCACATCATCACCTGAAGAAGCCCTATGTCGTCTCTGTATTTCATGAATATTACCTTTGTCAAGGACGTTATGTTTTTGTCTGTGTTTGTGTGCAGGATCATGCAGGAACCCAAATCCCAAGGACGAACCAGTCTATTTTGGTGCGGATACAGGATTTTTTTCCATCTTCTTCGTCATTGCGAGTTTTTTCAACATTTTCAAGGATTTACCAGATAAAATTCTTACTGATAAAAACCTGGCATGTTTATGGGGGTATTATTTAAGAGTGTGTGTAATTTGGTGCAGAATAAAAACCATATAAATGTAGATTCATATGGGCACTGGTTTGTTAGTTAGTAGTTCATTAGGATTACATAAAAACTGCAGAACAGATTTACACAAAACTTGGTGAAAGGATGGAACATGGGCCAAGAAAGAATCCATTAAATAATCGTGAGGATCTGTACAAAGGGTCAGATGCCAGAATATTTTGTATAACTTTGTTCAACATTGCTAGATAAAGTGCTTTTTTTTGTTTTTGTTGACCAATTTGGCAGCGAATAAATTATTGATCCTGAAAAAAATGTTTAGGGAACTAATATTTATATGTGAGTGGAATTTGGTGCAGATCCAAATCAAATCTGGATCTAGTGAATGTGCTTTCATATGGGGACTGCCGAGCCATCGCTGAGGAAGGCGCTCTCTGAGCCATTCTAGTTTTATGGGTTTTTCCAACAAGAAAATGTTGTACCAGTTGTCACATTAGCAATAAATGAATGTGAATGTATTCATACTGTATAAATTATGAAATGCCTCTGCCAGTATGTGGCCTCGTTTAACATACACCTCATATGTTTAAATAATGGTTATAAATTGTAAAAAAATATCCATGATGTGTGTAGATTTAGCTGTGGGTGGGTATCATAGCAGCTGGCAGGCAGACAGCTGTGTTGAGACAATCAGAGTGATGTTAGAGAAATATGTCCAGAAATATATGTTGTTGTCTTTGGTGCAGATTGCCTCTGTTTGCCCTCTCACTGCCTGTGGTGTTCCCAGATGTCAGCTGGCCATTCCTCAGGCGACACACACATATACCCTCGCAGAGCAAGGGACGCCGGAACAATTTAGATGAAGAAACATGTGACTGAAAATATACAGCATACTTTTTCTATTGAAAATGCCGGAACATTGTCTGTAAAAGGGGACCATTCTGGTTTGTCTATTTATTTTGATAGTTTGGGCCTGAACTAGATGAAATATATGCCTGCTATGGACGAGATGAAAATGGGGCAGATTTCAGGTCCTTCTTGATAATTGCGAAGGTGTAGCCGATTTGAAAAACTTAACACAAACAATAGCAAAATGCTGACGATGCCGGCAGGCCCATCACAGTTTGGACAGTTTGTTCACTCTTCCTTATAGATCTGACTTCATTCTCTAACCCAGTGTGATCATCTACTATTCTTCTCCTCTCATCACACATCTTGGTGAAGCTGACACATTTCTAGATCTCAGCAATTCCCTTAATGAGTTCAAATTTATTAAAAGCAATACAAATAACGGCCCAAAACCATAACAATAAGACCCACACTGTAATAAACTGGAGTTATCTTTAATTAATCGCGCTAGCATGAACGCATGTGACCCATTTCCTGTCAACCTCCTATCATCCTTGTAATATCTCTCATCATCAGATTAGGCTTCAAGTTGTGTCCCACTGTGTCTCACATAGGACAAATCACCCACTGCTCCTGACAACTCGCACCATGATGCCTCCACCTCTGCTGCTCCCATCCGCCTCTCTGAGCCCATTGACAGATGGTTCTACTGCAATGTTTCTCAAACTCGCCTCTGACCGGCCCCACGGACAATTAAAGTCGATGAGAGAATATTAAAAGAAGCAAGAGCATGGAGAAATCAGACGGAAATACCAGAGACCAGATGCTCACTTCACATTCTGAGTGTTCAGGCCAGTAGCCTCTCCGCCCTCTCTCCGTCGAGATGCAAAGTGGAGCAGTTATTAAAATGAGCGCTGTAATAACCCAGACACAGGCTGAGTATTTAAACTGAGGAAAGCTACGGCCGCGAGTAGCTCAGATTTAATGTCTGAACGAGGCCGATATTTGTATACAGACACAGGGTTGCCCCAGTTATCCTTACTGGCACATTGGAATGACTTCCATTCATTGTGGACAGCCTAACCCAGACTTTTACCAATCCACATTTCACATCTTACTCCTTACATTACACTCCACCCCAGAATTCAAGTTATGTCTCATTATGACCAAGCTTTGGTCCTCGTGAGATCTACTGGTCCTGACATGGTCCAGTGTATAAACTGGAAAAGGTCCAAAAGAGGGAGCAAAATACTAACAGACACACACACATTGTATTGCCTCTATCTTAGTGAGTGCACTGACTGGCATAATGCATTCCCTTGCCCCTTACCTTAACCATCACGACTAATCCCCCTAACCTTTAAAAACCCTTAAACAGCTAATTGAAAGGCCAAAATGTCCCCACTGTCCCAAATTGTCCTCACGCTGTGGTTGTGAGCTCAAAATGGTCCTCACAAAGATATCTGTACACACACACAGGACTCTTCCCCTAGCACCTGAGCCTGACTATACAGGCCACACACCACAGTGAACTTTTGTAGTAGTGCAATGGAGTGTGTAAAGGCCGCGGCTGCAGCAGCATCTGGGCTGTGAAACGCACGCCGCTCCCTCCACCCAAACCCCCCCCCCACCACAGCTGGGACTCGCCAAGCTAGAGGGGAAGTGTGACAGTCAGGAAGCGTGAACGATAAATGATGACAAAACCCTCATGTTGTCTGGGGTCGATGTTAAGCAAATAGCCAGGGGAAAACCCATGAGAGAGAGAGAGCCAGTGGGACGAGCAGCTGGGGGTGGAAACATGCCTGCCTGCGTGAGGCAAGATATTACTGGGAATACATGAACATACATTCAACATAAAAAGCTATTATTGGGTTTTAACTGCAGATAGAAGTTGAAATTGATGTTATCTTTTAAGCTTGATACATTTTTTTTCTTAAAGCAAGAATAACTGGCAACGTGAATGGTGTTGCATCAGTAGATTACACTACTTTCTTAGAGATGGGTTAGAAAGTTTTTCAGAAAGTAATCTAGGCCACAGGCGGCGTTTAGCTTGCCAGCTCGGTGAGAACAGTGGGAGGAGGGAGGAGATGGGGCACAGCGCTGGCAGCAGCACACAACAGGATTATTGGAATCTGGACAGAGAGATTTTTGGTGGCTGTCTTTCTTTACATTTGTGACATGCGCTATATAGTAGTTTCTGTCTCTAGGAAATGATCATGATTGTTTGTGTCAGAGAGAAAAAGCCAACTCTGTAGCTGCAATACGCTTCACTGTGTGTTCAACAGCTAGGTCGTCATTTGGTGCTGAGCAGATATTATTTAATTTTAATGCCTTTTTGCTGCAAACAGCTGCCTGTTGCCGAAAATAGCTCTATAAGAGTTGATTAGACTGAACATCTGAGAAAAATCACAGGCCAAAGCTATGCCAGGGCCGATACCTCAGGTGGGCTCCATTTGTGGTTAGTCATTTAGTGTGTGTGTGTATGTGTGTGTGTGTGTGTGTGTGTGTGTGTGTGTGTGTGTGCATGGTGTATGACTAAAGCTCATTAATGCATGCTTGCACGCGGTTGAAAAACTACATGGCTGAATGGGCAAATAATGTTTTGGGGGCTTAAGGTTATCCAGACATGGTCAGAGGGAGAACAGGCGGAAAGCTACATTAACTGTTCTGAAGGACACACTGGGGACATATAAATAATACCGTACACTGGAATATGTATATAACTGTACAGAACTGTATATCTATATACAACTGCATGATTTGATGAACCCCACAGAGGTAAAGGAAATTGAACTGTCAGGAAGAAAAAAAAGCATCAGTATTTATCGTGATGCTGGAAAACATATGTGGAGTCCCAGTTACGCAGGAACGCATAATAATAATAATCACATTGCTGATTATGCTCGTGACAATCTGTTCATATTTATTTCCTGCTCTTGCTCATGTTCCTAACCCCACTCTGCATTTTGGTGTCCTCAGGCAGATGTCCTGCAAAACTATTCCAAAATTATTTATTATGTTTACCCAGGCTGCTTTAATGTGAGCATCTCTCCTCTCATTGTCAGCAAAAAGCATTGTGCCTGTATGGATGCAGCCATTCACAGCCATTTTCATTATCATTTTTTTGGCATCTATACTCTATGTTTTCACAAACCCAATTTATATTCATCCTTTTGCATACTTTTATTGATGCACAAAGAGCGGAGAAATGAGAATCAAACCTCCCACAGACGCAGAGTATTTTCTATGCTTTATGTTCATTAGCGGATCTCAAGCCTACAGAGCTGCAGCTGGGGCACAGGGGGCAGTACAGTTCAAGGAGAGAGATGGGGGGGGGTCCAAGCACATGGTTAATGTTAGCGTGGCTCTATGGCGCTGTATCGAACCGGCAGCCATACAGAGTAATCAACCCCAATCATACGTGTGTGCTGCATTAACAGATGGATTAAAACATTGAGTGATGGAGACAGCACCTCTGGCTAAAATCGATACCAGCTTACATTCACAGCTCGTATGAGGCTAATAAGGAATAATGCTGCACTGATTGCAACACTAAGGTGCAGCTATTGAGTTACAGATAAAGGGGCTCCAGCAAATAACAGAGTGCATGATTATCTCTGAGTGTGCAGGGGTGGGACTGTGTCTGTGTTTCCTACTCACCCGTAAGTGGTGTTGCTGGCTCTCTTGCTCCCCGCCCTGGAGCGGCCGGACTTCAGCTCTCCACTCATGCTCGTGTCTGCACAGAAGAGCGACCAATTAACTTTGCGGTGATACAGGAAAGAGCATCACTGCAGGGCTACATAGCCCAGGCTCACACAAGCTGGTTCAGATGATGAAGTAAGATGTGTCTGCTCGCGTTCAGCCTCCACTCACTTCCTCTCTTTACTTCAACAAAATTAACCTAATCTGGTGTAGCTGTAGTCATCATTTGACATGATAATGACTGGAGGGCTGGCTGACACTGACAGTGGCTGTTTCTCTTGTCTTTCCTCTATCACTCTCCACTGATTGCTTCTGCCACTCCGGACCAGCTGTTTACGTTTTTTGACTCCAGTGGGCACGCCTACAAAACCTGGTGCAGCTTTAGAGACAAAGCCAAACCTCATTTCTCTGTATTTTGTATAAATTTTCTTTGTATAGCTGTTTTGTGTCTGAAATCACTAAACAATCCTATAGTGGACTCTATAGTGAGTTCGCCATTTTGTAGTGGTGTCTGAAGTTTTTTATTCCCTATATAGTGCAGACACTGTTGCCCACAGTGCATCGTGAAAGGTTGAATACAACTGATGGTCACTAACCGAGCAATATCTACCATCATGCATTGCGCTCGAGACAAGAGGAGAGAAGGCAGAAAAAACAGCCTGACCTGTCTTTTAATTTAATTTTGAGTAGAGCAGCACATCACAGCAAAAACTGCAGGAAACAAATGTATTTCTACATTTTAATGTGGTCATTCCTTTTTTTTTACCTAAAGTTATTAACACTAAGTTTCAAATAAATATTTAAAATTTGCTGACATTGTGGTTATTGTTTGTCAATGTACAAAAGCATTTTTTTCCCTTTTCCCGATGAGCTCCTCATTTAGTGAAGCAGGGAACAGTGGATGAGAGATTTCAGACACAGCCTTGAACTCTGGATAATGTCCAGAGCCAATTATCTGGACATTTTGCTGAAATTCAAGGTTTGTAAATGGGTTTACATGGAATGGACAATGTTGGGGAAATCTCATATTTCATTTACAGCACATAGGCAGAGACGTCTGCCCTTATAGACAGAAGCTCTGGACTATGACAAATAAGCTATTTTAAGACATGAATTCTAGAAAATATCTTGACAATTGCGTCCAAACATTGGTCTGGAGTTCTCCTTTTACATATGAAGAATGTAGGGGGAGATTATCCGGGAAATGTCAAACACCCTTTTAACCCTTGTGCTATAAAAGCTCTTGTCCTCGTCGTTCCGATTTGACGTCTTCCTAAGTGTCTTCTACGAGTATGTCTCTCATCCGGAGATGTTTGTTTTTTCTACTGAGGACATTATACCACTGGCTCACTCTGAATTATCCTGCTGTATTCTTCTCACATGGGTTCACAAAGACTTTTTCAGACAGTTTACTCAGGGAATGGCAGGAGAAGTTCCAGAAAATATCCGGATTGCCTCAGTAAGATGTCCAGTGCATGTCTGAAAGCAGCTTATGATTCTCAAATACGTACATACATGCGGGACAAGGATTCAGGATGGGTTCAGGAAAGGAGAGGAGAGGAGAGGAGAGGAGGCCAGACTGACATGGACAGATGGGTGGTCAATGGAGCGTGACTGGGCCAGCTGCACGTACACTCACACAGCGTGGCTGTCAAATGGCTGGAAACCACAATTAATTAAGTATGGATCTGAATGTGTGAAAAGCGGTTGGGACACGTGTATGTTCCTTTACCTCCCACAGCAGAGATCACTCTCTGGCAGGTTACAGTCAAACTCCGGGACGGCTTCTCTGCAGCCAACAGAGCTGGTGACGACATGACCTCTGCTGAGGACACACTACAGAAACTTATACTTGAGCTATGTGTGTGTGAATGTTGTAGGAGTGTTGAGATTTAATAACCGTCAGAATTGTAAAAAACTGCGCCATCTAACTTTGGTGAGTCACGTTGTGTGTGTGTGTGTGTGTGTGTGTGTGTGTGTGTGTGTGTGTGTGTGTGTGTGTGTGTGTGTGTGTGTGTGTGTGTGAGAAGACTGAACTGAAGAAGAGGAAACTGAGGTAACAGACTTATTTCCACCAGCTCTGGAATAAAAACTCCGTCGGAGGAGTTCACAGCGAGAGGAGGAATGTTGTTTACTTTCGGTTTCTGACCAGAAGGAGCGGCTGACACACGCATACACACACTAACACACCCCCCATCCCACACACACACCCATACACACACGTACACGCACACACTCTATCTTCCTATTAACCATTATAATGTATTCAAGAGTTTACTTCACCTATACTGAGCGGGAGCAGTATAATTAGGACACGTAGAATGTGCTTGAAGCAGCACACAACTAATCAACACTATACAGAACAACTTCTGTTGGTGACCTTTCAGAATAAAAGTATGCCTATGATAACAGGAAACACAAATTCACACACCCAAACCTTCCACAATAAGGCAACTAAATAAAACAGCTTCCATAAATTATTTTTAGTTATACCCAAACATTACACAATAAAATAACTATCTGGATATAGTTGATGATAATAATACATATTTTAGTTCATTAGCTATATTATTAGCCATATATTGCTTGTTGTGTGCCTTTTTTCGATAAACCATGATATTTACCCTGACAATAATCGTGGTATCAAAATTTCATATCTTGACATCCTTAGAATGTATGCACATCTGGACTACCATGAATTACTATTGTATAGCAATAGAATAAGGTGCATCACACACAACTCGTTAAAAGCATCCTGGACTCTTTCCTGTCTGCAGTCTTGGTGTGACAGGAAAAACACAAAACTGAGTATTAGGTATTATACTGAGCAACAAGACGTCTGTATGAGAGACTGCATGATGGCACAGAGAGAGAGGATAGGACGCTGCTGAGTCTCACGCTACAGGAGCCAAACATCAGGAGGTAATCACACTACTATTCTGTAAACAAAATCCTATACGGTACAATTAGCTTCTCTAGCTTCACACAGACACACACACACACACACACACACACACACACACACACACACACACACACACACACACACACACACACAAGGACTAACAATTTGGCCACTTAAACACACAGACAAATCCTTTTAAGGAATGGCTTCAGTGATTACTCATATCTATAACACTAGATTAATCTTCCCTTTTTAATCACTATACAAACAATTATGAATGCTATATTAAACCCTATTACGTTGTAGTACACACACATAATAACATACATTTTTTGATGTGCAGTATTTGTCAAAATTATAGGTCATAAATCCCACCTCCTCCATGTTAACGGATGGGACGTGGACCAAAAGTGGAAATACACATCAAATAGATGTTTTCTCTCATTAAAGTTATTCCACTGATGCATCGTCAAGTGCATCTTTATTCGATAAGTTTTATTTATTTAGTTATATATGATAAAAAGAAGGAGGGAAACCTCATGATTAGTCAAGTGCATGTATCCAAGGAGCCTCACTAATGAGGCTCCATCCCCCTGATCGCTTCTGCATTGATTCTGGATTCTAGCCTAATGTTCAAGATGGCAGCGTTCATATACAACATATATAAGCTCCATTTCTGGATAGTTGGAGGAAGTAGAGACATGTCGTCCAAGCTTTCTATTGTTTTAAAACCTTAAATAGGGGCGTTGCTGGCAAATTAGTTTAGTTTATGTAAAAAGCTTAAAAAAACACTTTTTTATTAACATTGTTCATCTAGGTTGGTGTGATTCTCACTGTAGAACAACAGAGACAAGCCCAAGTAACTCCAGTTATAAAAGGACACATGGATCAAACAATAGTCAGGCATGGTTTTAAAATAAGAGCAAAGAGCACGAGAGGACACATCAAGGTCACACAGGATCAGTTGTAATGAGCTCCAAAGTCCCAGACACAGTTTACAGTCTGTCACCGTGCTTCTTATCAATGCATGTCAGGCTGAGTGCCAGACAGTCGCATCACACCGAGCCAAGGTAAGCGCCGACTTACTCCATACTAACTGGAAACAAAATCACACAGTAACAATATGGAGAAGCTCTGCAGGGCGCTGCAGCCCCTCAGTATCCATCCTGCTGATGATGTGTCCATGTGAACTTTACCAGCTCCAGGAACGCTGCTCTGTCTGAACTGCCTTATAAGTTTAGTATACTCTCTTTCAGCTAGATATTTCACGAGGTTTGTTATTATTATTTAATGTTTGTATTTTCAGTTTTTTTAAAGAACGGCTCATCAATGAAACTTCACAGAGAGGAAGGAAAGAAATAAAGAAGTAAAGAGAGAAAGAAAGACTTCACATAATTTGGTGCATAACGGTACATTTTTCTTTCCTTTTACTTTTAAATTACAAAACTCGTGTCAGAACAGGACATTATGTTTGAGCTGATGACTAGCAAAAAAAATGTTTTGTTATTTTTAAATTTAAGTTTTGTGAACCTCCTCTGACATCTGTCTTTTTTTTAAATGTTCCATCCAAAAACTCAAAAATATGTAGCAATTATGTCTGAATGACTGCGACAGTAATTCAAACTAGGTCAGCTGAGGTTTTAAAACCGATTTCACTGCTTTAGAAATATTTCCAAAAAATTTTGATTTTGAATTTTGATTCTAAAAAATACGATTGTCTTTAGTTTATTTGTTTAATTTTATTTGATAAGGACAGTGCTCAATAAATAAGAGACACAGATATTGTAAATGAGCCAAAGCTTACTGTAGCATTTTCATCATGAACAAATTAAATTAAATTCCCTTTTATGTATAACTACAAATCTATATGGTTAATTCATGTTTTTTTTATACATAACATCAACACTGAGAGTACATTCCCATGACTAAAACACTATGGCTGAACACTTTTAGTCCTCACTTGCCACAGAATGTATTTTTGTTCACTTAAAAGAGAGTGTGATTTGCCAAATGTGGAAGTAAAACTAGTGTATGCATGCCTCCCCTTTGCTCTCTGTCATGCTTCATCCTCTCCGTTTCCTGCACCTCAACTGACCTCAGGTCAGAATTAGCGCCGAGCGGTGATAGTGAAGCATTCATTTACACTCTCAGACATCTCTGTAATCGTAAAACATGGATTATAATCCCAAAGGATAAATAGAACAATAACATGCTGGATGGCATTTTCAGAGTGATGCTTGTGTGATCTTACACGGCAGCTGTGGAAAAAGATGCACACCAAAGCTCTCTCTTGCATCACAGTTGGGAAGATACAGTAGTACTAATATATCACTATATATAGTGATACATATTTTTGGTCTCAAATAGAGAATAAAATATCCCACAACACAGTAAAACAACTCATAGACAGAGAAACACTTTAACTGTCCAGTCTCCTCAGACTTTGCTTTAACAGACCTGCAGCTTTGTGAGGAGAGAGCTATTTCTAAAGCTATTTAGAGTATCGAAGTTGTGACAAGTACACGTCTGGTTATATTTTGTGAATATTTAATCTGCAGGAATATGAACTGTGTATCTTCACTCCATCACCACAGAGTAGGATTATAACATAATTAAACCAGTGGTTGTTTCTGTCTCACAAGCCTTAACACCCGCAGAGAGGGGGCTGACCTTGCCAAAGTGACAAGACAGGATGAGCTTTCATCACATGAACCCCAGAGACAAGAAGTTGTGCCTGAATTATAGGGTTTACATCACAAAGTCTTGTGTTGTATTTCCACAGACTGTCCACTCAGGGCTGCATCAAGAGAAACCCACAGGAAACTGCCATGAGGCAAAAGTGAAAAGGAAGCTGGGGTTGAAGTCCAGAGAGGAGCAGAGGAGGCAGAATGTGAGGAGATGAATATGAAGGAGAAGAGCAAGACAAAAACACTGGAAATGAATGTCTCTCAGAAACACAGGGCTGCATGCAAACATCTGCACACACGCACCAGCACACACAAAATGATGAATCCTGGTATACTCACATCTGGGGCTGAACAGGGTCATATCAGGGAAGCCGACCAACCAGCAGACTGGGAGAAGAGAGGCTGGACAAGGATGTCTTCTCTTCTCTCTGGCAACTGTCTCCCTTTAACGTCCTCTCTGTGCAGTGTGTGTCTGTATGTGCGTGTGTTCAAGCTGCTGCTCAACTGACTGACTGCTGCGATCCTACTGTGTCAGGGACAAACCAACCACCAGAGCACTAATGGGATATACCAAGTGTGCTCCTGTAGCAGGGGTGGACGGTGGGCTGTTCCATTAGCAGGAGGTGCTGGCAGGAGGATTGGATGAGTGTGCAGCTGGTTTCCCCTCAGCAACAGGAGCCTGGCTGCAGCTCAGGGCTCACACATTCCAGCCAGGCGACGAGGAGGCTGCCAGTGTGTGTGTGTGTGTGTGTGTGTGTGTGTGTGTGTGTGTGTGTGTGTGTGTGTGTGTGTGTGTGTGTGTGTGTATCTTAATGCACTTATCAAAAGAGTAGAAACCTTGATTCACATTTCATGGACACCATGCAGGCCAACAAAATGATAAACACACATTCACAAGGAGGATGAGGGGACCATTAATTGAATATTGAATACTATTAAATAAAGGCAGTAAGGGAAGAATATACAAAGTAAGAACATTAAAGCCTAACTGAAGACAGTATATAAAGATGGATGATGCCTCACCACTTCCTCTCACTGGAAATGAAGCCAAAATGTCCTGGATACGAATGCCACTATCTTACGCATTTAGAGCCAAGGCAATCATGATGTTCTGTTTTTATAGCATCAAATAACAACTTAAAACCAAACCTAATGGAACATTTAAAAAGAGGAAACACTTTAGCTTGATAAGAACAACCTAAATTGACAGCAAATACATAATTTAACGTGTGCTTCTTATTTTGTTGTTAAATCTGCCAGCTTGGTCGATACGGCTTCACTTTGTCTCTATACTCAGTTTATGATCCAACTAGTTTGGGGGGGTGATTTTGATATTGATATTAAGGACTAAAGAATTTACATATATTTTCCCCAAAAATTTGCAATGATCCATAAGATGTCGTTATTAAACACTTATGACAAAGAAATACAATTGATATTTTTCGGGTTTAAACTTCACAAAATCACCTTAACAACCAAAAACATATATATGTTGACTTCAGAAAATGAATGTATTTATGTTAACATATAGTGTAAATATAAATTAACATCTTATATCAGCCAACATTGGCACCAATACTCAATGGTAATATCTGTTGATATTATCAGGCAACAGATACATCGAATTGACTCTAAAGTCAGATGCACAAATACACACAAGGTGAAGAAAGAAGTGACTTCTAAACAGTGTGATTATGTAACACAGTCAACAAAGGGATTAATGGCATGTGGAGAAAGTATATTTGATAGGTAATTACAAATTGCTCAGACAAACAGTGATATCATCTCTGCACTGATCCTGAACTATAGATAAGTGAGCTACATGTTAACAAACTTGGAGAAAAACAGAACATACCGTAATATCATTTTCATCACGTGTCACCACATCATTCCCATCACTGTGATCTTGATAATATTTGATACAGCCCCGGGAAACACACTCGGCAGAGTCACTTTTTACGAATTGTAACGTGTGCGTGCTGACTAATCGTTGCAGTTTTGTTGTGTGGAGTAGAGAATATACCTGAGGGGGTTTAATCTCTCTGGCTCCTGAGGAGAAGCTTTCATGTGGGTTTAATTAGCTTCTTAAACAACCAACACAGGGAAGAACTGGCTGCAAGCCAAGGTTTAATCTTAGCCAACTCCAAAATGATTATTACCTCTTTTTACACCACCCTTAACCCAGGCACAAGAGCCTTATTAAGCTGTTAACCCTTGGGCAACTGTGATCTGAGTGGTGTGACAAGGTGCTAAATTAGCCCTGGGCCATCAGCTTGTGAGGTACAATAGCTCAGACTTAAAGAATATATATGTGAAACCTATGTTCCTGATTGACATATAAAGAACTTTATTGTTTTAATGCTGGTGGAAACAAGTGTAGTCAGCAGTAGTGGTTTTGTTTGCATGTCAACTAAACTACTACATCAGTCAGTCATAAGTGAAAATATTTGAACCAAGATGAACATGAAGTTGTATTGGTACCATCAAAACATGGCATACAACATGGCATAGATAATAATCCATTAAAATATTTTACATTATTTTATTATATATTGCATACAATGTTATATAATGTGTGTTCCCCTCATACACAAAAGTTGTGACTCAACGTTCCCCCTCTAGCTAAAGCTTTGGTCAGTGGTAATAATTAAAAACAGTAAAAACAACTTGATCTCTGAATTTTAGGAAACATATGAGTGAATGTTGTCAATTTACCAGTCAAAAATTTTGGAACAGCTAAAATTCTTCATAAAAATAAATGATTTTACTAAAAGAAATGCTAAGGATTGAAGTGGTGTCAGGGCAGCCCAACCTTGCTCTCCCGTGAGAATCTGATGATGTGACTTCCTGTTACAGTTCATCACCTCCTGCGCACCACTGGTTGATTAGAAGAGTGAGATGTATCATGGAGCCTCAGAAAGATACCCTGTGATCCAGAGAGAATTTCTTTCATGCAGCATTTGTAGGACATAGCGTAAAACCTTGAATGGCACCAGTGACAAAATCTATAAAAGCTACTTTTGGCATGTGTGTCATTTCAGTGTATATGCACAGTAGAAAAATCAACTAAAGAATAATTCGGAAGCCTAAATGTAGAAAAAAAAATTAAGCTTTGTATTATGCGAGAGGCGAAGCCTGAGTCGAGCAGTGGACCAGTGGTTGGCACTGTCACCAACAAGAAGGATCCCGGTTCGATTCTCAGCTTTTCTGTCTTTAGTTTGCATGTTCTTCCCATGTCTGTGCGGGTTTTTCTCCAGCTTCCTCTCAAAGTCCACACTGGGATTAGGTCCAACAAATCCACTGTGATGTGTTCAGGTTGTACCCCTCTTTTAGCCCTATGTCAGCTCTGATTGGTTCCTACTCCCTCTGCAACGCTCAAATGATAAGTGGTTTTGGTAATGGATGGATTGTCCTGTAGGCTTCACATGAACCACAGTTTGGACCTTGACCATTTTCTATAAACCCGTCCTGTCTCTTTCCTGGAGATTTTGCGAAGCCAACAGGAAACCAGGAACAGTTCTCTACATAACGTATGTGTGGGGAAAAAAGCAAACTTACAAAACCCACTCCTCTATTTATAACCTTCCCAATTGAAGATGTAAGGTTTCAGTTGTTAATGGCTCTTAGTTCATGCTGTACTTGCAGATAGGTGCATTTGGGTTCTTTCGGAGGAGTTCAAACAGCTGAGAGGTGAGGGGGCTGTGATGGTGGTAGAGGGACAGTAGGGAGGGAAGGAGGTGGTGGAGCAGAACTCGGCTTGATGCAGCCCAGTGGACTGACTCACCAAAACTTAGAGGGCTGAGGGGGAGGGTGGAAGCAAAAAGAGAGAGAGGAAATTAGCCTGCAGTCTCAGAAAATGGCTGTAATGAGTTTAAAAGTACAGGGAACAGGGGGAACATGAGGAATATGAAAAAATAAAAACTCTTTGGTGCAGGAGCAAAAACCTTGAGCTTATATGTTATATAAAGCAGGCTCTGACCTTATCATCATGCATGCAAATAGATGAAAACCCATTCAGGTTGAAGGTGCTAAAAAGTAAAGAATATATATTTGTGTCTTCCCTTATTTCCCTAAAGTCATTGATAAACATTGCTACTTGTTGATGTTGGCTCTAATTGTTTTAAAGTAAATGGGAAATAAAGCCGTTTATTGTAATATACTCGGCTGTAAAGCTGCAGAAAAAGGTTTGTTTTAGCCAACGTCCTCAAGCTGTGATTAGCCAACTGACAAATTGACCATATTTCCAAGGCCTCATGGGCTCTGGGCTGTTTTACTGTTGATGAACCCTCACAGGGAGGCAACCAGTCATGATGAGGTTCAGCAGTCAGCTCCTAATGACTAAAAACAAAAACAACATTTCGGCACATGGGCCCTCCAAAAATGTTGGGTCTTTTTTTCTGTATAGAAACATTGAAAAATCAGTGCTAGACTCTTAAACCATATGCCTTTTTTCTTATTTATAGTGAAACCACTAACTACTGCTGCAGTAATTTAAAGTCGAGTCATGACTGTATTTTCATCAATACCATTAGCTCTTTAATATCGATTTTCAAGTTTCCAATATGGTAAAAGTACTACTACTATTAACAAGTTAAAAATTAGAGCACGAGGACCAAACAACAAAGAGCTGATATAATGGAATAGGGGTCATGCTGGTCAGAACTCAATTAAATTAGAACTTGGAATTAAAAAGAATGTTCTTGTTGCTTTTTGTTTTGCTTCAGTTTTTTTATCTAATGTAGACAGTTTTTTGTATTAATTTGTTCTGCACCCTGGAAATTTGGCATCAGAATTGTTCAGCTGCATTAGTAAAAAAAGTCCAATGTCTTTGCAGTGTTGAGATGCACTACAGAAGTTTCCTCTAAAATCCACTTACACAGCACATATAGATAACACAAAAGCACAGGAAGCCAAACGGAACTGTGGACATGAGCACGGGTCTGTTTTTAAAATATAAATCTACTTTCACTTTGAGAAATTCATGAGGTCCTGCTGTTCTGTTTCTGTATATTTGCGTACCTTTGCCACAGGGTTCATGTTTTCGTCTATGTTTATTGGTTTGCTTGCCCCTCTGTTTGTTAGTAGGATTCAGCAGTAGCTACTGTACTGAGAGATTGAAACTAGGATGTGGTATAGGCCAGAAAGAGAACCCATTCCATTTTGGTGTGGATTCTGGATCACCACTGTCTCAGAGAATAATTTGTGGATCTGGATGAAGGAAATCTATTAAGTTTAGTGAAGTGATATTTAAGAATGTTGGAAATTTGGTCCAGATATAAATCCAGATCTAATGAATTTAACATTGAATTCATTTTAAATGTGGATTCATGAAGGGACTGTTGGGCCTGAGGTACATGCACTCTGCGCAGTTGCCCTTATTATCCAGTCCAAATATACATTTCCTATACTTTATTCTACGTATAGTGGACATACACTGTATAAAATGTATGGTATTAGCCGACTTTACACAAAACAACATGTATATGCATAGATGTGTTTCAGTAAACAGCTGTGACTCTGTTTACTTGTGGTTCCAACTGATTTACACAGCAGTTATATTTTCGAGGCGACGTAAAGTAACACCACCTGCTTTATCTTTTCAATCACAGGAATCGTTTTTAACGACATGTCTGGAAAGTCACAGAAAAAACTATTCATGAATTCATAATATTAAAGCAAATATGAAACAAGGATCTTCAGTATGAGTGACACTCCTCACATCGTCTCACTGTTTTCACAAAGCTCATTGATAATCATGAAGAGCCAGTGTAGCTGCATGAGCCACAGAGGAAACGATCAGTGGTTGTGTCTGGTTTTAACTCAGCTCTGTGACTTTATAAGACGGCCTATGGAGCCAGCACGTCCCGGAACCCTAACCCTAACCCCTCCTGCTTAGTGCTCCGGCTCCAGACAGACAGAGCGCAGAATCAACACCCAATGAAAATCAGTGTTCAGCGAGGTATTACTGTATCTTGACATGATAATCTTCTTTTTAAATGCACCACTGCACTCTTTCCCTCCACCACGGAGCACTGCAGACAGCTCATATATTATCATTGAGTGCCTTTCCTCATTCTTTCCCCTTCTTTCTCTGTGTCACTTCCCATGAGCCCCGCACACACACACACACACACACACACACACACACACACACACACACACTTCTGTCTCCATGACTTCAGAGGACATTACATTGACTTACATTGATTTCCTGGAGACTTTGGGCCTAGTCACATATACGCAAATGTATCAGTGGCAAACCCTCGCCTCTCGGTTCCTTTCCAATCTGAGCGAGTGAGAAGGCCCAAAAAAACACTTCACCTCCTGTGACTTGGCAATTTGCAATGTGGCCTCACATGGAGTTCAACATTGAGGAAATTTGACCTGTGATATTCTCTTCACATTTGTGCATTTGCGCTCAGACCCTTACTCTAACCTTTACCTTAGCTTAAAGCCAACCTTAACCTCACCTACAATTATGTATGGAATGGGGATTTTTGGACCCCAAGACAACCAGTCCACATAATTTGATAGTGTAAACAGATTTAGGTCCCCCCCCTACCCCCTTCCCTACACACACACACACATCTTTACATACACAGTCCACCCCCACCACTCTCTAACTGAAGTGTCTCGGTTTGAAATCCTCATTACGTTTTGCCACTGGAACTGCAAACTCAACTGGACAGAGAAAGTCTGGGTCGGAGGCTGTGTGTGTGTGTGTGTGTGTGTGTGTGTTGTGTTTTTGTGCTGATTGTTTGTTTGCATGCAGGTAAACTTATATGTGATCAGTGGTGAATACGTAAGGCAGTGCTTCATCAGTGTGACAGCCCCCAGGTGGAGAGATGTTCCCCCTGTTTTGAGTTCTTGGTAACTATGTCAGAATGAATTCATGAACCGTCTGGGCTGATGATAAGAGGCCTGCGGGCCAGCTACACATTTCACAAGGCATTAACTGGTACCTCATTCACTCGGCTTTCCCTGCCGGCCTTCAGCTCTTGAACGCTCTCTTGTTTAATAAAAAACATTCCTTCCGAGCAGCCTCTTTTTTCATTGTGCATCGGTATGGGGATGAATTGTTTGCGCTTGTAAAGATGGGAAAGTTTTTTAAATTGGATTAAATGAAGAAGAATCAGTAATGTGGAACTGAGCACTGTCGCCTCTCAGCAAGAAGGTTGTCGGTTCGAATCCCGGTATTTTCTTTCTGCTCGGAGTTTGCATGTTCTCCATGTGTTCATATGGTTTTTCTGTAGGTACTACCACAGTCCAATAACATGAAGATTTGGGTTAGTTAATCGGTGGTTCTAAACTGAACACAGGTTTGGTTGTTTGGTAATGGCGGCAGCAAGTGAGGCGAAAACATATATTTTTTTCAAACCTAAGAAATCAACCAAACAGCTATCGTTAAACATGTCGAAAAAACAAACATCGTTTCAGCGTTTTCAATCAACTGAAGAACATTTGAGTCAATAGCTCAGTTGCTAGGCTACAGCTGCACAATAGGATGAGCAGACCTCATTTTGGTTCGGGATGAATACCAGGTCCTCCAAAGGATGCAGCCCCTGAATTGAGACACAGCCTCTGCGTTTCAGCCCAGTTCCATGCTGAGGACCTGCCCAGTGTGTACGCCGCCTCTTGCCCACTGTAAACTGGGATTGGCTCCTGTTCCCCCCTGACGATGGATGGATGGAGAAGAATCTGCAACCTCAGAGTCTCTTCTTTATGCTGTTTTCACTGGAAAACGGAGGGGAGTGTAGTGTTGTGTAAAACACGGGATCACACTGTCTTTGTTGCTAAAATTTGGTTTAATGTTGACCATTTGAATGTGAGATAACAGCGGCTTCTGTCCAGTTTGAGCTCCGTTTGGATCAAGGTCTCTCTCCCTGGAGCGTCGCTCGGACCCAGAACACACATTCACTGTTTCCAACCTTGTGATGTATTGAACAAAGATAACTGGCTCAACTAGGAGCAGCAGTGCAGGTTCTTCTGAGGATAATCCAACTTAAATTGGCCCGTCTCTGATGAGTTATTAGACGGACGATTCAATTATGCTCAGAAATAGGGAGAGTGTGAAACTCAGTTAACTCCGCTTTAGTGCCTTTCTCCTGTTCTCCTGCCGCGAGACAGACAGAACGTGTGTGGCTGGAATGAGCAGCATCCTCTAACAGGCCCATTCATCATCCCCCACCGCCCTATCTTCTGTTGTCAGGGATAAGCTTGTTCAGTGAGACCGCCCAACTGTGAGGAAAACCAAAATAAAAAACACCTCTTAACTAACCGGACGTTTCAGCGTCAGCCAGTGAGCCTGACTGAAAACAGAGCAGAGGGAAACCCATGAAAACACACGGGAACAAAACACTAAAGAGGGAACATGAAAGTGCTTAAAAACATCAGATGACGTGTTCATAAAATACTGACTGATCATTATCTCTCTATGACCTGCAGAAATAGTTTTCTGCAGCAGCAGCTCGGGGATGTTCAACAAGCTACACACACAGAATAATGATGAAAAACCTTAATATCTGAGGAATATACATGTATGTGTGACTGATTTTTATTTTATACAAATTTCAACCCCTGATGGAGCTGAAACGTCTTTAAAATAAAGTATATTATAATACAAATTCATAAGACACAAGTAAATTATTTTGAAAGGTTCCCAGCCTGAAAATATCAGCACTGCGGATATATTTCAGGAAAATATAGTATTTCAGTTTTCAAGCAAACATTCTCAAAGATTATGAAGCATATTCAATTTGATTCAAATCCAAGACTCACAAGCTGTGTGGGCTTTAGTCATCTCAGAGTCCTCTTTGTTAATGAAAAGTTAAATTCTCAGGCAGCTTGTAGTCGTACTTGGCTTTGACCACCAAACTTTAAAATAAATGCAACTGTGTTGTAATTGTCGCTGAGGTAGCTGCCTATTTAGACATTCAGCTAATATGGAGTATCATAATCATTCATTTTGAGTTATGTCTCTGGCTGCCTGACTAATCTGAATCAAAAAATATAGATTCTCTTTTAGCTCTCCACCAACTTCTAGTTTATAGCGTTTTAGAGCTTTCACTGCTGAAAACATTTCCCTTAAGAATGTCAGGAGCGTGGACATTTGCGTTTTCACATACAGCCACAGAAGACTTCAGGCTGTTCAGTGTTAGTCTGTGAAGCTGCTTTAGAGAAGCATGAAAGGATGAAATCTGGACGGGGATATATTTGCAGAGAGTGAAGGCCACACTAAAGTGTCTTTTAACTGGTTCCACTGAGAGTAGGGTTGTTGTCAGAAGAGAAATGGGAACCGCCGCTGGCTTGGAAAATAGTTTTACCAATTTGCATTTACAAAATAACATCATGATAATCACAATGTTACAACCCTGAATTATTTAACAGCATTGTGTGATTAAGCTTTTCCCAGGGGTAAGAAATGTTTCATCTTGATAAAATCTTTATCTCTCTGTGTTGATGCAGTAATAAGAAAACCGTTTGTAATAGCTGCAGGATTCATTCAAAATGTATCAGCTTAAAGTGAATTGATCCACAGTTAAAAAGTAAAATTATCCAACAATATTCTACAATGCAGATTCACAACTATTATATCAATGACTCAAAGTAACAACAAAACACACAAAGAGATCCGAATATACAAGAATCCTTCTTCTATTCCACTTTTAGGAAACCAAAGGAATCATATAACCAGTCCGCACAGGGTGTGATCAATGCATGATTAAAGTTTCACACTGGGATTCGCAAAAAGTCCAAATGTCTCTTGTTAAAAATGAAGCAGCCACAGATTTCCCATACAAGGCATATTAGTGGACTTAATTTATATTGCAATTTCTTTACAGAAGCCACTAAAAGAGTAGAAGGAAAGTAAAGGATGGAAAGATAAAGAAACATGGACACAACCTGAAAATATATATTAACAAAAACGAGTTGTTTTATCAAGTGAATTATAAGATGCCTTAAAATGTTAAGGTGTTTTTCTTATCTTATGGAGGTTCTGTATGTCTGGGTGCTGTGTTGTAATGGAGAACACATTACTCTGAATTACTGAAGTCCCTTACTGCTGACTGTTATTAGAACGGATTTCAAGATATCATTGATCAGGTTTTTTTATTGCTCTATGTTACCCTGTGCGCTGCCAGAAATCCTCAAATGTTTTTGGACGACTGAAGCTGAGCCTTCACCTCCAAAAATCGGGGTTTTGAAATAGTCTCAACAAAAGAGATCAGGTCCAAAAAACGAGTAATTTACGATCCAACTAATCTTAAAAGCTAATGCAATGAATTAACTTCTAGCCAGTCAAATCGGCCAGAAGTGTGGGATTAGGTGCTGTTGAGGAGTTTCTGACCGTGCTCACTGTGACATTACATCTGAACAGCATTAGGAGAACAGTGCCTGTCTAATTCCACACATACTCCCGTTTCTCCCAATACCCAAGGTCAGGTTATAGATAAAGGGCCAACTTGCAGCACATTGTGTCTACGCTCATGGACTTTCATATCTTATTCAGATGCCCCAGACAAAGAGGCACCAAACTCCAACTCTTTTGCGTATTACACCAGTGGAAAGACGTAAGGACACAATGTGATTTAGGAATGCTTACTTAAGGCTTAACCATCCAATAGGAAGTGAACACTGTCGTGGGAATTCTGACAACGTGGAACGGGACACAAATCTCTTACGGTATTGTCACACTTTAATGCTCGGAGCATGATGCACAAGGCAAAGGTTGGTTTGTAATATGTGCACCAACGGGAAGCTGTTCTGTCTCTTTATACATTTGGCTTCTTCCTCCTCCTCTGGCCAAAGGTCAGGATCTTCTGATGACATCAAGTCAACAACACCATAGTTTAGGCAATCAGTTCAAGATCCAATCAGTTGTACAGGATACAGCATGATCAAGGTTACATTGTATAAGATTCCCTTACAACACCTACTGGAGAGGGACATCAATTCTAGCCTTCCATGGATGTGCTGTTTGAATGGGTGACACAGGGTGAGGGAGATATATGGGGATGCTGTGTGAGACATCTTCAGACTTGAGGGTGAGAATTGCTCACGTTACTCTGTTGGCGTTGTTATATTGTTTCACCTTCTGGTCTTGTTGATGCATCAAACATTAAAACCTTCTGCATAAGACATCAGCTGCTGCCTGAGTTCTCCTTCCACCAGCTTCCAGAAAAGTTCCATAATATTGTCTTGTGACCATGTATGAAGAGAGATAGAGGCCACATCCAGGCTACGTTTTAGTTTAGGTAACATATCACTGACATTACCTTTACACCTGCCATCCACACTCTGGATTTTACGAGAGCAATAACTGAGATGTCTGCAAACAATGACACGGAATGTTTCTTATCAGTCTAAATTGGAAAACCAACAGCGGAGGCAAAATATTGCAAACGCTCATTGTTGCTGCCTTGATGTATGAAAACAGATGGGTCCATTTCAGAAGATTGTAATACACTTCCACCCTTCCATTACATTAGCATGGTTTTTTAATTAATACATCCAATAGAAGGCGACCATAGTCAAGCGTTTCTGACAACAAACCTACTCCTGGTGGAGGAGACTGTGGTAATGTACGATGCAAAAGAGACATAAATGCGTTTCTCCTCAAAAAAGATACGCCATTGCTGAAATTACCACCTGGTGTCCGCCGATGGTCTCACTTTAACTACTGGTCAAAATGGCCAGTAGACCAGTGTGTGTGTGTGTGTGTGTGTTTTTGTGTTTGGCTTGTTAAAAGGACAAATTTTGTGTCAGTGTCGGCTGTGTCAGGTCAGAAAAGCAGAAATGAGAGGCAGATTTTTTACATTTTTTATATTTTGCATTATAGCTGTAAGCGTTCTGCTTTCTGTCAACGTCCTAACTGCCTCCATGACAATACTGACTGATTATTTAACCACTCATCCACTGACCAACAGCTCTGTCTCACATGCACACAGGAAATCATTGCACATCAGTCCTCTTCATCCTTCGCTCCGCTCCTTCTCCATCCAGCAATTGACACACTTCCACCACCAGCTCCGTCAGGCTGCATCGCTCTTTGAAGTTAATGAGTCAAAACTATCAGTTGATACGCTTTTAATTAGGAAATGGGTGGAATGATTTTTAATTTGGACATTTTTAATTGAATCTGTCATTTTCAATTAAGATATGACATCCATGAGATCCCCCCCCCCTCCCCCCCATCTCTCAGAACTCTTCATTTATTCATTTATCTGCAGCCTCTTCAAGATGTTCCATTCGTTTGCATCCTGATCTCTTATCTCCTGCTCTCTTGCTGGTATAGGACCACTTTCATCAGTCGATGGTGACAAAGACTCCTCTGTTGTCAAGCACTATACTGCTTCCTCTCCAGATTCTTTCATTTTATCCTTCATTATACTGATATTTTTTCACATGTTCTTTCCGTTGGTTCATTTCTCAGTCTGCTCATGCACCTCTCTTCTCCCTCCACATTACATCTTATTCAGCTTCTTCCATCCCTTTCTGTCTCCTCTTAGATAAATGGTTCAATTAAAAAACTCAAATTGTGTTGATTTTATTTGACCATAAATATGATAGAAAATGTGTTTGGCATGCAAACAAGACATATAGGCAGCACAATACAAAATGCTACAATGCATCACATCTCATTAATGTGTTGCATGGTTTAGGGAACACAAAATGCAGACTCCAGGCAAAAATATTCAATAAATAAACAGGCTTACGGTCTCTGGAAGGCAGGTTGGCAGGTAACAGGCAGTAAAGTCCACAACCCTGAATAAAGAAATAAGTAAAGGAGGAATCCCCAGGGAGTTGGAAAGAAGAATGAGGATGAAGAGGAAAGATGAACAGAACTGAACAGAGGCACGATACAAGGAAAAGTAACTGGGGAGACAAACAAACAAAATGACAAAGAGCAACTTTGAACACAAACTATATACACAAGAAGGCAGGGATGAATGGGCAAAGGTGAAACAAAGAGCAGAGCAGACAAACAGGACAAAGACAAGAAGTGAAGCAAATTAAAGCAAAGTAAAACAGGAAATAATAAGATCAAACCATGGATGAACTCTGCATGAAGATGGATGACTTGCGTGCTCGCCAAAAGGGGATGGCGATGAAGGCAAAGCACCTTGATCGCTACCTGGTGGCTGGCTGCAGTGTCTGTCATAAACTCTGCCTCCTCTACGTTAGTGGATGGGACATAGACCAAATTTAAAAGTCAAAGTACTTGTCAAATACATTTTTCAAAAATATGGTTTCTCTAATTTTTATGTAGTTCCTATCAAACGGAAGATTGGGCTAATTTTTCTAATAAGTGTGGTTTAATTTGTTACCTGGTGCAAAAACAACTCATGATTGAAAGTTCATACTGACTCACAATGAGTCAAGTGGGTGTTTTGTTGGGACCTTACTACAGCAGCTCAAACCCCCAATCAATACTACACAGACATTGGCTCCAAATGCGCAAGACGACAGCATTGGTATCCAATATGTTTGGGCTTAATTTCTGAATAGTGGGAGGAAGAGGAGGTGCACCGTCAGTCTTTATATAAAGTCCATGGCCGAAAACTAAGAGTCCAAAAAATAATCCTTTCAAGGGCAGATCATTAGAGAAGGAGGAAGAATCCCACTAGCTAAATACATTAAAAGTAGATTTCATCTTAAATTCGACTGTATAAACTGTCTGCAGCCTTTTCTTCTCAAGTCGATATGCCCAACTTTAGATAAAACGGCTTTTCTGAAATCAGAACATTTTGAACCCAAGTTGTTGCATCCTTTCCCAGAGGCAATTTAAAGGGTAAACTCTAGGTGAGAGTTTTCTCTGACAGCAAAGACCAGTCTTGTAGATTGAGGAGAGGGAATAACCGGTGATTTTGGATGCAGTTCTAACTGATGCAGTTCCTTCCACAGATATTTTTTCCCAAGCTAAACTTTTCCTGGAAAATAATTGCACCTTTGCCTATAACATGTTGACAGCTGATTGTAGTGACACAGAGCTCAGCAGAACGAGGCTGCTGTAGGTGATCAGGGGAAGAACTGTTGATCTTTCTTACCAAATGCATGCATGATAAATAAAAAGCTTCTTCAAGATGGCTGGATTTCAAATCAAAGTGTCTGCTTTTTTTATGATGGTTGAAATGAGTCAGTGGATTCTGGTTGTAAATTTTATATTTATTTGCTTTAGTTTAATATTAAAGGAGATGTCTTCTCCCTCCACATTACATCTTATTCTGATGATGTTTTATAAAGACACCAGTTATTTAGTAGTGATAGATTAGCTGTTTAAAGGCGTGGTTTTATCATTGTACAACTATTTTAGCATGTCTGTGTGGTTGATGTATAGTGAAATAGTGAATGCAGGTCTCTGACTTGCTGCTTATTCTGTCTGAAATCTTCATGAAAGGACCTTTTCCTTCAGCTATGTGATCCTCTATGGCTTTGGATCGGATATAAGATGATGTGGATGTCATACAGAATGTCTCCCCTCCAATTACATCTGAGCCGAACAGAGCAGATACTATACCTCCTGTGAGGAAGTTCAGGAAATGATATAAGAGCTATATCCTGCTCCAGAAGGGTAGAGGGGCACAGAAAATCTGACGCGGAGATACTGGTGCTAGCAAGCGACAAGACCAAGACAATCCGTTGCTTTCACTTTTAAATACTCACTTGAACAGTTAAGAATACAAATGTTAAAAAAACTAAGGGACATTAAAACTTTCTCGACATGTCCAACTGCAGCTCTTATGCTAGGAGACAGCGATAAGGGTGGGAATGCAAACCACGGTAGTCATCACCGTTGTTTTGGTCTCCACGGTCTACGTAGTCCGTGTCCTCTGAAGGAAGCGGCCCCTGGATGAGGTCACAGCTCCGCACTGCGAGACACTGACCTGCTGTAACCATCATCATGGAAGGTACCAGCATCCATTCTGATGTCTGAACTCCTTGTTGCTGCTCAACTGATTGGCAACTGATGGCTCTAACACATTATCTTACCAGGACACTCCTCTCCTCCTTTATCCTCTTCTTTCCTCTCCTTCGCTCTCCTCTCCTACTCCATACCTGGAGGAGTGGGTGGCTGCAGCTCGTCTCGGCCCATTTCCTGATGAGGAGGCTCTTGAGGGCAGCCCGAGCCATTATTTGCCCGCACAATGCTGCGTTCTCATTAACTCTAATCAAAGTTCATCTTGCATCCAAATGCTGTGGGCCGCTCAATACCGACTGCATTGAAAAGAGAAAATGAAAAAGACAAAGCCAGCAGCAGGGACAGAGGGAGAGAGGGGGAGGGAGAGAGAGAAAGGAAGGAGAAATAATGGTGATTGAAGAGGGACAGAATAATGACCGCAGTCTGACTCGTCTGAATATTGGTTTGATGTAAAATTAAACAGTTTATATATGAAACTCTGATAAGTATGTTTTAATGTTTTTCTTTCTGACACAAACCAATACTTTGTCTTTGTCTATTTGAATTTGTTACAGCTGTAAAAGAAGTGAGAGAAGAATAAATGGCCCAGGCAAATAATCGAATGGAATTCATCATCTTAATTCAATCTTACCCAAACAATAGAGACTCTTTGAATGCCCTTGTGTTATTTGCTTTCAATCTGCCATCGATAGAGAAATGCCAGTGGCAGCGTTCACAAACCATCACAAGGAGCATGGCATAGATGGAAACACCGGCCCGGTTCTAGTAAATAGAGGAGACGAGCAGATGGAGACATGAAGCGAGTACTTAGCGCAATCCTTACGTGATTTGTTCGCGTGATTACAATTCACCCGGTAATTCTGTCCTCAAGCATCATCCACCTCTCTTCATAAACACACACGGTTACTGTCGTCCTCCTGTCATCAGATCCCACAGTGCAGCTGCATTTCCCATTCGAGGTGTAAAGGGAGATAATTAGAGGCTGATTGCAGCTTTCAGTGATGATCACAAGATGCTTAAACGCATAAGAGCTCTATTTACAGTAAGAAAGAAATTATCGTGATTGATGAGGGTTTTCCACTAAACCAGTGTCTTGTCTGATGGAAAAATACGTCTGTTGCTACCTGTGAACACATCTGTTAACCAACAGGGCATCCGATATTCACACTGTTCTTAAAAGCTGTTTTACATGAGACATGAACTCCGGTAGTTTGGCTAAAATAAAATGACTGCAGGAGGAACCTAAGTGTTGGACACTAGCAAGATAACAAGGTAGAGCTAGAAACGGAAATAATAGATCTGTATATTCATTTGAAATGTATATTAAAAGTATCATTAAAAGTTTTCCCATTTAAAACAATCTGTCGTGGTGAAAACAAAGAGAGAAAATGTCTGGGAGGGAAGGTGGTTTCAAAATAAATGAGACATTCAAGAAGAGTTTTTTTTCTTCATTTCAATTTGGAGAATCTCTGGGTCATCGTCAGTTCTGCGGCAGGTAATTATTATTGCCTAAAAACAAACTTCATCCGGCCCAGTGGACTTCTTCTCAGCTCATGGCTCTCAGGGCCCCACAGGTCTCATCCACTTCACTCGCAGCACAGCAGTGTGAACACTTTCTAAACCCTTCACCCTCCATCGTGACTCTGCCTCAGCTGCCAGACAAACACCCAGAGGAGACTGTTAGATACCATAAACAGCACCACAAAGACCTTCACCGTGATGGATGCTGTTGGAGAGTGTCGGCACTTTGTTCTGATGCTCTGTCCCGCTATTCCCCAACCATAATATTGAGGTGTTTTCGAATCATTGGTGTTTTTGAGTCTGTGCACACTTGCATGGTGCTAAATAAAGCTCTTGAGTCATTTAGCACAAACCGGTTGTGCCCCCGAAAGAATCGGGTCTGTAAAGAGAAAGATAGCTTGGCGAATTACAAGCTCACTGTCAAACAATTAAACACAGCAACTAATGTGTGTGTGTGTTTATGTGTGTGTGTGTGTGTGTGTGTGTGGTTGTGTGTTTGTATGCACGTGTATACGTGTTTTGAGACAGCTTAGGGTCTCTGGGATGGCACTGTTCTGCTGCTCCCACTTTAATTGGCTGCTGGCCCCTGAGCTTCGCCTGAATGGAGAGTCATTTAGGGACCTTTCACTCTCACAGAGGATTGTCGGTTACCGCTGCAGGAGAAATTGCATTCCTGTTTCCACACAATGGGCTGGTCTGAGTTGGACGGGGCAAGAGTATCACTGTCATTATCATGACAATGGGAGCTAATTCCACCGCCACTGGCATCATTCTGAAACCCTCTGCAGCACCAGCTTATCAGGGGGCACCATGAGACCAGCGGGAGGCTGCGTGAGCGCCGCGACTGAGGTGAAGATTCACACATATAGTACACACACTTCCAACAGACACACACAAACACAGTCAGGGCTCATACTTGGCTCAGAGAGGCTGTTGTTGGCGTGAACCATCACATCA
Source organism: Pseudopleuronectes americanus (assembly GCA_038501795.1). Lineage (NCBI taxonomy): Eukaryota > Metazoa > Chordata > Actinopteri > Pleuronectiformes > Pleuronectidae > Pseudopleuronectes > Pseudopleuronectes americanus. Next base: position 15,397,450 of record CM076716.1, read on the forward strand.
GCAAAAAGTTTATTAGACCGCACATCCCATTAAAATATCTTTCAGTTTGGGAAGCCTGATGTATTCTCACATCTGCTCACTCAAACATTTTACAAGGGGTCTGGAAGGGAACAAATTGCCAGAAAATGTCCAGCAGCTGACTCAGACATTTTCACACACAGAAAATTGCCAGAGAGTAGGTGGGTGTGTCGATGACGTATCTAACATGTGATGGATGGAAACTGGAAGAATACAAAAATCTTGGGATGCCATAATCGAATAAGATGCTGACCTACTTGTGAAGATTTGAGAGCTTTGGCGACAAAGGTCGACGCCAGTGCTTTCCAAAGCAATATTTATGTCACGTCCTGCCTTCTGCATGCACTACCCAGTGCTTTCCACTCACCTGAATGTCCTGGACATCGTCCTGTTGTTGTGAATGTGTCTGACCAGGACAATCTCCTGCTACGTTCTTCATAAGTGAAAACCCAACTCCTGAAAACATTTTCCGTAGTTAGAGTATGAAAACAGCTTTCATGACAATCTGTGTCCAAACATTACTTTATTTTCCCATAAAATTAATTCAACCTCTTCAGCCTCATACATTCTTAATGCAAATTATCCATAAAACATCACGGATCATTTACATTTGTTGGTAATGTAAATCCATAGAAAACTTTGACTATTGTGTTAAAGATATCTTCTTAATAAATAAATATGATGAAGATGATGAGGACTGTATATGATGTCTCACAGAGAGGGTCAGTTGGACAACTTTGGAACTATTTCCTTTATTCCAGAGTTATAAGATCAATTCCACTTTTAAGTTTGTTTGCCCTCCAGCCAAAAAACACCTGATATGAACGCTGACAGTGAGATGGACACGATATCTCTTCCAGGTGCTGCAGAGGGAAAAATACAACGTGTTCAGTAAAGTGGAAACCTAGTTAGGCTGCAGCTCTGTGAGTTGGTCTGACACCATTCCCACTGTTGAACACTCACTGACCTTATCCTCGGAAACACGCACAACCCATACACACACAAACAGGGTCTTCAGTCTACAGGTCTGTTGAACAACTACAGACAACTCTGGATCGTAGGTCACGTTTTCCTTCTTTATTACAGTATTTCCTGTTTTAGTGTCAGTAACTTCTCCACCTCATTTCACTGCCTGCCCTTGTGTCCCCTGCTTGTGTGATAAGCTGTGTCTCAATCCGGGGGCCATATCCTTCGGAGGCTGCATTTGAAGACCGATTGTGCCCCAGCATATGCGTCCCCCCCACCAGAGTACCGGAGGCTCAATCCTTCGCGCCCCAACATATCCCATGATTCATTGCGCTTCTGTGACAAATACAAGAGTTAATATCGGCAAAAATGAGGCAAAGTACACAACTGAAAAATGAATGGTTACAAATATTTACATGGTGGTGATGCAATAAGAGGACCACACCGTCTCTTTCGGTTCAGTCAGCGTGGTGTACGCAGCAGATGAAGGATGCAACTGACCTCGTCTGAGTAGACCGGGTCCTCTGAAGGATGCTGCCCCTGAATGAGACACAACTATTCAACAGTCTATCCTGCCTTGATATGTCTGGTCTAATTATCTCTGCCTCCTCTTGTGTAGTAACACTGTTTGTTCTCTGCCTTCTGTGCCTGTTTGTATTAGATCCAGCTCCCAGCGTACCTGCATTTTCTAGTGTTAGTCCTCCGATGTTTTTGCTTCATTAGTTCCTCGACCTTGAGTTTGCCTCCTTCTGCCTGTGTACTGAACAAGCAGGAGTAAGTAAAGACTTGCAAAGCCTGAGCATTCATGGATCCTGTTCAGGCTTGAGGAAACTTGTACTTTTCCTTCCAGGTTGTGATATTTGGACTAATAAGGCAAACACAGACAGTAACACAACACAGTAGTATTTCCTTGACATTTGTGAATTCATATTTTACTAACCACCTCCTCCTAGGCTCTGAATTCAGTGGTTTGTGGTGTCTGTGTGTAGACAGATCAAGTTTTGTTACCAGCTGCTGAGTCACAGTGTTGTCAGGGCTTTGGAAAACTCAGCAGCAGAAATGCATGGAGCACCTACAAGCACCAACAGAAAGCTGCTGATTTGATTTTGTGTTATTCTGATAAAGGTCATGTGAATCTACCACCTCTCTCAAAGTCCCCCATGGTGAGAATCAAGATTTTAAACATGTTTACATGTTAAAACGTTAACATTATAAAAAACATATCTTGTGGCTGAGTATTGCCACCTACCCACTGCAGTAAAAAAAATACCAGCCTGAAAACAAAGAGCAGATTCAGACAGCAAGGGGTTGTTGTGTCACAAACTTACGAACCCAATCCTATCAACTTCCAATGCCAGATGTTTTTGTTACACTCATGTTCGAACTCTCTCCAGTTATTCCTCCTGTTGTACAATCACGTTTTGGATTTTTCCCCATGTCATAATTAATATGTGGGAGCCTTTTTCGCTCCAACTAAAAGCTGCTCACTCAGAGGATACATGCAAAGATAATTCAATGACCACTTGACATGTAACAGTTTAATGATACATCATTTACAATATACAGTATATACACTCATCCATCTACATGGATTGACAGAAGATACTAACGAGAGTGGTTGTTGTCACATCTTGCATTTAACATGTACAGTACAGCAAACCTAGTTTCACCCATAGACTGTATATAAAAGTGGATGATATGACTTCTCCCCAAAAGTGAAGCCAAAACATATTGATTGCCCCCTGGTGGCTGACTTCAGTGTCGCTCATAAGTCCCAACTTCACTTTATCAGCAACGGAGACAAACGGATTTATTATTTGACATCAAAATGGGGAGAAATGATTGACAGCTGAGACAGATTTGAGATTGTTTGAGGACGTTTATCGAAGGGTCGTTACTACAGCAGCTCCATCCCCCACTGACTCCGGCTCCAAATGTCTTGTATCCAGGATATTTTAGCTCCATTTCTGACGGGTCGTCCATCTTAATTTACAGACCATGGTTTCACCACCACTTCACCAGGAATCGAGGTCCATCACCTGCCATCGTTCCACCGGGCAATGTGCTCTGCAGCTATGAGACACGCACACACACACACATACACACAGAAACACACACACACACACACACACACACACAGAAACACACACCACACATTATAAATCAATGTAAAAGTATTATGTTGAATGATAAATATAAAATTTAATGAATATAATGTAAGAATCAAAAAAAGGTTTGGTTGTGTCCTAATCCTTCTTTTGAAGCTGTTATTAAGGTTCAGCATGAAAGAAGAGATTAAAACTATAGACCCCACGTGCACATAAACACACACAAACACGCACACACATGCAGTACTCAGAAGCATAGTAAACATATTTTACTGTCTCCCCCTTACGCTGTATCGTTTAATACCAATAACACAACACAGTCATGAGAGCTGTAAATGACTCTGGGGTGAAAGGCACTAACGGCTTATAATCAGCCAAATTTATGAATTTCACTCTTTGTTGCTGCCGTGAAATTCCCCTTTTATTTTGAGAGGAAGGGCGAGATTATGACTGATTGAAGAATATGCACATACGATTAACTTTCTAACGATCTCTATGCTAATGTAGCTTAACCGCCGTTATAATCTGACCCTGGAGCCCGCTCTTGGTCACGATCTGCCAGTCCTGTTTTACACAAACACCGGCTACGCAGACTGGATCATTAGGAGCTCTTCAAAAAGCAGGTTGTAAAGAATTCGTCCCTGTGTCATTGACCACAGAACAGATCGCTCTTTCAGCTCCGATCAATACCAGATTATATACCAGCCACTCGCAAAGACACACTCAAGTGGGTAAAACTAAACATCTGCCGCCATCTCATCCCTCTTGATCAATGTAAGTGGTGTGTGTGTGTGTTTGTGCGTCTATACACTGTTGGTCTTTGTATATATTGATTGTTTGAAGGCTCTTGATGGCAAACACTGAGTGCCATTGATTTAGACTGAGTGCCATGTTTGAATGTGTGGGCAGGATCACACAGCGATTCCAATGTTGTGTTCACATCATTAACGAACACACTGGATTATCATTTTACACTTCACCCTACAATGACTGTCCATCACAGAGGCAGTAAAATGTTTAAATCCTAGTGAACACAGTCATTCCACTCAACAGTTTGAATAAAAAATACAGAAAAGATAGAATTTTGAAATGATATATGTGTTTGGGTCAGGTTCTGTCCCGTTGGCTGGTTCTACTTGATTCTTTTCACTGCATGTACTGAAAATCAGGGACAACATCGGGCTCAGGACGAGTTCGGTCACAATAAACACACTTGTATCCTCCCCAGGATTTGGAGGACTGAGTGGCTGCTCATTGCTTAGGACCATCGACTTTATATTACTGTAAGATGCAAAGATGGAAGGTGACCAAAAAGTGAAGCCAAAGCTTCTTGATCGCCCCTTGGTGGCCGGCGGCAGTAGAGGTCACAAATCCCCTTCTCCATGTTAGAAAATGGGACATTATGCCAACTAAAATCTTAGCATCTAATGCATTTTTCTTATCACATTATTGTTGTAAATTTTTCCTGTAAGTTTTGTCTATTAGATGCTATGGAAATATAATGTTGAAGATATAGGAAGAAAACAAAGCGAATAATTATGCTTCAATTTTGGTAACAGGTGGAATAATGTGTCAAGACTACACTTCTGTGTGTTTTCGGACCCGTACACTACACTCTTTATCAGAATCAGCATCACCACAAATATACTCAGGAGGTCGGCTTCTTTCTGTCAGAAGGAGGGGAACACTTATTCCCTGCACTGAATCCTGCTTTAATGGCTGGATGGTCGGCTATGGGACCTTGAGAGAGACAAATCTGTTTCGCCATGACACTCAGAGCGTGATGGTTTTCTGGATCAGAGCAGCTGCTGCTGGACGGAGAGCAGGAGGTGAAAGTCAGTCTCCCTTGTGAGTCAAATGTGGACATGTTGCAGCTGAAGACATGCAGCCAACCGTGTGTCGGGGGAAAGAGAGAGAGTGACTCTGTGGTTAACATCTCCACCTCACAGCGTCACACTGTGGGGTCGGTGAGAGAACTTCCTCCCCCCTCTCCCTGAAGAAGCCTTACCATGTTGGCAGATGTATCGGTTCCGTGTTTTACAGCGCTGGTCATTCCAGTTGAAAGCACTTGATGCCTGCATCTCCACACAGTTCCCAAAACTGGACAGAGACAGATTACATGCAGGAAGCTTTTACAGTAGACGAGGATACAAGTCAGATCACACTAATTTGATTTTCCTCTGACGGATGGATGGAAGGACGGACAGATAGATAGATAGATAGATAGATAGATAGATAGATAGATATATAGATAGATAGATAGATAGATAGATAGATAGATAGATAGATAGATAGATAGATAGATAGATAGATAGATAGATAGATAGATAGATAATAGATAGATAGATAGATAGATAGATAGATAGATAGATAGATAGATAGATAGATAGAAAGAGAGAGACATCTAGTGGTCTGGGTGAAGGTTGCAGGTCGTCTGGATTTACATATTGGTAATAAATTACAGGCAAATGCTGAGTGCAATTCATAACTGCAGATGCTTCCATACAGAGAACAAGGACTCATTAGTTAGTTTGAAATGCTTGAAGGCTTGAAAGATTCAATTCTTTTGTGAGTTTCATTTTGCAGTTGTAAACCAGATTAAAACAAAAACCTGAAGCTTCCACAGAGAAGTTATGTTTCCTGCTCTCAGGTTATATGTGTTGTTGTTTGTTGAGCTCCATTGCACTCAGCCATCTCTGCTTGTGATGCACTCTGCAGTAGCTAAACGGGGTCTCTTACCCTTGGTTGTCAGGTTGCCCAAAGGCGAAGCTGCTGAATCCAGGGATCTCTCCTGTGTCCCAGCGAAATGAGTCTTTCAGAGGCTTATATGTCAGACCTGGGGAACAAAAACAGTGCTGTTGTGACTGTAGTGGAGCATCTCCACCTGTTGCTAAAGCTCATCAAAATGACAGCAGTCTGCTACATCATCCCAGTGGTAGAGAATATTGTGTTGATTTAATAGGTTACACATTTGGATGACCAAGATGAAAGATTGTACCAATCCAGAAATTCCGTGTCTCAAAGTCGGCGTTGGTGACCTCGTTACTTGTCTCCAGGTGACTGAGGTAAAACGAAAGGATGTCCTGAACCTTCTGACTGTGGATCTGACACAGAACTCCCCCTTGTTCCTGGTGGTTTGAACAAAGTAAAGACCACAGTGAAAGTCTTGATATAATCATTTCTTTGATGCCTGGCTGGAGGACTGACTCTCTCAGTGGGAACCACACACTCATCTCTGACCTGACAGTGAATCTTGGCTCCATAGAAGGTGTCGGCCTCTGAAGACACAGTGAAGCACTCTCCATCTATCATCACGTCACAGCCGTGGAAGGGAAACTGCACTTTCTCTGATGGGACACAAGAAGGCAAGCTATCCGTCATGGATCCAGTTCAGTGAATGCGCTTGAATATATTGTCATCTTTTAAACAGTTTCAGCTGTGCGTGTGGATGGGATTTGAAGAAATGCAGTTTGTGCTATCAAACTGAATTTGGTTGTGACAATGTTGGAATTACATTCACATCACCAGAGCCAGAAGATATGTCTGCAATTGAAATGGAAAAAATATCCTTCCTGGTCTTTGTGTGCTTTCGAATATTGAAGCCAATCCGTCTCAGAATAAAAATAGCTCAGATGGATGATACATTCCTGTACTTAGGTACACTGCACTTACCTGCACACTCAGCACCAGCATAGCCGACATCACACAAGCAGGAGCATTCTTCTTCTTTGAATTGACCGTGCACACACGGCACACTGCACCGTACTGAAAAACAAACACTGCCATAGTAACGTCTGCCTCGCTACCATGAATTTTTAAATACTGTAGACAACAATCTTGTCCATTCAATGTTGCTTGATATTTTTTAAGGTCTTCTACTGCTACCTTGACAAAAGCGTCCGGTGAAGCCCACATCACACTTGCACTTGCATGATGAGATGTTAAGATGGCCGTGCTGGCCGCAGCTCATGCGACATGGGTTCCTTGGAATCTCTGGTAAAGTAGAAATGCAAACAGTTCAATAAACCAGAAAGAGTTTGCATCTTCTACCTGAATTTGTGTGTCAATGTCAGCTGGGATTGGCTTCAGCCCCTGTGACCTTCAAAGGATAAGCAGTATAAATAATAGTTGGATGGATGAAAGACAAAACCTGGATAGAAAAGTAAATAACAGGTAGACACAATGAACAATATTTCAAAACCAAAATATGTCTCATGTGAACCTGAAATCTTTATGAAAGACAAATTAATGTCATATGCATCAATAATTAACTATGTGAATGGGGTAAGATGCATATAATTACACTGAGAGAAATATAGCAAAGTCCAGATTTATCCTTCAAAAACAGCAGGTCGAGGTCAGGCATTAATATTTCAAGGTTTCATGTTTAATCCGTGGAATTAATTGTGCATTCACAACCCTCACTGAACGGACGACCAATGACAGCATACTAAACAGGCATATCTAAATACATGCAGTGCATACATTTGGTCTTACCACACAATCCACCTATATGATCCCACAGTCTAAAGCAGCCAGACATGGAAGACGTGCAGAGGGAGCAGTACAGGCCAGCCTTGTAGGGCGTCACCAGGCGGCCATTCACCTCCCAGTTCCCCCTGAAAACAACAAAGTCTCCTATAACCTTTCATGTAAATACTGCGGTTTCAAGTAATTATTTTTGAGCAGGATGGCAGATTCAACTCTCTGTTTGTATTCAAACAAGTATTTAATTTGCTCAATCTAAGCTGTTCTCAGGTGGATTTGATATTTTAAATTTTTGTTGTAAAGGTTTGTAATGGTTACCCAGGGTAATAAGCACAGACAAATATGTCCCAGAGGCCGCCTTCCCTCTGACACAGCTGGCTGGCACAGCCCACATGACTGGAAGTGGCCCACACCAACTACAACAACAACAACAACAGGTATTAGACGCATTCAAACGCCTTTAAAACAAATATATGAATATCGAGGAGGTTTCATTGATGAACAAACAGTTTGTATCTGTGTGTGAATACCTGTGTATAGTGTTGACAGGTGGTGTTCTCTCTACATCGCCCACTCAAGTAGAGAAAATCCCTTCCCTCCTCGAACCAGAACTCAATGACATCATGAATTGAGGCGACGCCCTGAGGAAAATGCTGACTGATCACGCCAATGTGACTGAGCGCTGTGGGGTGTTGAGGGGAGGGGTCTCTGGGACAGGACTCTGCCATCTCTTTTGCCAGTAAGGCCAACTTCTCATCCCACTCCTAGTTACAAAAACAATAGGAATACTGTATTTAGTCAAATAAGTACACTTCTGCCTTTTTAAACTAGGAATTCCAGCCAGTGGATTGTATGCCTCCGCCAACCTGTGCAGTCGTCATTTCCCCCCCCCCACACACACTCACTTGAGGACACAATAACCTTTGACCTATGACCACGGAAGTCTAATGGATCTCTGAGTTCAAGTGACAACTGGTCAAAATTTGAAGAAATGCCATAAAGACAGACTTCATCTTGTTGACCTCTGACCTCCGACCACCCACATCTAATCAGGTTATTTGTGATCTTGAAATTTGAAAGAATGCTCTCGAGGTGTTTCTTGGGGTCACAGTGACCTTGACCTCTAAATTCCTTGAGTCAAAGAAATTTGTTTGTGGCAGATGTAACAAAATTCCTAATGGGTGATCCTGATATATCACATTCACAAGAACATTAGGTCCTTGTGACATTGACCATTGACTGTCAAATTGCAGCAATTCATTCTTGAGTCCAAATGAATATTTGTGCCAAATTTAAAGAAATCCCCTCAAGTTATTCCTGAGACTTCTTGTTCACTATAAAGGGACAGACAAGCAGCAGACCTGTCATCAGGAGTTGATTATATTTATCGTGAAAAGTTCCCCAGCAAGTGATGCATAGAAAGGCATTAAATAATAATTGAAAAAAATATAATGAGTTAGTAATGACATCAATAATTAGAAACAGGAAATTCTAATCATCATATAACTCATTCATCAAAGTGTGTTGTTTGGATCTAATAAAGCTTGTATTGTACTTTGCAGATACTGATTAAGAAGGGATGACAGAAATGTTTGTTGGCATGAAGGTCATTCCTAATAGTGCCTGAGTGATTTCATTCTTTTCATGGGTCGGAGCCAACTGTTGGCTGAAGTGGGCGACAGGGCAGGAGACATCTCAGGCAAACTGCCAGGTCATGACAGGGCCAACAAACACAAACTGCCACACTGGTATAAACACTTCACTAAAGCCCTGGTTTGAGTGGCAAGTTTTCCAAGCTTTGGATTGGCTGCTTCAAACAAACGACTGGTTTCCAGACAAACTTTCCACTAAAACGCTGACACATTTACTTTAGACCTGAAATCATTGCAGTAAGTTCTCTTCCAACTGGGAGGGTCAAATCTTTAACATTTATAAATAAGTGGTGGATAAATTATATTTTTTAGTTTTTGCTTCAGTAATTCTTTGTATGACTCCCAGAGTAACCAATAAGGGATGGGTTAATGAAATTGTTCTTTTTAAATGAAACTATTATGCATTATAAAGAATCTAAGCTCCAGTGTCTCTGGACGAGGGATATCGGATTTTGGATTTAGATATTCCTGTTTATGAATCCCGAGTCACATTATGTTTTCAGATTGTCTGTCCAAGTTTTGTCAGCACAATATACTGACGCCTTAAGGGGATTTCTCAAATTTGGTACAAACGTTCAGTTGAACTCAGGAAGGAATTGACTCGTCTGTGGTCGTCAAAGGTCAAGGTTGTTGTGACCTCACATAAAACATGTTTTTTGCCTTGTGAACTCGATATCTCAGGAGTACCTGCAGGGAATCTTTTCGAATTTGGTACAAATATTCTCTTGGACTCACCAATAAACTCATTACAATTTGGTGGTCAAGGGTCAAAGGTCACAGTCATAACATATTTCTTATGAGTTCATTGGTCAAAGCTAAAGGTCACATATATGGATGCAATATGTCAGGAACACAATACAAAAAAAACATGTGAGAGTACTGGTCAGTTTTTCGGTTTCTTGATAAATTTCTTGATAAATTTTCATTAAGAGAAAAACAAGTTAATTTTATTCCAAGAAAAGTCAAGGTGTCCCATTGCCATCTTTCCTGTCACTGCGCTATCTGTGCATCTACTAAAAAAGGTACATGCATTAATCTCTTAAAATGAAACGTCTATCCAAATGTTTCTGCACGGTTACGCAGTTTGGCGGATAAGTATCAGAGTTATGACTGTGATGTGTGATGTGGAAAGGCTGATCAAGTTCAGCATTCACTCTGCGCTGTGATGTCACGCAGACAACGTTTAATAGCGTTTAATATTGAGACAAGATCTCTAGGCCAGGAGGGTTGTGATCTTCAAATCAAAAGTTCATACTGAACTTTAATCATCTGCCTCTGAGAGAGATGGTATGACCTCATAATACTTTTCAGGAGCTCAAAGGAAACTCGCAGAGGAGGAGGAGCATCATTTATTCCTAAAAATATTGCTATCTTATCTCAGCCTTAAAGGAAAACCTAAAGGACTATATTTTAATCACTTAAACACAATCTCACCATAATGCTTACTGGTTCGTTTCTGTACGTCATTTTTTTTTCCATATTCAGATATTCCAAAACACAGTGGAAGCCTTGAGCCTTTTAACGTCTATCAGTAAAGCTCTTTAATATGCCTCTTCAGCTCGACAAAGCCCCTCGGAGGGGCTTCGCAGGGAAATTACCTGTAACACCACAGCGGTGAATGCAGAATGATTATCCACATCCTTTTTTTCTCATTACCGCCTTATCAGTGGAGAACAGTTCTCTAAGGCTGAAGAGCAGTCGAAGAAAAGGGCTTCAGTCGGAGCATGTGGCTTTGAGGATGTAATCTATGAAGTGACAGTTTGCCCTGGTACAAATCTCATAGTCGGCCCGGAGCATATCTAATCCATTGTGAGCGTCATAATCCATCATTACCTCTCACAATCACAATCACATGCAGGCAGGACAGTTGTGGGGATGCGGTAAGAACTGAATGGAAAGGCAATAGATGAAATGAGATAGGATTGTGTGTTTTGCAGAAGGTGGGGTCAGAATAACCCGAGAGAAATATTAATATTCAGGGTTGGAGCACATTCAACAACATCTCATCATGGCGCTCTCACCTTTTATATCACTCTGTCAAGTTTATGATTGACAGTGTATCTAAAGTACTTTAACTATCTGTGTTCATCTGTAGGGTAACAGACAAACAAGTGACTAATGATGCTTGATTCTACTTCAATTCTATTTCAGAGAGGTAAAAAAGGTAATTTGACTTTGTGACATTCACATGATGCTATACATGATGCAAACATGGCTAATTACCTCCGCCAAGAAGGCTTTGTTTTCATTTGTTGTTTGGTCAGCAGCATTACTCAAAAATTATCCGCCGGATCTCTCCTCAAAACTTTATATCCATGATATAAACCAAGGAAGAACCCATTAAATGGTGTGGTGTGTATCGGGGGTAGGTCCAGGATTTTGTTTTTACATTTTCTCAAACATTGTGAGATACGGCTTTTTTCAATTTTTTGTGTTTTTAATGTAACTAGAATGGCACTGATGTGTGTACCCCTGACAAGGTCCAACAGTCCCCTTATGAAACTGCATTTCAATTCACGTGATCTGATACATTTTTGTCATCCAGAGCCATGAATAATTCTTTAAGAAAAACCTTGGATCTGCAACCTGATTCAATTCCACACCAACATTTAATGGGTCCTTCCTTGGTTTTTATCACATCCTTCCAAAAAGTTACATGGAAAACTGTCCAGAACCACTTAATTGCTCAGAAATGGAGCCCAACAGAATTATAACAGAGGACGGCTTTTGAATCTGCTGCCTTTGACATTAGTGTTTAGTTTAAAAAGGCCTCGAGGTAATGGTGTCTGAGCTACGGAGGCCATATGAATTTCATATTACTAAGATACAAGCTAGTAACCAGTCAGATTTACATTCAGCCTCAGTGTAACCTCAGGTTCAGCTTTTAATGTTATTGGGATTAAACGGCTGAAACACCTGATACAACAAAATATTATAATTTTCATTATAAAAACTAGTCTGACAGAGCTTAAATGTGATAGTAATATATATTTTGTGAAGCACTTTTAAACTTGTTTAGGTAAAGTTATTATTATTATGTTATATTACAACACGTGGACTGTGGCATCAGTGGAGGGAGAGAAAGTCTACATTAAAAAGATAATCATTCTAATAGAGAGCTCTGTGGGCAGTGAAGCACCCTAAATTTTTAACAAGAGAACATCAACAAATGGATTATGTTAATGTGAAACCCACATTCACACCATACACACACACAGACACACAGAAGAAACAGACAATAGGTGTCACAAACCATTTTTTGCATGTTAGCTGCCATGGGTCGGACCCGGCTGCGCAGTCTATTGTGCTGGGCGACAATCTGTGAGTACTCCTTCACCCCGAGGCCTGGGAGAAAACAGAAACGCTCAATTAGTATACATCTGCCCCTGTCACCATGGCAACGGAATGCAAGTGTTTTGGCGGGATGTTTGAGTTTATGTCCGAGACTGTTGTGTCTATGTGTGTGCGTGTGTGTGTGTTTTTGTTAAGTTGGAGCATGGCCTACGTCACAGTTTCACTCATATCTCAAGGGTCACTTCAAGTACAACACAAAATATCAATCAAAACAATGAAAATGTATTTTGACCGTGTGTGTGCACTAAGCGAACACACACCCTTTGATTTATAAATAAATCATAACACTCAGGAGTCTGTAGGCCTATAGGACCACGTTTCCATTTTAATGAACAGAAACCACACCATGTGACTTCTACATTACATTACTATATATAATATACTGAAATCCGACTTGGTATGGAATCATTAATTCAATGATGTAAGGTCGTACTCTGGATAAATAACATGGTCAGATAGGAACACCCCTGATATTTACTTCTGAGCTGAGCACATTTCTGATTCAGCTCTGCAGTAACAAGCTGCTAATTGTGCCATGTGTTTGGCCAAAATACCTTCAACATGGTAATTTGTTAATCTCAGGCTACACTAATAGAACAGGGAGCAGTGACAGAAATGCTGGGCTGCTGGTGCTTTGCCAGATAGATTTGGACAGCTAAGAAAACCAGGAGTCCACAGCTTAAAGGATTGCCACTTGATTGTCAGCATTAAGAAAACAACTCCCAACACAAGCTATTCAAAAAACGACCTTTTCTTCCCCACATTCATTAGTGAGCCCCATAGGGTCACTCACTGTACTGTTTGATGTACAGGGTTAATTCTATGTTATGGTTGTATGTGTAAATCAACCAGCTAGGACCAATTAAAATTTGATATAAATACAATTAGGGACAAATAAACAAAAACATACTAAAACACATCAAACTGATTCATAAAAAATAACACACAAAGAAACATATGGGATCTGTGGTTAAAACGAATTAAAGAAAACTTATAAACATGCCAATGGAGGCAATATTAAGTTTACAGGTTAGAAGTTCATCCTGCACTTTAAGTGGTGATGCGTGTCCCTCGTGGACACCTGGCTCGTGCACAGTGAGTGGAAACAGCGTGTTTACCGGCGGTTGAGGAGTCTGGGATCGTCCGGTGAGCGAGGAGAAACGGAGCCAGCGGGAACAAAACCACGAACAGTTCCAGGTGCACGGGAGCTGCTCCAGGCCCCATGGCGGGTGAACTACAGGAGGGGTTCTGGACAAGTGACCGCTCGATCAGAGGATCAGAGCTGTCCTGCCCTCCTTCTGCCTCCTCCTCCTCCTCTTCCTCCTCCTCCTCCTCTCCAGCAGTCACCGCATGTCTCTGTCTCTATACCTACAGGGACCCAGGACTCATTTCATTAGACCGTTTTCTTAATTAAAAAAAACAAACAATCCATGACAAGAAACTCAAAACAAACTCTGTATTTCAAAGAGGTCCTTTCTAAGGATTACAAACTCCTGCAGTGTCACACGTGCGCGTGCAAAACGAGCAGCTCCTCATTCACATCTGTAGAGTTTATTCTGTAAAGTAAAACTTTAAACGACATGAATCAATCAAAGAAACGTTTTCATCGCACTAGTGTCTTTTCTGTACATCAGTTATGTAACAGAGTTTTTAAAAGTTCATTGTATGATAGAATGTGGCCAAACAGTGTCAGAAAAAGTAAAATAGCTCCTAATATTTAATCATACATGTGTAACCTTTATTATTATAATTATTATTATTATTTTTGACATTATTATTATTAATTTTAACGCTACTTATTATTATTATTATTATCGCCATTGGAATAATATAATGCTTTGGTACCCACTCTCTGTTTTGCTAGTGAGTCAGTCACTGAGGACAAAAGGTCGAAATCATCTCTGTTTACTCTGAGGCAGGGCTGAGGATGAGTGTTCATCACTGTTTCAGGAGGGGAAGTTTGTTTTTAGGGACTGATGTTGATCATTCAGATGAGATGAGCTGTGTTAGTCAGACATTTTCCGATATTCACGTGTAGAAGTGCTACAGAACTGAGGTGTCAGAACTGGTAAATGAGCGGATCAGTCTGAGTGAGCAGGTTCCACATGGAGCTGTCTGTTCAAACACAATGACATGTGTTTTTATGGACCCAGTGTGTGAAGCATGAATCATGATCTGCACACTGTGAGATGATTCACCGTCTGCAGAGCACTGCTGTGCAACCCAATGCACTCATTTCTCTGCCCTGTGGGCTGAATGTATTTTGCACTGAGGACCCGGTCCCTGCAGCCTGTCCAGTGATCACACATGCTGTGGTGTTGTTGCACCGGTGAGGGTTTGTCTGACCCTGCTGAGTAACAGCTGTGAGCACAGTCTGCTCTTCCTGGCTTGGTTAGACAATGCTACACACAAGATGATTTCTCAGGTAAATGTAACCACCACTGTCAGCTTCTTCCTGCCTGAGGGTCTCAGCCTTGTCGTCACCATTGGAACAACAGTGGTGTTGGTATCACACGCTGATAACAGAGGTCCATACACTTCAGTTTTCTCCATGGGGCCTAGTCTAGCTTCAAACTCATTATTTTCTACCAGTCCAGTTTTTATATTTATCACCTCCACCAAGGAGGTTATGTTTTCAGCCGTGTTTGTTCTTTTATAGGTTTGTTTGTTTGTAAGCAAGACTAAACAAAACGTAATGGACAGATTACCATGAAAGTAGATGGAAGGATGCGGTACAAGTCACGGAAGAACCCATTCAATTTTGTGGTGGATCTAGATGAGGGTTCTTTAGAAGCCTGATATCTATAAGCGTGTCATTTGGTGCAGTTTGATTTAAGGGGACTGTTAGGCCTTGGTGGAGGTATAGGCTCTACAGAGGGCTGTCCTAATTAGTCTTGTTGAGTCCAAGTATAGTAGAGGGATGTATGTGTGCACATATTCCTGCAGAGGGCACAGCTCCTCTGTTGCTGCATCACTGGCAGTGAACTGTGTGTCTATCAGCGAACGCAGCATAACCATTTCAAGTTGATGCACAGTTTTCCAGCGTATATTGCAGGTTACATGATTTATCATCTAAGCAATATAACCAGTATTTCATTATATTGATAAGATTTTGGTGTTACAGTTTTTACTGCTTCGAATAAACAGCATCAGTAAATAACGTCTCAGAGAGATGGTCAGCAGGCAAAGAATGTGCTTTGAAATTTAGTAGTTAAACTATTTTATTGCATTTTGTCAGGAAATGCGAATGAAAACGACTTTAACCAAACACAAAGTGGTCAAGGTGCTGATTGTGAATCTGTTATTGATCCAGAGAAATTATGTTTTCTCCCACTTCTCCGTAAACAAGATAAACTAAGCTGCTTTTTTACCTGCGAGGAGCTGCAGTTTCAAATTGAGTAAATGCATAATAACGTGGTCCAAGTTTTCTTTAAGTCTCCCTCCCTGATTGGCTGCTGAAGAGTAAACCCAGCTGCATTCCGCAGCAGTTCTCCTCAGTAGCTTTTCCACTGCCAACTGTGTTCTCTCTCTCACCTGGAGTCCCTGCACAGAGCGAGGGCTGACCACTTCCCACACAAAGTTCAGGCTGCCTCCAACCTGTGACACCTCTGAGGACCGATCGCAGACTGCACATTGGATCGAGACTGGAGGAAACATGCTTGTGTCTGCAGCACTCGTCGTCACCATAGCGTGTTCCTGCTCAATCCATCCTGTGTTCGGACAGGTATGTGAAACCCACTGTTATTGGCTAATGAGCGAATTAATGGATCACAGTAGGAGGATTTGACTTGTATGACATCATTACATTTAAAGACAATGAAAGCAGTGACACTTGTTCAGCTCTGTTGTATCTATTGAACTGATTCATTGGTGACAGTGTGAATCTGAGGAGCTGCTGTTTATGGTTCGAAAAGCAAAAACTGTTCAAATCTGAATGAGCTCCCTCTCCTCTGAAGTGCAGCTCAGACAGAGAACGTCCTTGCTTTGAACCAAACATTGAGTCGACCTCACTTTGGATTCAAACTTCAAACCCAGAGGCTCCACTTTAACAGCTCAGTATGTCTGTGCTGCAGTTCACAAGTTTCCAGAAAGCTGCGGCACTGACTGTGTTCTGACTTCTGCGTTCATGGCTGTGTGTAGTTGATTGTGCATCGCTCAGAGATGACTTAAATACATGTACATAAGAATATCAGTGTGGTGCTTTAGGTCAATGCTGATGGAGGGGTGGGGGAAGAAAAATTGAAGTAAGACAAAACAAAAAGCAACAGAAAATTACTACTACTCCTGTGGTGTCATCCAAGTGTCCGTAAGCCCCAACATGCATATTCAAAACGGTGTAAATTACACTGTGTCCTCTTGAGCCAGGTTCTCTTTTATTTTTGGTCACCATTTACTTCAATTCCATTGGATTTAGCCGCAATGCTGTTAACCCCCTGAAACTCCAAAAGTGTTTTGTGGACTCAAACACGTCACCAACCCCTCCCTCGGCATAGTGGTGAGTAGATGAGAGAACTTTCCATTTGGGGTGAACTACCCCTTTAAATACACAAATCTGGTTAGCTTTAATAGAGTTGAACTGGAGTCTCAAGCTCCTGTCCTGCATGCCTCTGAACACTGTGGTAACATCACCCCGTAAACATGAAGCCATGTGAAAAATCACCAGCACGGACAGAAAGAGGCTTTTGACCCCGACTGATTGAAATCCCTTCAAACCCCAGTTTGGTCCAAATCAGGTGTTTTCAACAAATATTGACTCTTCTTGCATAACTCCTCCTGGAAGAAAACACTAATTGGTTGTCTGAAAACATGTAGGAGAGGACGGCACAGAATGACGCTGTTGAATGAAAGGGAGTAAAGAGCGAGCGGGCATGCACGGGTAGAAAACATGTCCCGGACACTCCATTCGTCCGCTCCTTGCAGCCAATAGAAAGGGAGGTTGTAACGGGAGGTGGTGTTTGCGTTGAAGGGCGTTTCTACCTGACTGTCTGACCCTAAAAGCCTTTTTACCACTTCATAGAGATCCAGTGATTACCTTTAATGCAACCTAAGTCACTTTTGCTGATATTCCCCCCTTTTTTGACATATGGCACGTGTCATTACTTTTTATACTGAAGTTTTTAAATGTTTTGCAGGCTCACACCTATAAGAACACATTGAAAGAACATTAAACTGTTTTTGTATGACTTGGTCACAGCATCTAGTTTTGGGTGGACAAACATGCTCTGATAATACTGCTTTACTCACTCATGTAACAGCCGAGCCTCTGTGCTGCACAGCTCTCACTTCTTCAACAGACCTTCATTTGCTGACATCCAGATGGAGCTGATTCTGTTTTGGTTACAGCTCAGATTGAATTTTTCCAATGTACTTTTAATCAAAGCATCTTCCGAGAAAAAATAAATGGAAACTTAGTTTTCCGGCGAATGCATCAGTTACTTCACTGGCTGGTGGCCCTCAGGTCTCTTTTTCATGTTGACAAATATTTATTTTCAACTCACCTGAAGCCAGAGGAGAAACTTTTGTGTATTCATAAATTCAGCAAATAACAGCATTCCTTTTTCAGAACAACTTTTTAAGCAAATGATTCTCCTGCAGCGTTTAACCCTAACCTAATACTTATAGTAGCAGTATGTATATATACAGGTCATTGTTAAATGTGACAACAGAATGAAAAAAGGAGGACTTCTTGTTTTTGTTATCAACATTGGTCCTAAACAGTGAACAAGATAAATAATGTAACACATATTTTACTCCTAACTTCATGTATTTACTTTCATTGTGGCACAACATATAATAATATATAAAGAATAAATAATTTGATGAAATCTGAAAATACTACTGTGCCACAAAGTGTACGCAACATCTCAAGCTCGACATCTGCAACAAAAGGTAATGGCTCCTCCTCAGACCTCATCTCCACCAAGTTCTGTAGTTTTTGTGTAATCCTGCTGACAAACAAACCAACAAACAGACAGGGGTGAAAACATAACCTTCTTCGTGGAGGAAATATATGTGGCAGCACTTTTATTTGCAACGTGGTTAAAAATAAATATAATTCTTCATGAAATATCCTCATCGTCAGTGAATATGAAAAAGGCTTTGAACAAGTTGTGAATAATTCAGAGCTGTAGTCACCCCCTCTGTCTGGTTTCAGGACTGCCCCAGCAGGCAGGAGATACAGGGCTCCCTGAAGCAGGTCCAGAAGCTTCTCTCAGCACACGAGGCCTCGTACCTGCAGAGTCTACGCAACCTGAAGAAGAAAATAAACTTACTGCAGAGCAGTGCAGGGAGGCAGACCACGAAAGCCATCAACAGTGAGCAAAACATCCTGAGACAGACTTTTTCAAATGTTAGATGTTAAAATGATGTATTCAGTTATTTTTCTTTTATTATTAAATCACCTCCTGCTTTTCCAACAGGCACCTGCACAAAACTGGACGCACCCATGAACGGAAGAAAACTTGGAAAGGCGCACAGCGTGAGCCATGAGGTCCACTTCCTGTGTGACCCTGGCTATGAGCTGGTGGGCTCAGAGAGCCGGGTTTGTCAGGAGAGCCTGACCTGGAGCGGCCAGCAGCCGACCTGTCGAGGTGAGCCACAGCTACCCGTCCTCATCCCTTTCCCCAGTGTGTGCTCCTTCCCCAGCAGAGTGTCTCCTCCTCTTCTTCACCCTGACCGTCACTCATCCTGTTATCTACCTGTCTGATCACTTCTTTTACAGCCCTGTCATCATCCTCTTTGTACATCCCAGGCTCTCTATTCCCATTCCTCTTTTGGTGCATCATGCGTGACTCCACTGTTTGTCTACATCAAGATATAGTTCATATATGACCCATGATCATATTTCCTCTCTACGCTCTGTCATTGTCCAGAGAGTTTATTGAATGCTCAGACATGTGATATTTTAACTGCAGCATCTTGACAGCTCACTAACTTTGAGAGAATGGCTCAGAAGCTTTTTGATCAGTCGAAGCCTCCCAGCACCTCCTCCACCTTTTCCCTTATTCTCCGTCTAACACGTATATATGCCATGATGTCATTTTCTCTTATCTTTCAGCATCAGAGATATTTGGTTGCATGTGCCCCTGCTTCTCTCACAGGGTTCAAACATATAGCACCAGTGTTTCATGGTTTCTTTCCCCTCAGACATCAATGAGTGTGCGTCCTCTCCGTGCCTGAATGGCGGGACGTGTGTGGACGAGATGAACCAGTTCTCTTGTGTCTGTGCCAAAGGCTGGGCCGGAGCTACCTGTCAAAGCCCCTTGCCAACATGTAGGGATTACACACCCACACCCCCCACGCCTGATGGAGATGTTGTTTATTTTATTTTAACATGTTGAGATAACCACTAACACTTCAGACTGCTCCAACACAAAGAGGTTTTTGAGTTTTGGGATATTATAGGCGCCACAAATAGCTAATAAGCCTTTTTCAGAGCATACATTTTAATGTCTACTTTAGTTTCCAGTCTACTGAAGGAGATGGCATCGGCCTGTGGTTTGGTTTGCCAATACAAGTCAGTGTTACATACCACAGAGTGATCCCAAGACAGTGCTGGTTGAGAGACTGCAGTCCTCTCCCTGATGTGACTGTGAATCTCTGGAGCCTGCACATAGTTTAGTTTTTCTTTTTTCATTGATATGATATCTATATGCAAACATAAAATAGAATACATACAATTCATCATATCACCAGGATGATAAACCCAGTCCTTATTCTTCTATTGTTTGATAAGAATATATTGTCTGGAAGTTAGATTTTACATAAAACATTATTTATACAAACAAGTTAACAGAATTATTCAAATTAGTATTTTATAAAGAACTAGAATGGATCCTGTTTGTTTTTTTTAAATTGGATCTGCACCAAATTCCCTTCAATTATAAATATAAGTAAACAATTTTTTACATCAAGATTCATGAATTATTCTCTGACAAATCAAAAACGAACAAAAACAACAACAAACAGCCCTCTCTCTTATGTTAAAGAAAGTGGGGAAAATAAAGATTTCCTGGTGTCAGCCCCCCTGACGATGGTTTCTTCCCTGATGAATACCGCATTCAACCAATTTTCATGATAATTCATCCAGTAGTTTTAACTACATTTTTCTACGTGCCCTCAAACCGTCCATTAATGACTGAACCGCAGATAAAATCCTGAGCTACTGCTTTTACAGAAAACGTCTTACCTCTCCTCTTTCCTGTCTTCCCCATCCAGTCTTTGTTACCATGACAAACACATCTGCTGCCACCTCTGCAGCCACCGGTGGTGCTGCGGCTGCTACCCTGCCAGCTGCCACCACCGGGCCCTTTGTCCGTCCATCACGCTGCTCTATAGTGCAGGGGACCACCCACTGTACCTGTGAGGCAGGGTACACCATCTCTGGCCGGGACAGCAACATCTGCACTGGTACGACTAACACCGTACGACTAATATACACATATTTTGTTTTTATATAGGATGCTGACTGTGTGTGTTTTTTTTTAACTTTAGATATAGATGAATGTGAGCTGTTCCATAATGGCCAGGCGGGGAAACTGTGTTTACATGCTTGCGTTAACACCCCTGGAGGCTACCGCTGCACCTGTCCTGCTGGATATAATGTGACCCGCGATGGACGCAGCTGCAGAGGTGCACCCACATATTTTTCTTTTCTGGTTTTGTTATGAAATCACTTAAAATGTTCTTATTCCCAACCAAGCCCTGTGAATGATGTCCCAGCTAACACTGTGTTGATGTTTTCCACCAGACATCGATGAGTGTGCCACCAGACAAAACAACTGCACCAAGGACCAGATGTGCATTAATACATATGGTGGTTTCCAGTGTGTCCATGTGGACTGCCCCAAAATCCCTAATGCTGCATATGTCAAGACGTCGCCTATGTGAGCATTGTCTTCTGATTCATTGTCATAAGAGAGATTTTCCACAGTAACAAGCATATGGTTCTTTGGCAGTACAACATTAATTCCATTGTTTGAACAACATTCCTCTCACACTCTTTCAGCTACATCTGTCTCACTTTTCACTTGGTTTTTCTTCTTTCCAGGCGTTGTGAACGTAACCCCTGTCCTCTGGACAACAAGGCGTGTTCTCAGACCCCAAATTCCTTCTCCTACCATTACATGGCCGTCTCATCCAACCTGTCAGCTCCTCGCGTCATGTTCAGGGTCTCAGCTTTGCGTCCGATGGGCGACACGCTTCGCTTCTCCCTGCTGGGGGGGAGGTTAGCTCGGCGCCACTTCACAGTCCAGCGTTCAGACCGTCTGACAGGTCAGCTGATGCTGGTGAGCCCCATTCAGGGGCCTGCCACTCTGGAAGCGGAGGTGGAGATGAGCGAGCTGGAGAGACGTGTCCAGCTGGGGAAGTACATCACCAAAATCACCCTGTTTGTTTCCCAATATGAGTTCTAGAGACAGAAGGTGGAAACACTCTTAGAGCACAAAAGACTAACTAAAGTCCTGTTTGGATTTAGCTAAGGAGGGCATTTGGCCAATGATGTGTGATGATATGGTGACCATCTTAAAAATCCCCTGTACTGTTGGTGAAAGAGCTGTAACAGCCAGGTAGTAAAAACATGACGTTTTGGCAGAGCAAGGTGTGTGGCACTGCTGCTGTAATAAATGTTTCAGAATGTTTGCTTTTCAGAGACACTGGTGTCCAGCTACAGACAGAAATGCAAATGACATCACTATAAGAACATGAGCTTTGTTTGGAATAATAATAATTTCCTCTAAATATATTGCAAAAAGACAGAATTGAGTGTACAATAAACCTGCACTAAACAGAAAGACACAAACAAACTGAAGCAGGAAATATGGTGAAGGTTCATCCTGAGAGAAAGTGTTGCTTTTTAATGACAGTCTGCCAATGTTTACATATATGCATTGTATATTGGAAACATAATCATGATGTGTTATAACTTTGTAATCCTTTCTGCTACCATGTTTCATTCTGGTTTTATTGCAGTTCATTTTCCAACGCAACCATTAAAGAACCATGTAAACCATAAAGATATGGGTCTCTTCTACTTTTGTGAATATGGTGTAAAAGCAGTCAGATTAATATAGTTTTATATTTACACATTTATCTAACCCAGCACTTATACTTACCCTGAGCTTTGTTTACACAAACATAAATGTATATACAGTGATATAGTACACTATGTGAGCAGTGGTTGCTTGAGAAACACACAGTTCTTGCCGTATACAGAGCAGTTCTGTTCAGCAGACAGGCAGCCAAAAACAAGCTACTGAAAAGAGCCACAGTGTTCCTGCTGTGCCTGAGTGAACTTTAACTTTTAAATCCACGAGTACACATTGAAAAATGCATGAGCATGTCTCGTGCGCACTGCGAGTCGTGTATGTGTAATCATTCTCCTGTCAAAAGGACGGGTGTACTTGGACAAATTGTGACGTTGTGATGAAATGTGCCGCACCCCCTCCATCTATCTTCCCCACTGAGCTGTGCCACATTTTGAAAATGAGACCACACAGAAGTGCATCTGTGGACAGTGAGGCAAAGTGTAGGTTGACTGGGAACAAACAAGGTGTATTTAGTTGCAGAGGAGGCTTCGACCGAGATGACATGACTGAGAGGGCTTGGGGGGGGGGATCCTGAAACAAGCCCGTACGCTGAGTGAAGAAAAAGATGCACGGTGATAGCGGGGCAGACAGAGAGCGATGGTTGAATAGAGATGTCTGAATAGATGATTCAAGCGAGGCAGTCACTGTCTGAGGGTGTGGGCTGAATTAAAAACTGTCTTTTATTACCCCTGCACACAGAATGTTCTGGAGTCAGTCTTGCCCTCTTGTGTCCCTGATGGGAAATGAAGAGTTCAATCACAATCCCATCCATGTTCCTCAGGGACCCCACAAGAGGTGGTCATTCAGTATTAAAAGCTCAGCTGGGTTTGCCTGTGTGAGAGCACCTGATCTGGAGTCTGGTGTTTTGTATTGCTCTGTGCGCCTCACTGTCCTCTATGCTATCATATTACATCCACTTTCACATCTTTCTCCTCCAACTCCACTGTCGCGTCTCTTCAGCTCTCAGTGTGGCTGAGTCACACTGTGCAGATAAAAAAAAACTCGTAATGAGCACTGGCAGTGTGTGTGGGACTGAAATCAATATCCTAATCTCTCTGCCTTTGCAGGAGAGTCATAAGAAACCATCCCACTCCCTTTGACTGCAGCGTGGGTTATCAGTGGTACTTGCATTTGAAAAGGAAATACCTCGGCCTCATCTGAAGTTTAATAGAACAAAGGAGAGTGGGAGTGGTGCTGCCGAGGCTCCACATGGTGCAGACAGGACTCTACTGTCAGTTTGGCTCAGGATCTTTTAGTGTGGCCATGATGGGGAGGGTGGAAGGGAGGGAGTGGACATGGTGGTGGCGTCCATTGTTGTTGTGTTTAAGGAAGCATAAAAACTAACCTTGTCTTTCGTCTGCCACACCACTGATCCCCCCTCTTATTAGAATCATCAGCAAGGTGTGGTCGGTACAGTCTATGGGGGTTGAAGCCAAAGTTGCCTCTAAACACACAACCAAACACATTATAGTTGACTAAAATTACCAACAAAATAGCCCAAAGATTATAATCCAGCGATAGCAGCCTGGTAAGATTGATCGATCAAGTCTCATCCATGGGTTGGAGCTCCCGTCAGTGTTGTGAGACGATTCACATCTTGGGATTTTAAACTGGAAAAGCAGAGTTTGCTTTCGAAATATGAGGAAGGCAACAGGAGATTGTGCGAATCAGAAAAGCTCACAACAAGAGAATGTCCGGAACATGCAGGAGGCGAGACGTGACGGGAAAATTCCATGTTTTGGTTTACAGCACATCGAGTCCTGCCCGTGACTTTAATGTCAAAGGCTCTTGAATTTCATTGTCTTTACAAGTTGACAACCTTGTCTACATCTCCCTTGACAAATTTTACCAGAGATCAGGCAAGAAAAGGTTCCGAAAATATCTGGAGCAACTGACTAGGACATTTGCTTTCTTACATACGGCCCCTCCAGAACCTTTCAGTAAAATTCAATGCATGTCTGAAAGCAGCTATGTTAAATATTGTGTAACCAGGAGCTAACAGTAATTGCATCTATGGAAGAAGTCGGAGAAAAGGGTGGAAAAACTAGTGTGTCCATTCCGAGTGTGATCTTTAACACCACAAAGGTGAAGGGGGGAAAATGAACGTTAGCCTAATCCAGCTACCAAAACAAAGAACTCTACTCTACTACTGTTGGCTGATATATTAATATCATAAGTCTCACATAAATTGCTTTTAAGTAAGATTAAGTCAAAGCCCCTCAATACGCGTCTTCTATGCCTCTCTGCTGTTTGTTGCTCTGTCATTTGTTTTGCTTTCAAATTGCAGTAATTTCATTGTTGTGCCTGAGTCGTTTCGCTGCAGATGAAAACCTGCAAATGTGTCATAGACTGTAAAGAGATGTGTTACTGTGTATCATCAAACTATGATATAACACTGCCCCCTGCTGATCACAGATGAGACTTGCTGCACACTCGATGTCTGCTAACCCTGAAACCACAAACTGTGATTTTACAGCTGCTGCTATACTTTTCAACAGAGTTTGGTTTCATCACTGTGGAAAGTGTTAAATGATTGTAAAATGTAGATGATGAAAAGGGACAAAGACTCCTCATGATATGAGAAAGCATGTGTATTAACAATACATTCCTATACAGTCACATAGTAAAAACCTTCCTTGAATTTATCTTGTTTGATTTGTTTGATTTATTTTATTTATTCGATTAGAACTATTCCGTAGAAACTCCGGGAAACAGCATGTTGAAAAGTGATGTGTAAACAAATATATTTATTATTATTATCATCATTATTGTTAATGATGGTAATAATAAACGTTATTTATATATCAACTTTCATACAAGGACTGCAGCTCAAGTTGCTTTCGATAAAAATAAAAAAGTGTTACTTTATATGTTATATCCTATTTTTCAGTTTCACTATGACTTTTTGCCAAGTATAGACAGTACAGTCTTATTTAACAATGCAACATCAATCAAATATTATATGAATTAAATGAAATATCAGTAAAGTAACATAAAAACTAATACATTTAAAGTAATAGTAAAGTAACGAAATAAATGAAGAAAATATCGAAATATGATAAATAATAATAGGTCAATAACTTTAATCCAGGGTCACAGGAAATAAGATTAAACAAAAACAAGTATATGCTCACTTTTCTTTATGGTCAGGCCCCCCCCCAACATACACACAAAAACTGTCATGTATCCCCTATAAGTTCTGGACTGTGTACAGATGCACACACAGGCAGACAAAATTGTAAGCTATAAAAAACAATACAAATATATAACAAAAAATATAAAAAGAAAACAAGTGCATGATTTATTAAAACTATTTCAGATAATTGAATTTCTACTGATGCATGTAGAAATGATTTAATTCTTTGCTTTGGGTTTTTAAGCTATATTAGGATTAAGGTGTAAACAGAGACAGTTTCTCTGTTTGAGAAGGAAATTCTCTTCTTCTAATATTAATGGTTCATCTACATTCTTCTAATAAACCTCTACTTGACGATTACTGAGAGGTAGGTCTCTTAACAGCTCATTTGTTTTGAATACACAAGTATCTACCATCGCTACAACTGTGTACCCATCATCCATATTGTGTTTTGTATGACTTTGAAGGAAGTTTTCTCATGTTAGTACACATTTTTGTGTCGCTTGTACTGTATGCAATGGAATTAATTAACATTTTCACCCTGACACAGTATGCTTGTTGCACACAGAGTACCAAATGAGATGTGTTGGTAGTAACATTTAAACCAGGATGCTGTGTTTTCAACGCATACTGCATGTGACTATGCAGTATTCTTTCATTAGCAAAGCTCATTCAGGACAACAGCTGGAGTGCAGAGGAACCCAGCAGCCAGCAGGGGGCAGCCTCAGGACATCACATGGAAACAAGCAGAAGCAGGCTGTGATTCTTGAAAGGCGTCAGAAGACAAGGCTGGCAACTACTGGTTTATTCTCTAACAATAGGTTTTTAAAGCATGTTAAATCATCCAGTATCTAAAATCCAAAAATATAAAAGTAACTTTTAAGTAAGGCTGTCAAATATATGTAGAAAAGTAGAAAATATATTCTCTGAAGCTTTGCAGCATAGAATGACACGGACACACACACAATAATTTGTCTATCTTCTTGATGTGCTTAGTTCCTCCAAAAGTCAACAGGCCGTGTGGCCTAGTCGTTAGAGTGGCCGTTCTCAAATAAGAAGGTCTGGGTTCAAATCCCCACTCTCTCCTTCCCATTCTGGCAATATTCTGAACTCTTAAAATTGATGGTGACTTCAATCTCTTATTAATTGAAAAATATAATACACTATGTAAATTTAATTAAAAAGTAAAAAAAACTGAAAAAAAATCTATTCAAATTAAATTAAATAAAAACAAAAACTGCGCGCGCACATCCTGCGCAATGGGATTCTACGCAGAATGTGAGCAATGGGCTTCTGCGCAGAATGTGCACGCGCAGTTTTTTTTTAATTCAATTTAATTTAATTGTTTTTATATTTATTTTAATTAAATTTTATCAATTTTTTTTATATTTATTTCTGGTGAAGGATATCTCCTGAATGCTGCAGAGCATTATAGTGAAGTGTAATTTCCCTATTTTAAAGTGGAAAGAGTTTGAATTGTAGTAAACTAACAGAGTGAGAGAGTGTATATCCCAAAAAAACAAAGCTGATGATCTGAGGTTAAAGACTTGTCACCTGAATACAGTCGAGATGGCGATCTCTCTTTTGAAATGATAGAGACACAACTTGGGCAACAGTTGTTTCGCCCCATCCTCACGCATGAGTTCGGACCCAGCTCCTGTGTCCACTGGTGTCCTGGTTCCACCCATCGCAGCGTAGTGGCGTGGGGCTGGCTCATCCCTGTGGTCCAGGGAGCGCATTTTTGCCACCCCACCCCACAGGAGCTCATGTGTGTTGTGTGTGTGTGTGGTGTGTGTGGTGTGTGTGCGTGTGTGTGTGCGTGTGCGCGTGTGTGGTGTGTGTGGTGTGGCTGCATCCACGATGCTCCTCAGAGACCAAACCCCAAACACAGCCCAAACTTTCGGGCTCCTCCCTCCAGCTGCCCCCTTCAGCCTCCAGGCTCCTGAACCCCCTCCAGTGTTCTGCTGGACCCATGGAGCTGCTGCTGCTGGTGCCTCATAGAAAGTAAGAGGTTTCTAACACTAACACCCACTCACCCGGTCAGTGGGTCCAGACGGTCAGTAGCTCCTCCGGGTGTCGGTGTCCAGCCTCATCCCCGTGTTGTGGTTTGTTGTTCTTACTGCTCCCTGGCTAAGTGCTAACGTTAGCTTAGCCGAAGTTATCTGGGGGAAACATGGAGCCTAACGAGCAAGTGTATGTACGTGGGGAACTTCTCGGTGGTATGAGCTTTAGAAAAAGTCGACACTCGTGTGTGTTTTCTCTCAGTTGTGTGTTTTTCTGCTCTCGCGGGTAGCGGTTCCTGACGCGTCCATCTTTATCTGGTGACTTTGGCACACTGTGGTAACGGTGGCTAGCTAACGTTACCCTGCTAACATGCTCTAAATAAGTTTACACCAGCACGAACACACTTGGTGTGTGTGGAAAAAGTTAACACACAAGTAGGTTCACCACGTTCATAAACGTTGTGTCGCGTTCCTGGTCCTAGTCAGACTCGTTGTGTGTGTTATTTGTTTACAATGAAGACGAGTGACGACTTTCAACTAAAGTTACTAACTATGAACTAACTTTATGAAGAGATCCCACATTCAGTTTTCAGACAGATTTATTGTTGTGAGTGTCGTAGAGCTACATGTGCTAAAGTATAAATAGTGACGCGGGAGACAATCCAGCGGGTGAGAACTATCTCTACCGAGCATGGGTCAGAGAGGCTGTGTTCTGCTGCTGCTGGAGGAGGAGCAGAGGTTGACCCCAAACATCCTGATCACACCTCATCCCTGCATTGATTCATTGATGAATTCAGTCTGTGCCTCTTTG
Source organism: Pseudopleuronectes americanus (assembly GCA_038501795.1). Classification (NCBI taxonomy): domain Eukaryota; kingdom Metazoa; phylum Chordata; class Actinopteri; order Pleuronectiformes; family Pleuronectidae; genus Pseudopleuronectes; species Pseudopleuronectes americanus. The sequence goes on from CM076716.1 coordinate 15,426,071, forward strand.
GGAGCATGGACTCATAACACAGCACATCAGTAGTTACTGGGTGTAACTATGACTCAATGAACACACACTTGAATGTCCCCATTACCCTAAAGCCCAATTCATGCTCCTGTGTTGAATCTATGGCGTGTACCCTACAGAGAACCGTACGCACACAGTATTTGTTGAAGTTCTTTAAGAAAATGTCATTGCTCTTCAACATCTAGCTGCTCTAATTCCATCATGGCAAAACTCGCCACTGCTCTGAAGTAAACAGAGACGCCAGAGGATTTGTAGTAAAAACGGATCAGAAAGCGGAAGCAGCTCATCACAGCAGCGTAGAATCTCTTTGACCAGGCGCATTTCGGTGGTGTTATGGCAGAATGACACTCACCTAGGCACAATGAATGATCACAACAGCGTACGCCCTGTACGTAGGCTACGTACGTAACTTCGATGCAGAACCATGAATCTGCCCTAGGGGTCGGAATGCACTTGCTATTGTCTTCAAGTGGGCAAGAAGGCTGCTTCGGGTATGGTGCTTAGGACACAAGTTGAAATACCCTCATCCAGGCCACGGCTGAAAGTAGTCCATGACAGAGTCAGTCACATTAGGGAAGTAGAGTTTTCTTTTGATGTTCTCACAATTTTTCACGACGTGTCTAATTTGTGGATCTGACATACCACCTAGGAATGTGCAATCGTTGAGATTCGCTATCTGTCTTTGTGTTTATGTAAATCCGGAAGTAGAAAATAAATCGTTCTGAGTCAAAGATTATGGAGCAGTGCTTTTGGCAATCTTTAGTCGGAGTTCTGTTGTGTGCCCTCTACTGGAAATCGCCCTTAACATGCATTGTACTTAAACACGTACGTAAACAATAACATTTGCAGCTGGTTGCCTACGGGTGTTAACACTGTAAGTTTGTTGGGGGCATTAGGGTTAATTTCAATTTCTGCCTTCATGTGCGAAAGGGTACCTCAGTTTCAAGTGATGTAGCCAAAACAACTTTTGCTTCCATGCTGCCTATTTTCACTGGTTGTTAAACAATCTATCCACTAGAGGTCATCACAGTGGCGAGAGTGTCTGACCACAACTAACCTGTTAACAGGGCTGGAGGTTGTGATAAGGCACCTCATAAGAAACCGGCAAAAGTAGCTGTAGACGCCTTTTAGTGTCTTACAAACTCGTCAAGTCTCCCCCTTAACAGTTCCATCATTGTCAAAATGTATTCTTAATGTCCTCTTATCATCTGGCTAGAACTAAAGGCTACACTGACCCCATAGACTTACAATGGTACTGCGCTGTTTTGTGCACAAATACGGATGAAACAAAGAACGACTATCACCCAGATTGAATTGAAAGGCTTGTGAAAGATGCTCTTGTGGAAAAAAACATTCCAGATGATTTTGGTGACAAATTATGTTTATCTCCTGTAGCTGTCCAAAGATGAACCATACATAACAGAAGAAAACAGAAGGGCTCCAACAGCGAAGCAGAGATGTCTCCTAAAGTGCCCGGTGGCCAAGGCAGAGGGGACTTTTCCGCAGTGCAAGTAGCTGTTCGAGTGCGCCCCCTGCTGCCTAAAGAGCTACTACACTGCCATGAGAGCTGTATCACTGTGGACACTGAACTTTGTCGGGTCACCCTGGGCCATGACAGACACTTCCTTTCTGACTTCCTGTTTGAAGAATCCTGCTGTCAGGAGGAGGTTTATTCTGAGTCTGTACAGCCACTCATAGACGCCTTCTTCCAAGGGTTCAATGCCACAGTGTTTGCCTACGGACAAACAGGCTCAGGCAAGACCTACACCATCGGAGAAGCTAATATTTGTAAGTTACTGATTCATTTTTTAACCTCTACCTCAAAATATTTGGTTCCAACATTGTTTTTCATCATCAGTGTAAATTTGAGCTGATATGTTTCCTTTTCCTTCCTATTCACTGGTATTTTGCAATGGATAACAGCAGAAAATCAGAAGACATCAATGTGACTTCTCCCAACCAGTTGCATGTTATTATGTGTATTTGAATTGTGTTGTAGGTTCCTTTAGAGATGAGGTGCAGGGTATCATTCCAAGGGCTGTTGCAGATGTCTTCAAGCTGTTAGATGAAAATGACCTCACAGACTTCTCAGTCCGAGTCTCCTACCTGGAGGTCTACAAAGAGGAGTTCAATGACTTACTGGAGGTAGAGACGGCCAGCAAGGACATCCACATCCGAGAGGACAAAGGCAACATTGGTAAGTAATGCTAATATTTTCATTCCCCTGTTACATGTATTATTTATAAGCACATTTCTGCAGTTGTGAGAATTGTTAATGGATGGTGTATGCACATATTAACATTTTATATCTGTTTTTGCTTTCATAGTTTTGTGTGGCGTGAAAGAGTGTGAAGTGGAGGGTCTCGATGAGGTTTTGAGTTTACTAGAGTCAGGAAACACAGCCCGGCACACAGGCGCAACCCAGATGAATCAAAACTCCAGCCGGTCACACACCATCTTTACAGTGTACATGGACCAACGTCGGGGGATTTCACGCCTTTACGCCGCCGCTGCAACTTCTGGACCACAAATGTTGTCTTCCAAATTCCACTTTGTTGACCTGGCGGGGTCAGAGCGCATTTTAAGGACAGGGAACACTGGAGAGAGACTGAAGGAGAGCATCCAGATTAACAGCGGACTGCTGGCCCTGGGAAATGTTATCGGGGCGCTGGGGGACCCCAAGAGGAAAGGCTCTCACATACCATACAGAGATTCTAAAATCACAAGGTACGTTTTCATTAAGTTGATCAGACACATGAGATACCGTAACATGATACAGGATCTGGTGTGAAGTGTCAGTTTGGTTTAATATGTATAATCTTTGTATCATCTAGGATCCTAAAAGATTCCTTAGGAGGAAATTCAAAAACTCTGATGATTGCCTGCATCAGCCCATCCTCCGCAGACTTTGATGAGAGTCTGAATACATTGAACTATGCCACGAGGGCGAGAAACATTCAGAACAAGGCCACTGTCAACTGCAAGCGTGAGCCCGATCGTGTAGAAGGGCTGGAGCAACAGATCAAGGCCCTGCGCAGAGCCCTCGAAAACCGCCACCGCTCAGAGACCCGCATCATCGCTCATGCTGATCCAAACAGGAGGCCTCGACTCGGAGAGGGAGAGATCAGCAGAATGCAGGCCCAAAGTGCTCACTACCGGACCTGCACGGACACTGCTTACAGGTTAAAGTTCATTCATCAATAAAACTACATTTGGTCTGTTGTTTAACTACTCCTGAAGCGTCTTTACAAATAAGAATAATAGAATGTTAGTATATATATATGCTGCATTTCTTAACTTAATTTCAATCCATTTTAATGTTGCTGATTGATCCCAGGTTACTGCGGGAGCTGCAAAGTGAAGGGGCCCTGACTGCAGAGCAGAGTTTGAAGGTGAAGGAGTGGCTGTGCTCGGTGGAGGAGGAACAGAGCCGACTAACCACTGCCTCAGGACCAGACAGTGGTATCGAGAACAGCTCCACTGAGGAAAGTGTTGCACTGAGAAGGGGGAGACCCACTGTCAGGAACCAGGTCAGTCTCTTAAACTTTCTCAAATATTTGGACAATAATTAGAAGAATTTTAAGGAATTGAGGTTCCTTACTGATATGTCTATACATGTTTTTTATGAGCAGGATCCAGAAGCTCAAGAGGAGAGGTGGAGTCACGAGCATGAAACTGAGAAATGTGGAGAGAATGAGGACAGTGTTCAGCTTCAGGCCCAGATTCAGCGGTTGGAGACGGAGAACACAGACTTTTTAGCTGCTCTGGAGGATGCTATGGAACAATACAAGCAGCAGGTCAAACACACTCTTATTCTAATGTTTTTATCTTAGAATAAAGATAAAGATAACATGGAAGCCATGGCTTAGCAATTGAACTGGACCAACATTATTCCATTTTCTTTTTAGCAAAAACCAAGTTCAATTTAAATGGTCAAAGGCTTCTTTAAAGATTTGGTCAAAGACTAACGATTCACATTGATATTCTCCCTGATGGAAAACTACCATAACACGTGTTTCTGTGCATTCTACTTGAACCTACGCTTTAGCCTTAGGATAACTTATGTGATTGTTTTCCTTGACTCAGAGTGATAAGCTGCAGGAGCAGCAAGACCTGATCGCAGAGCTGCAGTGTCAGCTGTCCAGTCCAGGCCTTAACTTGAGAACCCGGCCACACACTGCCCCTATTGCCTCCATGCAGCAGAGTCAGAATGGAGGTACATTCAGACAGGTAACCAACCAGTAGAGCTAGATTTCCAGCTGTGATCTTTCCTTCCCTGAAGTTTGATATGACTTTTAAAACTTTCCTTTTGGCAAGAAATGGAGGTGCATGTTGAGATTCAGCTAGAACCGGAAAACTGTTATTTATCTTTATGATCATTTTGTACAGATCCAAACTATTTTTACACAGTTTACACAGTTTATCACAGCCTGCTTCTTTGTCAATCTGTGGGTGTATGTGTGTGGTTGCAGATGAGTCCAGTGGGCTACATCGGTAATGGGCCTGGTGGTGATCACGATGGGAGCTTCTTTGAGGAGCTGGGGATCCAAGGAGGAGCAGAAACGTCAGACACAGAAGAAGACAGCAACTTCCGCCAAGAGAGACGCAAGTATGTTGTGTTTATAGAAATCACAACCTACAACTTTCAGATGATTCAGGGTCAGTGTGCCATTTTTAAAGTGCAGATGATGTAATGCTAGTGATTGTCTCAGGCAGGTGAATCTAACCTGGACTAACAGGGACGTGTTGTTTGGAGGACTAACAGCTGGTGGGAAAGGTCCAACATCTCAGCTGCCTCAGCACATGTGTTTGACCAGAAAAGCATGTAAGTGTAGAACTGTCTGATGGGCCTGTCTTTCAATTACTGCCACGAAGCCTCGTCTGCCTCCTCATTTCACTTCCAGACTGAGCTGTTGTTTACTCTTTGATCACCCTGTAGCCAACTCCAGTTCGGGGGACACATCGGCACGTGGGAGCTTGAAAGGTTTTGAAGGCGTTTCAGATTGGGGGCTCCATCAGGCACAGCAGAAGATCCGCGAGCTGTCCGTCACCATCCGCATGAAGGAGGAACTCATCAAGGAGCTGGTCAAAACAGGTATTCATCTGCGTTATCCTTTACGAGCTGAACCTTTTCCAAATAAAGCCTTTCCTCTGTTGTTATTTAGGTATATTGTTAATCATTGCCTATGTTTTGTTGTTATTTTTTCAGGTAAGGATGCTCAGGCCCTGAACAGGCAGTACAGCCATAAGATCACAGCTCTGGAGAGTGAAGCTGTGCAGGCTCGACAGGAGCTGCAGGAGGCCCAGCGGCAGCTGCAGGATCTAGAGAGACAAGAGCGAGAGATCAGCACAACGGACAACACAAGAGCACAGGAATGTCGCAGGAAGATAGCTGCTGCTCAGAGCAAAGTCAAGGTTTGACTGTCATATCTATTAATGCTTAATAACACATCAGCAACAGAGTCATGTTAAATTAAATTTTGTGGCCCTGAATAGTTCTGTGCTTCTAGATACTATTTTAAACCAAGGCTCCTGCTTAATGACTAATCCCTTGATATATGATTAAACGCAGGACTTCTACTCTGAGCCTAATGTTCTTGAACTTAAAATTTGTTATGGTGGTGTTGTAGGTTCTAAGTCAACGTCAACGGGATACTGCTCGTCTAGCAAACATGCCCGCACAGAACGAACGGCGCGTGTTGGAGCTGGAGCGCAGTGTGCAGTCTATGAGGCAGCAGCAGGAGCAGCTCCAGAAGCGGCTGCGTGAGGAAAGTCAGCAGAAACGACGTCTAGAGACCGAGATGCAGCGAAGAACTCACAGAGTCAAGGTAGCACTGACGGGAGCACACTGACAGAGCAGCATGAGTACATGTTTTTAATGATCAAACAAACACTGTTGATGTATTTTAGAAATGTATATCACCATCCAATGCTTCTGATTTAGTAGATAAACAATCCTACATTGATGTAACTGTTCATTTGATGGGAAATGTATTAATGGAGATGGGACAGATCCCATTTGGCTTCACCATAAGGTTTCTTACTGAGAGTTTTCTTGGAAGCATGGATTACTAAACTGCTCTCAGTTTAAATGAACTTTCTGTCAGAGTTGCCTGTAATTGTCGGAGTTAACCATAAATATCACAGTACATTAGTGCCAAAAGCGTTTATTTACTTTCTACCGAATTACTTTTCCTTTAATCTTCATCGTCATCGTCCTGTAATTCATTTGGTCTTCTCCCCTGCCTCCACCGCAGGAGCTGGAGATAAAGAACGAGCAGCAACAGAAGATCCTGAGGATAAAAACGGAGGAGATTGCTGCGTTTCAGAAGCAGAGACGCAGTGGCAGCAACGGCTCAGTCATGTCACTGGAGGAACAACAGGTGCAACTGTTTTCTTATTTAAAATACTGCAGTGTTTCCCATTAAAACGAAATGAGCCCCATCAGTTTGATGTGAAACCATTTGCTAGTTTCATCAGCCACATGATCCACTGAAGAGAAGTCATTTCATTTTATTGCAGTGTTTTGTGAAATTTACAAACAGATATTTAAGCTTATTAATAATAGAATATTGTAATACGTGTTCAAGGTGATGAATGTGACTTTAAATTGCATGTGATAACCAATTACATTTTTTGGGGAGCTGACCTTTTTAAGCATTGAAAATACTGTGATGCATGAAAATACATAATATGTTAATGTCAGACAAAAATTATGAATTCTCGTGCTAAAACAGAAACATTGTAACATTTCATGTGGGTATTGTAATCAGCTTTTTAAAGCCTGTGCTGTGGGTCCAGTATATTTCCTGGTCCATAGTTCACATCTAAACTTCTCATTTACTGAACCTTTTCAACATCGTAGTCACACAATAGTACATTACAGAAAGCATCATGTGTTGTTATTACAGTGAAAATACACAAGCTTTTTAATATATTGTCAGTAGAAGTATTATAATAAATGTAATCTTCAAAGTTCTTGAGAATTGATGAAAATGTGCTAAATGTATTTTCACTTCCTGTGTGCTTTAAAACCAATGAGCAGAAGATTGAAGAACAAAAACGCTGGCTCGATGAGGAAATGGAGAAGGTTCTGGAACAGAGAAGAGGACTAGAAGGTTTGGAAGGAGAGCTGACGAAGCGAGAGACGATCCTGGCGAAGAAAGAAGCCCTGCTGCAGGAACGCAGCGGACTGGAGACCAAGCGGCTCCGCTCCAGTCAGGTATCAATCAACCCAAACCACTCACTTCAGCAGTCATGGGAAACTGGCAAAATACTGAATGTTTCCTCTTCTCACCAGGCCCTGAGTAAGGACCTGGTGACGCTAACGGGGCGGATTGAAACCCTTGAGAGCGAGTTGAGTGAGAGGAACGGCCTCCTTCGCAGCAGCAGCGCTCAAGACTCGCAACAGATCCGCCAAGAGATCTCCAACCTCCGGCAAGAGAAAGATTCGCTGCTCAAACAGCGAGTGGAGCTGGACGATAAGCTGCGGCAGGGTAACCTGCTCTCCCCTGAGGTCAGATTCTACTCTGGAGATCGAGCATTTTAATGTGTTATGCTCAGAATGAGATAGAGATAAAATACTTAGCAATTATGTTAATTCTGGCTGGCAGGGCCGTGGCACTAATTAGTCCTTACTGGAAACTCTAATATTAGCTGTCTGCTCACATTATCTTTAAGATTGTGTCTGTTCTTTCAGGAGGAGCGAACGCTTTTCCAGTTGGACGAGGCAATCGAAGCTCTGGATGCCGCCATCGAGTACAAGAATGAGGCCATCAGTCAAAGACAGAGGCAGCTGAGGGCTTCTGCCAGTATGCTCTCCCAGTGGGAGATGAACCTCATGGCCAAGCTCAGCTATCTGTCTGGCTCCGAGACCAGAGCCCTGCTGTGCAAGTACTTTGACAAGGTCTGAACTTCCGTGTGAGATTTGACTTTTCTTTTACCGTGTTCAACCATTTCAGTCGTTCAAAATGCAACATTCTTCTTTGTTAGACAAGACTTTTTGTTGGTTACAGTATCAATCGTATTTAACAAAATCTTAAATAGTCATAAGCCATTTTCAGGCATGAACGAAAATGTCCGGATAATTGGCTCTTGAAATTTTCCGGAAAACTCAGCAGAGGATTGTCAGATGCGTTCAGTACAAAAGGAAAATGTCCAGAACATTCAGGCAACAGGTTGATGTTTGTGTGAAGCACGCATGAGGCAGGACTAGCCATATAAATAATTGGGCGGAGAGCAGTTATTGTTTGCAGCACATCAACACTGTTTTCACATGGGCCCACTCGTTCATGCTCTGGACATTTCACTAGTGGGTTGCTAGGAAAAGCTGTGGAAAATGTCCAGAGCAATTGACATTTGCCTTCTCATGTTGATATGGATGTTTAATGCAGGTGGTGACTCTGCGTGAGGAAGAGCGAAGGCTGCAACTAGCCCTGGCTGAGCTGGAAATGCAACTGGACGAGCAGCAGAAACTGGTGCAGTGGCTGGAGAATGCCCTGGATCGCACACAACTGGACACGGATCGCCGACTCACACAACAGCAGAAGGAACATGAGAAGAGTGTGCAGCTCTTACTGCAGCAGTGTCGAGGTGCATGGATATTGACAAAATAATGATTTGATAACAGATTCAAATTCTTTCCATAATCAGCTGTTAGAACTATTAACTACTAGTACTCGTGTAACTTAATGTTTGTGTTCTCTGACCCTGACAGAGCAAATGGACGAGGGGTTGGCAGGAAGGCAGCGGCAGTACGAGGGGTGGATCCATAACCTCAGCAAGGAGCTTAACCACTTCAAGTCTGCTAATGTGGAACTAAGCAACAAGCTGAGGGAGCTCTGTGGATCAGCCAGCCAGCCTCAGGAGCATGCTAGAGGTAAATATATGTAAATGTTGGCTCTGCCTTAGATCTCTGTCTTCACACCTGAGTTGTTGAGTAATCTGTTGACTGGCCTTGTCTCTCATCTGCTGGTAAAGCAGCAAGCGTCTGCAGCATGGAGAGGCTGACTCGCAGCCCAGAGGACAGCCCGGGGGGCAGAAACGTGGGACAGCACGACAAAACTCCCAGGTCTAGGGAGGAAATGCGTGAGCTGGTTAACACCCCGCTCCCGTCCACATGGCGGCGCTCTTCCCTACCTATAGAGGAACCTGCAGTCATGGATGAACTGTGGCTTCAAGGGGACATGTCGGGTAACCGTGTAGTTCAAGCCGGTACGGGGCCCTGGGTCGGGCAGACGTCCCTGCCTGTGGTTAAATCTCGCCGAGAGTCCCGTCGCCCCAGCCTCAACGTCGGACCCCTGAACTCAAACAATGCATTAATCGACGTACGGAAGAACCCTGTCTGAATTTTACTAAAATGTTACTTTTACGACCAATCACCTAGATTTTGTTCTGTGGTTTCAGAAATATTGTTTTATCCACTTTTTGTCTTTGTATTACAGTTTTTATTCTTGTATATAAAGTTTTGTATTAAAAACAGAAATCCACAGATTTTTACAAGAAGCACTTTCACTAAGGTAGAGTTTAAGTTTCCGTTTCATACCGTCATTTGTATGTTTATATTCTTAGCAACAATGAAAGTCAATAAGACATGAATTAATGACATTATTACAATTTAGATTTTCTCTTATGTTTTTTTTATAAGTAAGTGACTTTTGACCTTCAGAATATTTTATATTAAACTGTTTTTGCCTTCCACACTCATCTGGCTTGTGTTTTCAGTGGCAGACAAAAAACTCCAGGTAATGTAATGCAAAACATTTTATCTCACACCGCTGGAAAATAAACCACAAAAGAAATAAAGGAATTAATCATTTGAATCTATTTCAGTAATACACTGTAACAAAGTAGGGTAAAAATACGTGAAATCCCTTCATCAGGAGATTTAAGACAGGTTTTCCCACTGGGAAGATGGGAGACATGAGGCAAAGAGGCCGTTTTGCAATTTACATCAAACATGTTGAACTAACACGCAGACATGATACACTTATGTGTATCATGAATATGATTCACTCAGATGCCTATCCGTTAAAGTCCATAAATTTACTCAGAAATAATAGGGGGGAAATGATAAACCTTTTTCTGAGTGACAGTCCAGACCCCCAGGGACATCCGACAATAAATCATGAAGCATTAGAGTCAGATTCTACTTTTACAGCATATGTAAGATGTTTAGAGAGCTGGTTTATTTAAAAAGTAGACCCATTACCACCTTTACCACTATTGAATGGCCTGTTTAGCATTAACATAATGCAATCAGCTGCCAATTAATATGATCTATGTGGATAACTGTCATTATACTGTACATATCGAGTCTTCTGATCTGCATAAACATCCAAGTTATTCCAACACTGTATCAAAAATAATCCTGAACTCCATTATGTAGGAATGCAAGAGACAGTGAGGTAGTGTTGCCATCTGAGCACTAGAGGGCGGTAAGTCCTCAGTTTGAGTTGAGTAAAATTGATTCCCATTTAAAACACCAACCAGTATTGTCCGTTTTAAAAAGGAGCATTTACAATAATTATACAAATTATAAGTTTATTTTTTAATATTTTAATGATAAATTCAACTACACTGCTTTACGTCAAAATAAATCAGTTTAAAGTCTAAATTTAAAGAGAAAACATTAGAGAACAAGATGCAGATAGAATTGAAATTCATTCTTGAGACTCAGTGAAGCAGTTATAAACCTGCAGAGTGTTTGCTTTATTCTGAGTATGATCATTTGGATGGTTTATAAACTTCACCAGGGAAACTGTTCTCTTGAGCTCTAAAATAACTGTAGAGTTTTGGATCACTACTAGTACTGCAGAGCAAAGTCTTAATGAGAGATCTTCCAAACTGTATCTATCTTGTTCCCTGCTCCCAGCACAGACACGTGATCAGCTTGCCGGCCCTGTCAATGTTGGGCCCTAGGCGAGATTCCAAATTGGCGCCATCATCCATATTGTGTTTTGTATGACTTTGAAGGAAGTTTTCTCATGTTAGTACAAAACGTTTGTGTTGCTTGTAATGTATGCAGTGGAATTAATTAAAATGTTCACCCTGACACAGTATGCTTGTTGCACACAGAGTACCAAAGGAGATGTGTTGGTAGTAACATTTAAACCAGGACTATGCAGTATTCTTTCATTAGCAAAGCTCATTCAGGACAACAGCTGGAGTGCAGAGGAACCCAGCAGCCAGCAGGGGGCAGCCTCAGGACATCAAATGGAAACAAGCAGCAGCAGGCTGTGATTCCTGAAAGGCGTCAGAAGACAAGGCACACACACTATAATTTGTCTGTCTGCTTAGTTCCTCTCAGGAATCAGCAGGCAGTGTGGCCTAGTCGTTAGAGTGGCTGTTCTCAAATAAGAACGTCCTGGGTTCAATCCCCACTCTCTCCAATTTCCAGCTCAATTCCTGCGCAATGGGCTTCTGCGCAGAATGTGCGCAATGGGCTTCTGCGCAGAATGTGCGCAGTGGGCTTCTGCGCAGTATGTGCGCCCACAGTTTTTTTTCTAATTCAATTTAATTTAATTGCTTTATATATTTATTTTAATTAACTTTAATTTAATTTAATTTAATTTAATTTTTTTATATTTATTTCTGGTGAAGGATATCTCATGAATGCTGCAGAGCATTAAAGTGAAGTGTAATTTCCCTATTTTAAAGTGGAAAGAGTTTGAATTGTAGTAAACTAACAGAGTGAGAGAGTGTATATCCCAAAAAACAAAGCTGATGATCTGAGGTTAAAGACTTGTCACCTGAATACAGTCGAGATGGCGATCTCTCTTTTGAAATGTTAGGGACACAACTTGTGCAACAGTTGTTTCGCCCCATCCTCACGCATGAGTTCGGACTCAGCTCCTGTGTCCACTGGTGTCCTGGTTCCACCCATGGCAGCGTAGTGGCGTGGGGCTGGCTCATCCCTGTGCCCCGGAAATTAATAAAAAAGGATAAAAATATCTCAAGGTGAATAATAGGAGTGCAATTGCCTAAATAAATCGCAATTGAAAATGTCAAATTGGATAAAGCAATTTAAGAGCTTTGTTGATAAGGGCCGATGAGGTGATTTAACTAAACCATGCACATATACGTTTCGTCTTGCCCCCCACCTGAACACTCCGGAGATTTTCCGGTTGTTGTCGACACGTCTGACTCAGAACATCTCCTCATAAGTTATTCATACGTGAAAGGGAAACTCTTGAAAATGTCCAGTTTTCTAGACATGTTCCACTGTTCATATCAGAAAACAGCTTATGATGTAGGTTTGGCACCTAAACTTATCTTTGCTGATGACTTTTGCCCGACGCACCCAAAGTCCCTTGAGACGCACCCGCAGTGAATGTTTGCTCGGCCTGGGAATGAATGAAACTGCATTTCTGTGTACAATGGTTTCTTTCTCTGTGCCACCACTGAGGGGCACTAAAGTGAGAATGGCTCACCCTCTCTGAAGAGGTTTTGAAACATTGGGTTAACAGATATAAACTCATCTATCACCACTTTTTTAAGAGGCCACAGAGGCAGAAATATATATCCTCACTCACCTCATCTGTATTTTTATTTATAAACATGTAAGAATGAAAAGATACAAATGCCTCAATTCTTCCTCACACGAACCATTTAATTACAGTAGTCATGTTATATACTGAATACTAGATTAACTAAATTAGAGCTTCGTTAAGCAACAGAATGTGTATTGGTTTTTCTGTTAAACATTTTAAATGGAGAAACTCTAAATATGTTAATTCTAATAATGATAATTTTATTTTTCCAGATCTTATTTTATTATTCCAGATCTTTCACCTAAAACAAACGAAAATTCAACAAACCGTTACTCTCTGGTAACTTCATCATCATCAGTCAAAAGGATAACACGGTAAGGGGGAGGCTGTTGCTGATTGGTTGCCATCAGTTTGCCGTCGGTATGACGTGCTCGCAGCCGTGAGGAGGAGGAAGCGTTCAGAGAGAAAACCGTCAGAGAGGAGGTGAGAGGAGAGGAGACCATCCCGGGCTCTGCCAGGGACACAGGGAGGAGAAGACACGCACACGCAGAGCGGAGAAAAGGCTCCTCTGTGCACCGGAGCCCCGCACATCTCTGACGCGGGGGGGGAGAGCGCCGACCTCCCGCCGGAACCTCCCGATCACGCACGGATACAAACGCGCAGTTGACCGCGGAGCTCTCCTCCTCTTGTATCCTCCTCCTCTTCCACAGCCGGGAGGACACGCAGCCTCGGGGCAGATGCGGTGGGATTTATCGATCCGATCCACGCGCACCTGGAGCCTGGAGGACGCGGCACCGACCCGACCTGCTGCACATCTGGATGTTTTTTCTCCTCCGCGGATGCAGGACGCAGCTGATGATACAAAGTGAGTGTTATGATCTTCACCGATGAGACCTGGCTCGTGTCACATGCACGACGGTGCATCTCATTCACTGACCTGGATGTTATTGACCTGCTGCATTCATTCAATATATTAAGTTCTGGTGTTTCCCATTTGTCGTCAAAGCCACAACCAACAGATACAGTCATAGTATTACACTGGTCTGTGTTATTCTCATCGATTAGAACAATTAGATTCTAATTTCTATCAGAGAGCAAAGGCATAGTTGACTTGTGTGACAAAGACTTGTTCATCCAGGCCTGTTGTGTTTCACCCTCCAACATCCTGATTCCAATAAATGCAAACGTCTCACTCACCTTCATAGTGAGACGATTACTGAAGTGTCTACTTGTACCACACAACAAGAAAGTGACGCATATGTCAACGCATCTATTTCCCAATTAAAAGTACTGACGTCACACGCACTGACCAAGAGATGCGTGAGTTCATCATGAGGTTATTTCGAGCTCTAACAAATAAACTGACACACACACACATTAAAGAATGTTTTCCTCACGTGCAGCATGTAAGAGAAATTACACAGAAGGATTCACTAAACCAATTGAGTTCATAACAGTAATGCAGGAGTGAAGAAGACTAAGGCATAAAGACTCAGGCCGCAATGCCACCTGACCTAAGACCATTTGATTAAAAAAAGTTTATTCAATCTGTGATTTTAACCTGATGATTCCTTTATGAAAAATATATAATGAGGAGCTGAGTTTACTCTCGAAGCAGGGGGGTTGGGGGGGGCTTTATTTTGGTCCAATCTGTGGGTGTACTTGAAAAGTGTGGGAGGCAGGATTTAAACTAAAAAACAGCTACAGGTTGACTTGAATTAATAAGTCACACTTTCAGTGGTAAAGAGCAACAGGAGCATTTTAGGTTAGTTAGTTAGTTAGTGAGCCTATTAACCACATTGGAGTTAATATAAAATGTGAACAAAGTCTTACAGAGTGGCAGGTGGATGTCTCATTTAACTTCCAAATCAAAAGAAAGTAATAATCATGTATTCAAATGAATAACTGGTTCTATTTGATTGAAAAGTTATGGATGTAATTATATTAACTTTTTTAAATCAAACACCAGTTTTTGAATGAGGCCTGTCACTAAAGGCCCGTCACATTAACACCATCATCATTGTCTTTGTTCCCAGCAGGAAGCTTCAGACTTAACCTTGTGCTGCTGAATCAACCAGCGGAGCCTGTTCCTGTCTTTGGTTATCTAGCTGTATGAGTGTTAATCCTCCTTCATAAAGCTAGATAACCGAAAGTAGGAATGACCTCCACACCCCCCCATCTCCTAACGAAGAGAAGAAAGAGAGAAAACCCCAGATGGCAACACTAGAGGACATGGAGTGTGTTCAGGTAGGTCTTCACATGTCAAACAGTTGTTTTCATCTGAACCTAAAAAGATTTGAGTCATCTATAAAAAAAATAAGGTTTAATTAAAGTTAGAGGTGAACCATTACTTTACTAACTGATACGTTGGTGTATGAAGTTTACTGAATAGGTTAAAGTCAACTTCAAGCTTCTCATTTGTGAGGAGCGTATTGTGTTGGACAAAATAAGGAATATGAATAGAGTTTTTTTTAAATTAAAGTATTTACACTTTGATATTATTTTAAAAGATAGAAAGACATTTTCTGAAGGATGTTGGGGGCATAGTTCCAGGATCGATTTGAACAGATCAGCCACTTTCTCTGTCATACCGAAGAAAGTTAGACATACCAAAAATGATCTTTGTAACAGGTGAGTAGGTAAGAAGAAAAGCCGCACGTCTTCTTGCTCAACAAAGAACATCTAATATTCAGTTAAAGATCTTCTTCAGATTTAAAACTGCAGAATGCAGATTTCAGCCAGTGTCGACCTTCTCAACTTAAATGTTTCTTTCCTACATTTTCTTCTGACAGACTTAAGTTGTCCCTTCATTATAATGTCTCTGTTTAACAAACCAAAACTATTAAATAACTTAACCTTCACTTAATGTTGCTGTTCCTTTGTTTAAACTCAAAAACTGCAGATAGTCAACTGTGACCTGAACAGAAAAATATAAATTACACATAATTTGTGAAATAATTGTAATCTTGCACTTATTCAAATAATTTCATCAAAACAGATGCCCTCATTCTTTGCCTTATAATTTGCTGAAATTAAAACAGACTGATTGGAAGAATATATGTCCTTTATATAAGCAAACAGTTGATGATCTGCAGGTTTAAATGATAAAATCGAGAAACGATTGCTTTAACTATTGCTGTTATTTCCCTGATCCTTCATATTAACAATAAAGTTAACATTTACATAATGAAACGAATTAATAAATCAAGTTTGCATGACACTGTTTGGTTAAGTTTTTTTTTAATTATCTTTCTTTTTGATTCATAATAAGTACTTATTTTTTTACATTTGTTTTACTATAGTACAGCTTTAAATTGAATCTCGATGCTCATGCATAAGGAGATTGTTCATCTGTCATAATGAAATCTAAAACGTTAGTTTGACAGTGCAGAGGCCTCCTGCCCTGACTGAGTCTCATGTGCGGGTTGCAGCTCAGCCTCACGAACACCGTGTTGTGTGAATGGAAGCCATCTTGACGGAGCCTCCCTGCCGCCTCTAAAATGGTTGTGTTGGCGCGGAGCTGTGGCGCGTTAATTGGCGCATCGTTGTGTGTCTGTCAGGCGCTAATCAGCGCGGTGTGTATAAGGCCTCGTGACTTTAGTGTCATCACTCCTCTGTGTGATGGAGCTGCTGCTGTAATTAGTGAGGTCACATCTCCGAGGCCTGTGAAAGGTGAAGCTTCAACTGAACTGCTTATAGTGTCAAAGTGAATAATGAAACAGTGATGCAGTGGACAATGTCAGGATACTTTCATTTAAGGTTATAATAGTATCTGTTGGATCTCAGTAATATCATGAATCATAACAGGTAAAAAGTCTATTTGGTAAATTCCAGTTTCAACACTCCACACTGGTGATAGTGGACTTCTCTAATTACCTAAAAAATACACACGTTTCATAATAAGCAAGATAAATAAATGTATTCACTGATCCAAAGTCAATTCAAACTCTTGACATTATAAGATTAATAAGACTGTCAATACAGAGCAGACAAAATAATTCAGTTATTTTAATGGTAAAAATCTAGGAAACATAAAAATGCATAAACTGTATATCTACAATACGTTATAAGAAATAATAAATATACTTTCCTTGCTTAATTTGATCATCGATAATTTTTTGGTGTATTTGTTTCTTTAAAACTAATCTTAATTAACTAGTCCAAAATACTGTTATCTTACATTAGAGAAATTATAGAGCTTGAATAATACTATTAATACTACCACTACTACTACTTATAATAATACTAGTAATAATAATAATAATTAACAACTTATAATAGAATGATAACGAATAATATGAAACTCAATTCTTCTGAATACATGTATTTAAATCAGACAAGCAAAGCCTTACAACAGGCCTTATATTCTGTAAAGCTGTTCTGGTAAAACAATCATCAGTCCTAGATCATTCATTGATCAATTATTTTTTATTATTCTATTATATATATATGGGATGAGTAACAGAGCCATCTACATTTTTCATTGATGATTCCATAACCATTAATTATACATCTCAGAAGCAGAGGATCAGAGCAGCAGCTTGAATTCATTTTATTTTCCAAAAAGGCCAGATCCTCGAAAGCTCGTAAGAATACAGATATTGAAAAGGAAAAAGGACATGGACTGAAGCCTCTTTACTTTACCTCCATCCCACCTGTCAGTGTCCGTCTGTATCAATGCATCACCTTTAACAAACTGAGCACATGACAGCAACTTCCTCCCTCTTGTATCCAGATGTTTGAGGAGCTGCTGGTCCCCTCATGTCCAGATGTGTTGCCGAGCTGCAGTAGATCAGTGTTGACGAATTTACTGTTCTATTAAATAGTCATCATCAAAAATGACCCTGCGTTAATTGGCATTGATTCTGACGCATGGGGTGATCGCCTACTCACGTGAATGCGCCTCTGTTTTATCCGCAGTGTTCAGAGGATCATCCCAACAAATAAGAAAAATGCGCTGCAGACATTAAGGCGTCTTGCTAAAATAAAAGTCTGTATTATCCGAACGGTAGCGCTCTCTGTCGGCTTGTGGTTTCCACATCATCTCTGCATGCGCTAAAAAAATAAAGAAAAAGGATCAGGCCTGCAAAAAGAGCCTGACGAAGAAGCAAAAATAAAGGAAATTCTCGCGCAACTCCAGCCGTAAGGAAGAGGACACAGACGAGCGGTGCATATTAACATAATTGCATAGAAACGAGGGGAGCAGATATTTAAAGGCGCAGCAGCATCAACCTCCGTCTGAGAAAAACAACAAATCCAGATCAGTGTTTGAATAATGGAAAGAGAAATTGAACTCTCATTAGTAATGCTCAAATTGCGTGTGGTGTTAAATATTTTGTATAAAGGTGAAGAGGTCCTTTTGATTCATCAGGACAATTAACCTGGACTGATAATACCTGTAAGACAGAGCTACACGTCAACATCACAAAGCCTTTGTTTATTCTAAACTGTTTACATGGCAACCGGGGCCATTCAACTTTAATCTACAACCTCACTTCTTTCATGTGTCAACAGCAAAACATTTAAAGCATTTTCCATTTGAATTCTGATGGAGAACATTTGAATTTTTCACCATTGACATAATCTGACGTAAATCTGCTGCAACAGCAAAATAACGTACATGTGTCTTCATAAGGGTCCAGCCCTTTTTATTGTCCTTATCGTTTAGATCGTCAAACATGAACTTTAATTAAGATTGTGGAGGTCATCTACTAAAACTGTTGCATCATGTCAGTTAAAATTGCAGTTTGTTTTTATCATGGTTTAAAGAAGTCGTCAAATGCATTGTCAACACAGTGTCCTGGCAAAATAAAAGGGGAACTGTTCCTTTATTAGAAAGCATGCAGGCTGTAATTAGACAAGCAGCTGGGGGGAGGGAGCATGTGTGAAGGTGGCTGATAATATGAGCTCATCCAGTAAAATACTTGATGGCTGCAGGCACAGATGTGAATCACCCTCATTATCTTCTTTAAAAAATTTATTTTAGTCTAAGCTGCAATGGTTTCTCAGTGTGACCCAGTTTGGTGAATTGATTTAGCTGAAATTACATTATATAATATTGACAGTGTCTTTAC
The DNA here is from genome assembly GCA_038501795.1 of Pseudopleuronectes americanus. Classification (NCBI taxonomy): domain Eukaryota; kingdom Metazoa; phylum Chordata; class Actinopteri; order Pleuronectiformes; family Pleuronectidae; genus Pseudopleuronectes; species Pseudopleuronectes americanus. The sequence continues at coordinate 15,444,654 of CM076716.1, forward strand.
AGTGTATTTGTGTTGTGTTCGGTGTTCGTGTGAAAACAACTGAGCATCTCAGAAAGCTTAGAATTGGGCCACAGAGTCCCTGAGAGGTACACGGATTATTTGCTTATTTGAGAAATAACATTTGTTATCAACGAACCTTCTCATTTGACCACTCAATCTTCAATAGTTATCAAAAATCAATCAATCACATTTATAGCCCCTATTCCCAAATCCCAATTTGTCTCATATGGGTTTAACAATCTGCACAAGGTGTGAAATATACCATCCTTAAGCTGAGGAAAATTATGAAAAAAAAATCCAACCGGAGAAAATAACCTAGAAACCTTTAGAGAAAGTCCCAAGGGTCTGCCGGTACAGAGAGAAGTGTAATCATATTATAAGTAATGTGACTAACACTCGATATGCACCTGTACGGATGTAAAGTACAAGTGACTCTTATTCCCCCGTTGCATAGACACAGTGCAGCCCAGTGTCGGTCGGGACACACTGTCCCCTGCAGCTGCACAAGACCTGTTGGTAAACAGCAGAGAGAGTCCACATTATCATTCTGATCCTGGCTTTGCCCCACAATGGCTGCTCTGTGAAAGGAGCACTTGACAAAGGTCTGCCACCTCTTTTCCCCCCCAAAACTGCACATGTGAGAGGCTGCTGCCCTGAATCCTGAGCGTGCAGCGAGGTGGGGACCACGCTCCAGACCAGACAGTGGCAGATGACTGCATTAGCACTGCAGCCATGAGAGTGTCTCCTGGAAAAGTTGGCCCTTTGTCCTCCTGCCTCTTTATGTCTCTCTCACAGCCAGTGTATGTGTGTGTGTGTGTGTGTGTGTGTGTGTGTGTGTGTGTGTGTGTGTGTGTGTGTGTGTGTGTGTGTGTGTGTGTTTGTGTGTGGTCTCAAGCCAGAACTAATGTTAATGAAAAAGAATAACGTTGCCAAAAGACCAAATGTATAAACTGCTCAGCTTAGTTCTCAGCTACATCTCAACAATTCTCTTTTTCAAACATGAAGCCTTCCTGAAATTGTGTCTAGTTTATTTCCCACACAAGTGATGTTCAATGGGGCCTAGATATAAAACTATCAATAACAGGAGGTGTTGTGCTTTGAATTGAAGTGTGACATTGGAAGAAAACACTGAAAGTCTAAATAAATGTTAGTTTGGAAAATCATGTGAATTCCCCCGCTGTCCATTGAAAGCATCCGATTAAATAATCAAAACCCTACAGATCCAAATTGCTAAAATGCAATATCTGAAACATTGGAACTCAGTTATAGTAAATTTGTCTGTTAACAAGACAAACAGAAGAAATGTCTCATTCCAATCTAAGACATCGGATGGAATTGCCCCCCCCCCTCATTCTCAAAAAATACACTCAATAAAGATGAAGTAGATTATATCTTTTATTATTTTTGTACTTCAACTCTGTAAAGAAAGATGTAAACTGGTGGCATCAATAGAAATCATGGCCATATAGACATATAATTATACTTGACTTGAGCTTTGCAGAATGTGAGAGAGTTGCACAGTTGTGTGGTTTTCTTTGGGGGTGGGGGGGGTTGCATGATCACCAGAGTTACTGAGCATGTTAACAGAGAGGATAATCAATAACAACACACAGATCAGACTGCTCAGCTCAGTCAGCCTGAGGTGTGCTCGTTTGTTTTCCACTGTGAGACCTTGTTCTCACGATTTTACCGTAGCGTAGGGACCTGGTCATGGCTCCGCACCAGAACCTGGTAGGTAACGAATGTAAGCTCCCCTGAAGGCAGGACATTGTATGTTCTACGTCCCCCTCTCCCCCAACAAAGATACTGCAGCTGCGATCCTGTCTTAATCTGGGGGGGGATAAACGTGATTACCCTGCTATGGCTTGTTCTTGGCTTTGTAACAGCAACAGGGGACCTTTCACGGCTCCTTTTTTCCCATGGTCGAGTGGCTCTGAGCAGCTAAGACCCCCGATGTGGACGAGTCGCCATTCATCAGCTGTGGGCTGCAGCAAACAGGCATGTCACACAGATCCTCTGCAGGCAGATACACAGAGATAAACCATGAAGGTTGAAACTATGACATTTGCATGATGGAGCCGCAGCTCGTCACAGACCCTGTCTTGACTGTCTCAGGTGATCCAGCTGTAACTCAGCTGTTCTCTGTAGATCCTGGGTGACTTTGGTGCACTGTACCAAAAGTGACAGCAGTTATTATAATTATGATTCTCATTGTTATTACTATTATTATTATTATTATCTAGATGTCTTATTTAATTAATTATTTCATTGGAACAGAAAAACAATACAAAAGTTATACTCAAAGGCAAATTTCAAATGTTTCCTGGAACTTTCTACCACATTTCAAAAGAAAACTTTTTCCCCTCACTTGAATTTTGTTTTGTTTGTCAAACTGAACTTTCTAATGTCAAGAATCAATATCCTCACATCCTTAAACATTTGCTTCTTTGTGATTTAAACAGTAGTTTTTTAACGTCAACAATATGTTAAACTATTTCAGAACAGACACTCTCTCAGGGAATGATTTCCATTCTCCCCCGCCAGTCCTTCAGACAAGTCAGTCAAGTTCAAGTTCACAGGGGCACAAACGTCTCGACTCTTCATTCACTTCTGTCATGCCCCCTCCCTCCCCCCACCCCCCGACCCCATGTTCTTTGGTGACTGCATGGCGTTACTCTGACAGAGGGTTGTTGTTATGGCAGCAGCCTGGACAGCTCGGCTATGTGCCGCTGAAAAGCACGGCCTGTCAGAGAGAGAGAGACAGACAGAGAGAGAGAGAGGTTCCCCCAACAGCTGGGCACAGACACCCACCCCCCTTCAGACACCTCCCAGACCCTGGGAACACCAATAATTTCACATTCATCATCCTCACACACACGCCCACATACACACACACATTCTTCTACTAACCTTCACCGTCATAGCTAAAAGCCGAACCCTTACCCTAACCTAAACCTAAATCTAACCCCTAAACTTAAAACCAAGTCTAAACCTTTGAAAAAGTGAGGACCGGGCAAAATGTTCTCACTTTCCAAACATGTCCCCACTCTGTAAGATCTACTCTCAAAATACTTCCCGCATATATGTAAATAAAAATACAAGTACACACACACACACGCGCACACGCACACACACACAACAACCCTTCTCAACCTCCTCAACCGTTAAGCCATTAGTTTTGAATTTGAATTCCATATATCTTGTTCAAACTAAGATTTCTAAAAACTATCAGTGGGCTCAACTGAGGCATTGCACTGGCCATGTGCAAGATACAAATCCATAAAAGATCCATATAATACAAAGCATCACTCCAAACCAGACATGTGTGCTTAGTTGTGTGTGTGTGTGTGTGTGTGTGTGTGTGTGTGTGTGTGTGTGTGTGTGTGTGTGTGTGTGTGTGTTGTAGGGGAAGAAAGAGACACATATTTTGTTAAGGGCCCATTCAACTCTGAGCATGAAAGCCTGATAATTTGCATAAACTACATGCTGTCTGATGGGCGGGGGTGTTTGGGGGGTGGCAGCCACACTGAGAGAAGATATGAGAGAACATGGGGAAAAAAAAAGAAAGCAGGATTGTGCATTGTGAAGCTGCAGGAAGAAAGAGAAGATGTGAATAAGAGAGAGGGTGAAAATTGGCAGAGAAAGGGTCTTACCATGTCTCCCAGTGGGATTAAATTGTCCAGGAACCTTTTTATGTATAATTTGATCAATCCGACAGTAGCTTGGCTGTAAGACTGAATCCCAGCCTGATCTCACATCGCGCCCCCCCACCTGAACGTCATCCGATGAGATGCTCAGATGATGCAACCAGCCACAGAACGGTGTAAATGTTCCTTGGGGTCCCTTTTGACATGATTTCTTATGACAGCATCTGCACACAAAGCACGTTCTGTGTGAAGGTTCAATTACCGAGCTGATTTGGACTGATCTTATGTTTGTTTCTTCTTTTTTTTTAGAAAAGACTCAGAGTGATGCTGGGGCCACCCTCTCTGTGCGGGATGTGCAGCGTCTTCGTCAGTGTGTTCATCACTTGGATTCTCTGCAGCCAAACACAAGGATTTGTCTCTGTGCAATTGGACAACTACAGGAACGTGTTGTGTCTCTGCTCCAGACTTTAACACAGTTTTCACCACAATTCATTCAATGATTTCATTTACCTTTTTTTTGGGGTGGAAAATAAGATTTGATACTTGAATCATCAGTTACACCTGAGTTGAAGATTTTTATTTTCAAATGAATGTCGTTTTTTTGAGAATCCTGTCTGAACAAATTTTGAATGAAATATTAAAAAGAATACAAATTAATGCCTGTGGTTTCCAGGTGACCAGATACTAAAGGGAATTGTCGTATATAATGACAGTGTGTGATTCAGCTCTTGACTTTAACATTTGAGCATCAGAGTTTCAGAGGTATTACTTTACCAATGATACTATTGTGTGTTTGAAATGATCACAGCGAGAGGAATGAAATGCTTTTGTTATTTTCATATTAAAAGAATTGTTGAAGCAACCTGATAAATGTGTCATCATTTGCGTTGTTGAATTAAAGGGTGGTGTCTGTCAGCACCTTGGACAGAGGCAGTCTCCAGGTCATTGGTAATGGTTGTATTGTGGAGCTATTTGAACTTTCCATGAACAGGCCTGGACTGCTGTTTCACATGTTCAATGGTGATAAATGTGAACAAAGATTTTCTCTTTGTTTTAATTGGTCATCTCTCTGAGAGATTATCAAAAGAAAACCAGAAGATGAAGCGTTAACCAGTGAACAGGTAGAGAGAGGCCTGGGCTTAAACACACATGATGAATAACTCAGAAAGCGATGATTACATGTGAAATCTCCATTCACACATTGCAGACTGTAATAAAACATTAACTCCCTCCGTACTATGTTTCTACATTAGATGAAATCATGGACAAAAAGCTGAGTTTGACCTCGTCACACTAACTTGCTCACTTCATTCAAAAACAAGTTTAAATATCTTCACCTGCACCAAGACTGAATCCAGTCATTTGACTTCATGTTGTATCGAGAAATAAAAGTTCAGACAATTTACGTGTTAATCCCAGGTCACCTAATAATGAAAGAGTCGACCTCTAAAGATGGTATTAAGTTGTAAACTTTACAGACTCTCAAACGCATTGTTTCTGTAGCAGCACACAGGGTCAGGCTGCTGTGGGCCTGAGGGAGTCGTGACCTTTCACCCTACAGGGACTCAAGCTGACCCGGCACAAGCCGACAGACACGTGTGTTTTCCCCTAATGCGTCTGCGACCCCTCATATACTGTGACCTGTGGTTCATCAGGGCCTGTTTAGAGGGAGCAAAGGTCATGGTTACTTTACTCTCTTTTTAATCATTAGGGCCATAATCATTAAGCACATATTCTTCATGAGAATCCCTTAAAATATTTAAATCATGAGGGAACATTTTCACAATTCACTTTGTGAAGCACCAAATAACAACGTAAATCATATCGTAGCCGAGGCCTTTTGTTATTACTAATTTTTTGATCATGGTTGTTTTATTTCAACGTTGAGACACAGTTAATGTATGTGACTGTACATCCTGACAAAAGACATGATAAATATTGTTCTGTCACTGAAATCTTCATCACAGACACGCTGTCTGTCTGTAAGTAGCTGTTATTGAATATTTAGTTTTCTTGGTCCCATTAGGCTTGATGAAAATCTTTATATTGCAGAAAACAAAGACATTTTACACAATAAACAATAATGTGCTTCCAACTTTGTGGCAACATACGTTTGGACTGAACTATAGTCTCATCACACGCTTTTGAATTAGAGCTAATTCCTGCAGTCACAGTGAAAAGAGTGGAAGCTGTTTAGCAGCAGATCAATGCCCTTGGTTTCCAGGTGACCACACACTTATGGCAATGAGCAAATAGTGCCTTTGCTTTTAATCTCAACTCCATCACATTGGAATATCAAGGCCTAACATCACATGTATGTCGAACACACATTCAATTAAACATTTCTGGTCATTTCATAAAAAGTGGAATGTTGATAAATGAATATAATAATAAGACAGACAGCACTTCCTGTCACCGTAACTGTGTGTGATGCATGGGAAACCGTGTCAGACAGGGATGAGGAGGAGGAGGAGGAGGAGGAGGAGGAGGAGGAGGAGGAGGAGGAGGAGGAGTAGCAGCTGGCTGCAGGTGCTCTCTCTCACGGAACTCAGTGTGAATTCATTCATTCATTAAATCCACTCAGATTTTCTACTTGTCATCAAATAGAGATAGATGTTTCCTATTGTGTTCAGAGTCACATTACCCACGAAAGCTAGAAAATTCCTTCCCAGACACTTTGCTGTGCTGTTATTGTACATATGAAAACCAGCACTTATCCTGCAGCACCTCAGTCTTTACATTGCTGCACTACGGCCAATAATAATCCATAAGAAGGACTGTATTCAACATTTATTAGTTGTAATCAACAGAACAACTGTCTTAAACTCTGGAGGCCGGATGCAGGTTGTTCAGAGTGGACTCACATGTCGTTGCACTACCTCATGAATGAGTAGTGGGCCGCTGTAGACCAGGGTTGAGGCTGCGGAGGGCTGCAGATGATTGTCTAGTCATTTATATCTTCCAACTCAGTGAGCTTTAGGTCTTGTACTCTGAGTTTGCATAAGAATAGAATCAGGTCCTGTGAACTTCCCCAACCTATTGACCCAGCACCCCAGACATGAATAGCTCTGCTTTGAGGCTCCCCAGCCTCTCAAACAAGCTTTAACCATGCCTTAAGTCCCAATCATGGTAATTTAATATATCTTAAGCCCGGCTGTTTTGCTGGAGCCCCTCTACAGTTTATTTTAGGCATTCTCTTCTTCTCGCCTCATCAGCGATTCCCCTAATTTGGCGAATTTAAGGAGCTGCCGTGGCACTACAAGTTCCCTTTCAGCAGTTTAATAAGCCTCGATTCCATATAATTAGAAAAAGGTTGTTATTTTTCCTCTTTTATTATTCAGTCTGTGGATCTAGAATAAAGAGGAGAAATCTCACCAGTGGTGGAGCAGCCTGAGGATGTCTCAAATGCACCAGTACAACACAAGGGGCAGCTTTAGGTCCAGTTACTTGGGGTTGGTGGATAGAGACAGAGATCATTACTTCATATGTGACCCGTGGAGACCGGCTGCGAAAGTTAAAGATGCTGTAGTGGAGTTTTATCACAGTAACTCTGTGATAAAAAAAGATTCCTTTGGGATTAAATAGACTGCATTTCTATGGCATATTTTATGTTTTATTTGCGTGTCTGAAAAGCAAAATCCTATTTTACACAATTGAGCGATCGTCCCTCAAAATTAATAAAAATCGTATTGGAAACTAATTTCAGGGTCAGGCAGGTACCGTATGAGGACAGTTTAAATGTGTAAACGCAGAGAAAGATGAAAAAAAAATCCCAATTGAATTTTGCGTATTTCCTGTAAAAGTATCATGGGCTAAAAGACAAGTCTGTAGTTTTTGTGTGAAAACCAAAATAAAATGATACAACATTAACTAGAATGGTACATACATAGTAAAGCACATATGGCCACCAAGACCCATAGAGCCCTCAATTCAATCAAGCTGCACTAAATTGTTCTCACTAATAGATATAGTCTATTAGTGCCTGATGTTTGTCAAGATCATTGAATTATTCTTAGAGAAATCCAACCTGTTGAAAATCGTCCAAGTTATAAGAAAGTGAAAATAAATCCTGGATCAACACCAACAATTGAATGAGTTCTTCTGACCCATATGCTCGTACACTTCTTTTCACCAAGTTTCATGGTAATCCGCTGGGAAATATAGGTTAACATAACCTCCCAGGCGAAAGGTAATGAAACAAATCATCATATGATCCTTAATTCCAGATTATCAAGACACTGCTGTCCTTCCACAGACCCTCGTTTGAAGACTCTCTGCAGATACACGAGGCAAAATAATAGACTCAATATTACAACCTTGTCCTTTTCTGACACGTTGTGTTTCATCGTCTTGTGTTTTTCATTCCTCACAACGCGGAACGAGTCAGATAAGAAGAGCATGTACATTCATTTGTCTGCCTCTCACTCATCACTCGTGTCATTCATCTGGCAGGACTCGTGGTCCTCTCAGTGATAACAAAGGTTTTGCTTTACAACATGAACCAGGTGCATGTATTGGCTCTGTCCCTGAACCAAAGGTATTTATACCGCTTCGCTTATCTAAGCGCTATTTAACTTCCAAATACTAAATGGGGAGGGACAATTAAAGTGAAAGTCAAATGGAATCTAATTTAAGCTTTATTATTGTCTTATATGATCAGTTTGTGAATCTTCTAACAACATGTTGAACATATGTAACAAGAAACATACCAACAGGAATATCAATGTCTTTATTGGCAGTCAATATAAACGTATGATTTATGATATTATAATTATATATAAGAAAAAGAAAAAGCTTGTTGTGGGACATATATCTTTCAAAGTGTCACAGTTGAATTTGATTTGTTTTTGCTCTACTTTGTGTTGACTGCTGCCTTAAAATCACAGAAACCAGTGGGATCATCATTTTTTCAAGAGTTACATTTTTTAAATTGTTTGTTCTTATACTACTAATATTCTCAAATAAGAATCACCTCAATTAATGTGTTAAATAAATTATAAATGATATGTTCGTCTGCTCTCATGATGATCGACTTGTGGTGTTTTCACTGTGGCACCACCTGCTGGAAAAACAGCTAAATGTTCCCAGTCTTACATACTCACCAGCACAAACGTGTCATCAACGAAGAATGAGAACAAGAACATTCAACGCAACGGCTCATTCCTGGAAAACGGCTTATCCAACGCTTTACCACAATCATTTGGCTTCTCTTTCTGTAAAGAAGCTCTAGACAGAGTCTGCCCTGCCTGGTTGAGTCACCTGATCCAGCCACAAATATGGGCACACAACCAATTTATGTCTGCCTTTTGTTTTTGATTAGCTAACATGTTCAAAATACCAACAGGGAAGTTGGTCAAAGTTAGTTTGCAGCTCTGCTCAACAAGGATTTCATTTTTACACGCATTTTCCCATAGCAACAGATTCTGCAAACACCACACAGCCCGAATCAAAGAGCGTTTTATCAAAGCCTCTTTTGTCCGTCTGCCAGTAAACACATCCTGTTTTCTGCACAAGAAACAAAACTGTGAACTTGCATGTCAGGTTACTCTAGAAAAGAGATGGTTCAGGTGTTTGATGGTATGATTTGGAGTGTGTAACGTTGCTCATTTTAAACAACATAACATTATTATATACACAAAAAGCTCATTGTACAGAAACAACAGCAGGTTGGATGCTCATTAATGTGACCGAGGTGTAATAATAAAAAGGCGCAATCCTTTGTTATGTCTTTGTTGTGTTTTGTGTGTAAACTTTGTCAAGAAGTGCTTTGTTTCAGTGCCTGTGGCTGATGAGCTTGGAGGATGGGGCGCACATGGACATTTTCCAAACACAGACACTGGACTGGTGCTGAGACAAGGGCCTCATCAAAGTTTTGAACACAAAAAAAAACGTTCGGTCGCTGCAGACCCACAAACTCCCCGAGAGCCGAGATTTGTACAAGACAACAAAGCTCGCGTTTGTCTCTCTACCCTCGTCGACCCAATCAAAGCCTCTAATGAACACGGTTCTCCTCAGAGAGTGGACATCAAATAGTAGCAATTATCTGTGCAAACTCTGATGAGGTGGAATCTCATGCATTCATGGCTTCACATTCAACAACAATCTCATTCAGGGCACAACCACAGCCCAGTGAGGCCCACTCTGCAAAAAATACTAATGATCTCTAATGAAGGGCCGTACTATGATCCATGCCGTCCACGCTCACATGATGCAGGAAGCACAATCCACACACCATGCACACACACAAACACACACACACACACAGCTGAGTGAAAACTCTTTAGGTTCATCTTATTTTGATGTTAAATCTTCGTCAAATAATTCGATGGGAGAAAATATAGCCGATGTGCGCAGTGAGCAGCAGGACTCTGTCGTCGGCCAGCAGGATGTTCAGTGGCAGTCTAAGAATTCTGAGTGTCGCTTTCTTTAACACCTGAAATGCTGAATGTTCCCATTCTCTGCTCTCCAATCTTAACAACCAGGCCACGTCTCTGCTGTGTTTCAGCCAAACCACAGAAAAAAACCCACCGGGAGGTCATCTCTGCACTGGTCCGAGTGTAATCCTGTGTGGACTGTTGGATGGATTGCAATAACATTTTATAGAGGTGGTAATTTATATGTGATTCTCTGACTTCTTCTCTAGCGCCACCAGCAGGTTCACTTCTCAGATTTTCACTGAAATGTTTTTACAGCAATTGAAATTTGGTAAAGACGTTTATTTCTCCCGCAGGATGAATTGTTTGTCTCTTAGCTGATGCATTACATTTTCATGTAGCATCTTCATTATGTAATTTCAGTTTGAGTAATTTTTGGCTTCATGACTATGTATCTATTAGTGACATTCCCATCATCCAGCTGAATGTCAGAAAGCAACCACCTCAAGTCCAAGTTTATTTCTTGTTTCAATAGCAAAAATTACATTGATAAAATTGGTAAATTATAAAAGTACACACCAGAAAACCCTTAAAAGCATGAATCAAATAAAGATCCAACAGCAGCATGATGATACAATTAGGATTGAATTACAGTCCCCTGAACATGCCTAATTTTTATCGACAAGATTCATAAAATATCTCCGATCCGGATCTGCACCAAAATGAAAAGGTTCTCTCTCGACTCATACATGATCCTTCTGCCAAGTTCGGAAACCAGTCCTGTAGTTTTTGTATAATCTTGCTCACAAATACACAAACAAACAAACCATCAAGCAAACAGACAATGTTGGAAACATAACCTCCTTAGCGGAAGTAATAAAGTATGCAGTGTGCATATTAAGCATACTTGTACAAATACATATCTTTACACCAAAATTGGGTTCATTCGCTCACATTTTCTCATGATAAAATATAAAAAATACCTTTTGTCTACTCAAGACTGATGTTAATAGTTTTTCCTAACATGCATGTGCAATAAATTCAAAGTGATTAAAATGTTGCGTTAAACCTAGGATTTAATCTTATGGTTCAACCTTCGATATGAAAATAAGGATGCACACTTACAATCTCTCTCTCACACGAACAAACACACATGCACACATGTCTATACAGGATCCCTGTGGTAGCAAGGTAGAGAGAGGAGTAGAGAGGAGTAGAGAGGAGAGGAGAGGAGAGGAGAGGAGAGGAGAGGAGAGGAGAGGAGAGGAGAGGAGAGGAGAGGAGAGGAGAGGAGAGGAGAGGAGAGGAGAGGAGAGGAGAGGAGAGGAGAGGAGAGGAGAGGAGAGGAGAGGAGGGACACAATCACAGGGCCACAGTGTCTCTGCAGCCGGGGCAGGGCAATGTGTGCACATCAGGTTTTGTGAGGCCCTGACGAGATGTGACAGCCCAGCTCTCACTAAGAGATCCTTGAATTTAGTCCATTTTTATGCCTTTTCCATTTACAATGCTTCAGTGGAGATTTCTTTATTTCAGAATGGACAATAGTCTCTTTCTTTCTCATTCCCTACATCTCCCTCTCTCTCTCTCTCTCACACACACACACACACACACACACACACACACACACACACATGCACACACTCACACACACACAAAGCCTTGCTGGCAGACGCACGCACACTTGCTTGCTGTCATGCTCATTTTGATGGTAATTAATGACATCACCACTGCGTGCGGGTGCATGGTGGTGTGTGGTGGGGTGCGTTTGTGTGTATGGGGGGGTTGCGTTTGTTTGTTGAGCAAACCGTGGGAACAGGGAGCTCTCCAGGGTGGCGAGTCAGGGCCTCCAACAATACATATGCTGTTGCTTTTCACCCAAACACCCTCCCTTCCCAGGAGAATCATTCGTCTCCCCTCCTCTCCTGTCCCCCTCGTTCCCTCCTTTTTCTTCCATGAATTTCCCCCCTTTCATTGTACTTGTCGCAGTGTGGAGTGTGAGGTTGCTGCCCCCTCTCTGTCAGTGTGTCTCATCAGCATCAACTTGGATGGAGCTGAGGGTCTCTGTGGGGATATGTCACCAGGGAGATTTACGAGACATGTACAGTCGCTGTGAAACATTGAAGAGTGTAAAACAACCCTTTTTATTCACTGCTGCTCCTGTAAGAGTATTACAAAAGTAATAGAGAGTGATCTCATATGTATCCTATGCTACTGCAGACCTATTGAATAATCCCTGAGGGTCCTTGACGTTTACATAAAAAAAAAGGCAGCCAACCAACAAAAAAGCCAAAAGAAGGTGCAGTTTAACTAGTTTTGACCTAAGACAGGGAACAGGCCAGAATCTGTTAAAACTGATGACAGATTGCTCACATACTGAAATTACTTTTCTTTTCTTCAGTTAGACAAGTATTTTTTGAACAGGAGAAACAATAGAGGTGAGTCACTCAAGAATTTCTCCAAAATGTATTAATTGTTTTAGACACATCAGTAATGTCTATGACAACTATAGGCCAACATCCAACATCCCATTTTTGGGCAAAGTCATAGAAAAGCTGTTCATTAACAACTCAACACCTTCTTGGCAATAAATAATTGTCTTGATTCCTTCTAATCTTGATTTTGATGGCAACCCAGCACCGAGACTATGAAAGTCCTAAACTATATATATGAATACAGATAGTATTAAAGTGTCTGTCTTAGTACTACTGGATCTCATTCGATAGAGTTAACCACACAATACTACTGGAAAGACTGGAAAACTGGGTAGGTCTTTCTGGTACTGGTACCATGTCAAAGTCTCCAGGTGTTCACAGTTTGTCAATTTACTGACGCAAACTGGGCTGTTAAACTTGTTTTTTAACATATTTTTAATATATGACATCTGTATCATTAAACATAATCTTCAGTGTTGTGTTTAATAACAGAGTCGTCTGCTCACAGCTTTCTCACTCGCTTAAACCAGTTTGGTGGCACTAGTCTGTGCGTGGCACGCTGCAGCCCTGTTTTAATATTTTTGATTCTAATAAAAATTTCGGTCTGTATATTCTTATTATTCAGTGGTATGAAATGGTTTGAAATGATGACTCATCACAATCAACACATAGTAACAGGGCTACCTTAATATTTTGAATAATGCACCAAGTTAGAGGTTTCCTTGCACAGTTTCATATCCAAGTTAAATTGGTATTGTAAAATAAAATATCCTTAACTCAATCGATATCCAATCAAATCAAATTGGAACTTGAATCGAGAACTTGTTGATGGTAGTTGAATCAATGTGGGAACACAGTGGTGATACCCAGCCCTAGTTGGACAGTGGAGAGGCTGTTCCCCGGGTTCATTTTCATGCAGAGCATTTGTAGACTAATCATTTGTGACAGGGGAAGCCTATTAGTATTGTTATTATTACTAAAGCTTGTTTTAAATTATTTTATTGTTTGTTGCAGTGTCGTGCCAAATATGTATTTTATGCTGGTAGTTGTTTTATTTTACTAGATAAATAGCTAGTAAGTACAGCTACAACAGTATTTAGCATTCAACAGTTTGCCAACTCTCAGTCATATAAAGTTAATGTACTGGTTGGATAGTGCTCCACTTAAAGTTGTCATACGGTTAACTGAGGTTTAATGTAAAACTAACACGTGCTCCTGGAATTATTCAAAATGATGAGGAAAAGGTTAGGATCTTAATACAGAAGTAATTTGATCAGAGGTGTGAGCAGCACTAGTACTACACTACTCAAAGTTCTTACTTTGGACAACTTCACACATGGAGATTCTGATATCTCATGTTTCAACTATCAGTAAAGTCTACATTCTATTGACACCAGACCATGTAGTAGCACATCTGAAACTGAGTCAAAAAGGCCCCAACTCTGAGAGCGTGCTCATTTTATTCTGGAGCCCTGGTTGCGATAGGCTGAGGAGGAATCATCATCATCATCATCATCATCATTACATTACATTACATTACATTTCATTTAGCTGACGCTTTTATCCAAAGCGACTTACAATAAGTGCATAAAACCCCAAGGGTACAGACCCAGGACAACAAGAAGGTACAATTTCTTCAAAATAAAGCGAAACTACAAAGTGCTATAAGTAAGTGCCATTTAAGTGCTACTAAAGTGTTAGTTTAAAAAGTTGTTAGTTTTTTTAAAATTTTTTTTTATTCAAGGTATAGTCGGAAGTGGTGTGTTTTTAGTTTTTGGCAGAAGATGTGTAAACTTTCTAATGTGTAAACTTTCTGATGTATGGATGTCAATGGGGAGCTCATTCTGACATCATTGTCATCATCATCAATAATGTGTCCATACATGTGCAATAAAACCGACCTGTTGGGTCCATGTCTTTGCTCCCAATTAACAACACACTAGGTATTTTTCATGTTGAGTAAGAGACAAACCAAATGCTCTGTGCTGATATGCTCAAACTGCATGTTTGGCACGGCCTTGTCAAACACAAACAGCAACATAATAATGAGAAGGTCACAGGACTGTGAAGACCTTTCCATGTCCAATTTTCTGGTGTTTTATTTTGAAGTTTGAGTCTGAGCCTCTCCTCTGATTGGTTGACCGTTGTTGAGTGACACACACACAAGCCAACCACATGGATTGTGGCTCACTACTGTAGCTTGCTAAAACTCACATTTTCAGCGATGGTCAGTCAGCGCCGAAATGAGATGAACAGGAAAATAGTGAAATGCTGACGAAATGCTCAGGTTGGATTTGGTGCAGATATAAACCCTGGAGGATCATCTGGTGGCTTCAAGGTGACCATCCCTGGTTTTTGCAGCGTCCAGATCAAACGAAGAGAAGAAAAGATGGGAGGAACCTTTTAATCAAGAAAACATGTACAAAGTAAACAGAGACATGTTTCAATGCTTGTGCTTCACAGGCTCTGTCTTTTGTAAAGTATAGGTTAGATTCTGTGATGGAAGTGAAATTAAACTGTCTGCTGAGTTCTTTCTCTTTCTTTGATTTCATTTCTCCTCCACTTCACTCTTCATGTTATTATCAGACAGGCTTCCAAGAGGATTTTTATTGGTGCACGGATGCATATTCAAAATGCTCAACATGTCCGATAATCCCCAAACTAAGCAATAATCATGATGGCAATCAAACACTTTGTCTCGTGCTCTAATTAGGGGCAGGTGGAGCACTACATTAACCAAACCATTCAGTTTCCTTGCCTCTCATGGTTTCAAGCAGCTCTGGTTTGAACTGGGGCCTTTGTGGCTGAATCAAAGCTCTCCCCTGCTATGAATGGTGATTTCTTTGCTTCTCCTCCTCAGCAGTGGCCGGCTGAGAGGTCTTCTCCCCTGAGACTCCCCTTTGACCCCAACAAATGGACTCTTGTCACATGAATAAAGAAAAAGTGACTGGCCTTTAGTGATGCCTGGTGTTCGGCCAATTGCTGTTTGATGAGTGATCACAATGACAGAAAGGAGACTGGTGCAGCTCAGAGCTCAGTGGGACATCCTGTGATATGACATAAGCTTTACAAGCCCTGGACCATGAGGTTGTCTGTGAGGTTAAATTCAGGGGTTACTCCTCCACACACGATCACAAGCATTTAACGACAGTTTAAAAAGAACAAAAGGAATCTTCGGCCTTGGGTTTTTCTTTTTCAAACGACAAAAGAATGTCAACTGATGGATTGACATCGTCATGTGGTTCTTTTTACTGATGAGTCTTAGTAAGACCACAAGAGCCCCTGATATCTAACTCAATGTCCCTGTGAGACCACTCGGTGAGGACAGTGAGAAAATGCAGGTTTTTGCATCCATCTATTGGCCCAGATGGAATCTGTAGCCTGCTCCAATCAGCTCACAAAGGTGATATAATTGCCAGGGCAGGATGGGACAAGGCCGCTGCCTTTGGAGTTCTTCAGTCTCCTCTTTTTCCCATTGCACCTATTCTCTCCCACTCTATACACACTGATTATAGTCCCCTCCCTCATTGTCCCATTATCCTCCAACAACAGGCCAATTTGTCCCTCCAGCTTGGCTCCCGCCTCCCCTCCTGCTGCGTTATTTAGCCCCTCTTCTGCACTTCAATGGCAGGTACTGATTGGAGAACTTCCACAACCTCTTTGCTATTCCTCTAAAAAGTCCCTCCTCCCCTTCCCAGCAACCTTTAATCTGATTACAGGCTTTCTGCAGCTTTTCAGTGGAGGCCAGTCCCAGGAGGACAATGGCAGACCAAGTGGTTTCACAAACACTCTCCCCAGGGTCTTATGATTCACAAGAGGAGCTGCGTCCACTGTCGTCCGGCATCAGGTCCCAGCGAGACCTGTCTACACACAGATTCAACATCATCAACATCTCTGTTGCAGTGATACTGTCTGTGCACCTTAGGAATAAAAACTACAAGAATTTGTCAAAAGAAGACTGGGGCCCATTTTCAGATTTTAGTCCTTCATGCTGAACAGACTAACATTACTGAGCCTCTATTACTGTAAAAAAAAACTCATGACACTTAGTGATGTTAACTATTTGGCTCTCATTGGAGTCTACAAATCAACCAGGCTTCCAAGTTTCCGGAGAACTCAGAGTTAGATTAAATTTGCTGGAGGATGTATGTTTTTCATTTTTTATAATTGGAATCCTCCCTCATGATTTCCATGGAACATCATTTCACGAGCAGCTGTGGATAAGGAGATAGAGTGGGTTGTCCACTTAACTGAGGACGGTGGTTCCATCCCCATCTCCCCATTCCACATGTTCCCACCTCACTTTGTAAATATCTCAAAGAGACAGTGGAATATTGACACATTTCTTTGTGCACTGGAAACGTCTAACAACATTTGAAAATTAAAAAGTGATCATTTTAAAGAGCAGCTCTGAGACTATTGAGGGGGTTCATAAGTATATCTGTTTTGGCTAAACTTTATATACACTATAATGCAAGCACAATCCAAAATTAAAATCTTCTAATATGCCAAATGTTTTTTATGAAATAATCTTCTTTTTTTGGGTAGGCTATATGAAAAATTGTACAATGATACAGGTGTTATTGATATTTATCATGACATTATTATTTCTTTTAAGTGTCAAGACCTTTTAGATTTTTGCTCCTTAGTGAAGGTTGTGGTTTTAAATTATTGTTCACAGGGAGAGAATGAAAAAGGCTTGATACCTGGTGTCCCAGTGGAAAGCCTCAGGTCTAATAAGATGAAGTCAGTGTGATGTGAAACATCTGAGAGATTTCAAGACAAATATATGTAAATTATTTTTGGAACCAAAACAAATATCCTCATGATTAAAGGCATATGATATAAGTGTGTCTTCTGATCTTCAGCCCTCCATCCAACTATTACTATTAACATCAACTGGTAAATAGAGTTGTTTTTTTTTATAATTCAAGCAAACACGAATGTTGGGATCCTACATATCTATCATGTTTTTTTATAAAAATGCATTTAGCTTACATGTTAATTCATTAATAGCTCCATCCTCCCACTTCCTTGAACTATATCTGACCATCACCCTTTTTTAACAATAGATATATTTTTCTTTTTTGCATCTTTCGCCTGTTACAAACTTTACCAACATGCCCACTAACTCCTGGTGAATCTTGTGGAGGATCGTTGCTGCATCTTCGCATCCTCTGGACTTTCTGCAGACTCTAGGGGTCCAGTCGGAGGAAGTCAGAAGAAAGTCTGGAGGTTCTCACTTGGACACTTCACGTTCACACATACAGCGCCACTGGAGAATGTCCGGAGTTCAGAGCAGGACTGAACGAATGTCTGAAAGCAGCTTATGTAACCATCGCAATATGTTGAATGGATATTATTTTCTTTTCATTGTGTGTCTTTAATAAGAACATGAGAGTATGGACAAAAGAGCTTTATTCTTATTTGAGTTTATCAGCTACTCTAAACAGAAACTATTTGAACAATACAATAAGCAGATTGTAAAACACAAGCATATATAGTGTATCAGAGGTAACATTCAACACTACATCAAGCAAACTGCTAACAATTGTAATAGAGTTACTACAGTTACTCACGTCTACTTTAACAACAAGTCATCTATGCAACAAACAAAAAGTGGATTGGATTTGTATATACAACTTACAAAGACCTATATATATAGTTTGAAAGAAATAGGTAGTAGAGTTCAAAGACTGCCTAGTTTGGCAGCACAAGTATCTTTGATTTCTAAAGGCTTTTTATGCAATTTTTTTTTAAAGAAATACATTTGCAATCATTATTAATGATAATATTCACAATCAAAAGGTGAGAAATCTGAGTGTTGTTTAGTCCTTTAAACGAAGGATTTACTTTTATGTAGACACCAATGTGTTTCCAAACTCGTTACCAGTGTCTCTCAGTTCTTCGGTGCATCATAACTGGGCTTATAGCAAATAAACACCTTATCTTTATCTTCTCATCACACTGCATTGACTCAGTGTATATTAAGCTTCTTTAAAAATAAATAAGAAAGTAATTCCAGTTTAAAATGTATTTCAAGAGCAGTACTTGCTCTTCAGATCTTTTTTCTATATATTTTTGGTCACTGCTTTATGCAGCTTGGTTATAACTTTAAGTTTTGAATAGCTCATTGCAGCAGGCTGCTCCTTCATTTCTCTCTGTTGATTCACAGTTCTATCAAGTTCAAGGTGACATGAGAGGGTCGATCTCTTGTTGGGCCGCTCTAACTTTGCTCCACCGAGAAGTTTGACTCAGATCTGTGGAGGAAACAAGGACAACAGAGAAACGAATGAATGAATAAATGAAGGTGAGAACACGGTGCATGAGGACGTGCATGTGTGAGTGGGCTTACATGTCTTGGTGCTTGTGTATCATGTGGTTGTTGTACTCCAAAACAGGTGGGATGGACTCCTCCTCCTCGGGGACCTGAAACAACAACAGACGGGATCGGCTCATGAGGCGAAGAGTCAGTGATCTCACTTGAAACAACTGACGTCTCTTCCCTCTCTCGTTACATGGTGAGACCACCATCTAGTGGTAGAAAGCACTCTCACCTCCCAGTACGCTTCATCGTCAAAGCAGTTTTCATCAGCGGGATCCCCCCAGATAGGCAACCTCAGGACGAGACCTTTAAACGGAGGAAAAGATCACAATAATCATATATATATAATAAGAATTGAGCATTATTCTTTAAATGCAACGTTCTTGCATTTAAAAGAACACTTTAAAATGTGGCTGTCCTAATTACAAACTATAATTGTGACATCACAGTTTTAATGTTTAAGAGCACTTGGTCACTTTGATGGTTAAGAACAGGGGTCACTAACAGTTAGAGGCAAGTTACACATGATAAGATTGTAGAAAGAAAAAGAAAGATAGCGATACAGGTAGAGAAAACAAAGGGAGAGATACAGATGACTGAGCCGGAGAAAGTGGAGAAACAGGAGTGAGACAGAGAAAGGGCGAGCAACAGACGAAAAAATTGGAGGAGTGGGATATAAGAGGGGAAGAAAGTGATTCTAAAACTGTTCAATTGTTAAGATGTGTTGAGATTTATTGTCTGTAAAATTGGTTGAGACTTTTGAGTCAAGTTGAAATTATAGCTTTTGCTCCTTTTATTTAATTGTTCTGAAGATAAGCCCTTTATTTGAACATTCACAGTTTTCACATTTTATTTATTTTCTCTTATTTTGAAATGCAGCCCTACTTTTATTTAGTTAATGAGAGAACATTACACATATCTGCAGTGATACATGTATGTTCAGTTCTACGCTACGTGACAATAAATATTGTCAAAAAGTTTTTGAATCTTACTGAACTAATTTGATTTGACAGTCAGGTAGTGAGTACATGCAGATGTTAATACAACTACTAGGCTACTTAAATAAATATATCACACTTAGTAGTTAGACATTATGATTTTCTGGACCTTTGCTTCAAGAAATGTTTTCTAACTGGACCTCTTTAAATTTTTGTTGAATAGCCCGTGTTTAGAATCATCTCTATGCCACACTTTCTCAAAGCAGAGAAAACACTGCCCCTGCCTTAAAACATTTTTTAAATACACCAAATTTATACATCTGGTTAAGAAAATTAGGTAAGATGAGAAGATACAATAAATATATAATACAATAATAACAATAATAATCAACAAAAATTAAACAAAAAAATATTAGGAAAACGAAGAAAGGGAGATTTTAAAAAGGGTTAATAAAAGATAAATATTTAGATATATTAGTGTATTGGTTTGGCTAAGGGAGTATCCCAAGGTAAAGAGTAGGCTATTATGATTTACTTTTTAATTCTCTACAGTTTTTGTTTTCTCTATGTTACTTGAGTCCTTGACACTGGTCATTTTTTTTTAATACTCACCGACACACCCTCCTCCTACAATTCCAAATGCAATAGATACACATGTGCCAGCCGCCTGGAAGGCTCCCTGTGTCGCAGGAGTCCTGTCTGCAAAATCACCTGTAAAGTCAAATGTGCTGATCAACCTGGAAAGAAAAAATAAACAAATAAGCCTTTGTAAGCCAGATTTTCTAAGAAAGGACCCTTCACTTTCACTGAGAAGAATCTGAAAACATGTTTGTGAATAGAAGCATCAAGAACAGCACTTGATTTATCAAATGATACATGTCTGTTTCAGTCACTTACCCCTCTTTGCTATAGATAGCCTCACTGGCAAATGCAGCAACGATGGCACCTATGAAGCCGCCCAGCATCCCTGGCACAGCGTGCAAGTTGTGGACGCCACATGTATCCTGGAGTTTCAGATATTTCTCTAAGAAGGGCTGAGAATGAGAAAACAGTCATATGTGTTATTAGTGATCTGTACGATTTAAAAACACTTAGGTCAATTTTCCATTCAAGTCAAGGGTAGCTTTCATTTTTTTGATAAATCTTCTATAATTCTACGAGTAATTATTTGAATAGGATCTTAATTCTGGTGTAAAAATATGTAATCTCTTCCCTTTTCCCCTAAATCAGTACTGGTCATATTTATTTTAATCTTTCACAAATCACTTTTAAACCACAGAACAAAGTCATGCACAGTATCATGCTAAGAGTCTGCCACACCTTTATTGACTACACGATTCATTACATTGGACTATTATCGTGTCACATCCTATTTTTCACCGCTTATTGTCAACCGGAATGCAAACCACAAAATGTTTCAACATATTAATTCCCCTGTCTGTCTTCATGTGGCCTCATCATGTTTATTGGCTTTATTGATGCTTTGCCGTGCAGACAGATCAGCAGGCGGAGTCTCACCGTGACAAACAGGTAGCCGAATGTGGAGATAATGCCGCAGCAGAAACCCACGATGAGTGAACCATAAGGAGTGATCATGAACTCTGCCGCGGTCCCCATGGCAACTCCACCAGCCAGAGTGGCATTCTGGATATGGACCTGTCAGGTGAGACACAAGTCAGACACGAGGAGATGAGTAATAAACAGACATGAGGGATAAACCGTGACTGTTCTTCAGGTGGCTTCTGGGTGTTTTTCCATGCTGTTACCATGTCTAGGTTGCCTCTCTTGTCAGACAGGCTGGAAATGGCCACCGTGGTGAGCACAGAGGAGGCGAGGGCGAGGTAAGTGTTGATGGCGGCTCTGTGCTGCCCGTCGCCGTGGTCCGTGATGGCCGAGTTGAAACTGGGCCAGAACATCCACAGGAACAGCGTGCCTGTGAGGGGGAGGAACGTCAATTAAACCAGCCAACTGTTGGATTTTTACACCCAAGCTTATAGATCAGAATCATATGAGAACTGAACTAAATCCTAAAGAAAATCCTGTGTGTGAGGCTGAAAGTGATTGAAGTTTGAATCCTGAATCAGTCAACCACTCACCGATCATAGCAAATACATCCGAGTGATAGACGGATCCATTGAGGCGTTTGCTTTCGTGCAGGTGTGGTCGGTACAGGACCCAGGAAATGGCCAAACCATAGTATCCTCCAAAGCAGTGGATGACCATGGAGCCTCCAGCGTCTCTGCACTGTGGACACATTAAGATTTCACTTAACAGTAGATACAGAGCAGCAGCTCAAAATACAACCTACACTGTCAGACAGAAAATTATTCCTTTGGACAATTAATACAACACATTGGAACTGGTTTAAACTTCAACGTGATTGTGTTTGGTGAGACTCACATGAAGGAGGGTGAGGATGATGAACTCCTCCACAGCAAACAGCGTGACGCCGAATAAGGTGACAAGCAACAACTGGACGGGGCTCACTTTTCCCAGCAGGGCACCGTAGGCGATCAGAGAGCCGGCACAGCAGAAGTCGGCGTTGATCAGGCTGTATGGGACAAGGACAACAACAAGAAATAGGTTAATATGACCAGATCACTTAAGTGAGGCTGCACCAGGCAAACCTGACAGATCTGCCCAGGCCCTCTTATTTATTTCATACATCCTTGCCAAAGCCTGCAGCCGTCAGTATCCACAATGCAACTCGACCATCAACAGATTCTCCGGTCTGTCAAACTTGTATCAGTGACAGCAGGAAGAGGAAATGAGGAGCAGGCAGCATTGAGCTGTGATCTCCACACCCTGGACTCGACCAGTTAAAGAATGTGGCAACATTTTGACTACAACACACCTGTGCAGTCCACCAGGTTACCAAAGGACTGACACCGCACAAAGTAAACATTTCCTCTGGCTCACCTCTCAACTCCGATGGTGATTTTGGCAGTGACTGGGTCGAGGTGGTGGAACCAGCCCTGCATGAGAAGGGCCCACTGCAAACCGAAGGAGGCAATCATGAAGTTGAAGCCGACCGCGCCAAAGCTGTATTTTTTCAGGAACGTCATAAGGAAACCGAAGCCAACGAAGATCATGACATGGACGTCCTGGAAAACCTGGAGGGACGGAGAATTAAACATGAATCAATCAATCCATGGTCATCAAGATGTATCGAGCTGTATTCACACAAAGTCAGTTGCATATGTCAAAATTAAATAGAACATGAGTCGACAGTGTCTTTAATTTTCGACTCCAGATAATTAATGTAGGATAATTTAAATGCAAAGTTTACGTTTCTTACATTCATTTTCAATTACAGAATTCCCATATATTCTTAAAGTTGCATGTTAATATTCTTTCAAATTGCAAAGTATTGACAGGCGAAATACATTATACATTCGATGCCAGATTATCACATGTGAACCCAGAAAAACAATCATATAAAAATATATACATAATACATACATGTAAGTAAAGTAGGTTGTTTGAAACATTTGAAGCCAATCCTTGATCCCAATCTAGATTCATGTGATAAAACTGCCTATTTTTAAAAAGAATATTATATTTGTATTTCTATTCATATCATAATTTATGTATTTTCCTTGTATGACCATCGGCATTATAATGTGACATTGTTTTGTGATGTGGTTAGGTCCAGCAGGGAACAGGAAACCAGAGCAGACTAAAGCTGACACAACATGATTCCAGCAGTGAGAAATATGAAATTGTACATTAACATTAGGAAGGCAATTAGAAATTCATAGTCATCTATTTACCGTGAATAGAAAATCATTAGAGGAAGTACAAAGTTAAGTGTGTGTGTGCACAACCAACCGCCCTTGAGAGGGAAACACACAGGATCATCAAAATTACATAACAGAGGATCAATCGCTGAACTTACTGGGATATCTGAAATAGAAGTCATTTTCAATGTCACTGGTGATGTTGTTTTCCTTTTTGTGCTGTGCCCAGTGGGTGTCTGACTCCTCATCATAGCGGATGAAAATTCCAAACAACACAATCATAGCAATCTGCCAGATAAAGCAGACGGCCGGCAGACTGAACCGGACATTGGTGTTCTTGTTCCCGCAAAAGAAATTCCTCAGGCAGTCAACACAGTTCCCCATCTTGACTATACTCTGGTCACGGCTGGCCCAGGGCTCCTCTTCCTCTGCTCTCACCGGGCAGCAGGTATTTATGGATGTGTGGAGAGGTGTGCCCCACTTTGCAGCTCCTTCACAGGGGGTGGGAACTCATACCTGGGAGGAGAGAAACCACTCCTTACCTGCTCTCTACCTCCACCCATGCTGTTCTGGCCTCTTCGACCAAATTTCCCTTAGAAAACTAGAGTCATCACTGCCTTAACACCTGTTAGGGAAATTACATAGTCCTAACAAAGTCCTGTGATTTAACTTGATATGATTAGCTTTTTCTGATATTGCAACTTCAAGCAGTTTTTACAAAATGTTTAAAAATGGCAGTCAAAGTCAAAGACAGTAAAACACTATCAATTAACAGTGTGTAATGATGAAAATGTTCATGTAAAAAAAATATAACTCATTCATTTCTCTTAAGCATACAATAACCTTTGGCGAGAAGTAGATTGATCTTGGCTGAACATCTGTGAGACAAACTGAAAATCATCATACGCCTTAACTACTCAATGCATGTGTGTTTAACTTTGATAGGAAGACACATGTCTTTATTTGACCTTCTCTGGTTTTAATACAGCAGCTTATCTTTTATGTTTTATTATAACCTTTAATAAAGTGTCTGTTACCTCAAGTATGAACGCACAACTCCAGCTTCACACTGGAGTCACAGATTTCTTCTGCCAATCAGTGCTGAGCCTCTGTGTTGCAGTACCTGGGGGTAAAGTGCCTTGCTTGAGGACTTTGACCATACCTCCTTGAACATCTGTCTCTCTTTCTCTCTCCCCTTGTGTCCCGTCCATCTCTTCCATCAGTCCGTGACAGAAGACAAATATTACTTAGAGAGAGAAGGGAGTACCTGTGGAATTAGACAGGCTCTATTCTCCGGTATAGATATAATGTTATATACATTATATAAATAATATATGACATATACAGCAATGTGTGAGTATGGTGGAAAATACCTTAACAATAATGATTATAATCAATGTGGCGACGCCGGCGAGCTAGTTCTGGCAGGCAACTCGAGCGGCGCTGCGCCAATCATGTTACACACATCATGTGACATACATCATGTGACATACCTCAATCTCCACAACCATCTATAATACACACCCACCTTATCAGGTGGTCTATTTAACCAGTGCGACATTTCCCATCAACCCCTCTTGCTCGCACTGCTGCTTCAGTATCGCTACCTGTTGCTTCAGCCCCTCCACCACCCCAGCATCCACCTGTAGGCTCCAACGGGGGGGTTACAAGTATTTGCTCATCACACCCATCATTCCTGTGTAATTATATGGGGGAGTGATTAAGTTGGAGCCTAGACGCCAAACACTAAATCTGTTGTAATAAATAAATTACATGATCAAACGTGAGTTGTCTGACAGAACCGCAATTAGACATTACAATTATTATTACTCTTAATGATTTATTGATTTCAACTATATAAAAAACAAGTTCAACAGATCTTTGGTAAATGAACAAACTGTCAACAGCCGGAGACGTTGGCTTGGCTGTCCTCCTCGACTTGACAGCACATGAAGGCAGCACATAAAAAGAGAAACTTATTTTCCCTTGGGGAACTGAGAGTGATTGATTCGTCCTTTTCATGAAACAATATCGGATTATTCAAATGAAGATCAATTTTATTCAGATAATGTTTGTTTTTTTTAATCCCCAGCTCGTGATCTACTGCGATGTTTTTGAGGTTTTTTCTTTTTTTTTGGCTTGCAGCGAGCGAATCGGGCCCAAAAACACACTGATAATCGATTTTAATTGATATAACTGATATTACATATTTTATACAAATGATTCAATATTCATCCCATACTTTCGATTTCCCTGCTGTTCTCCTGGAGTTTCATTTCCCCCCAGATTTTTGCACCAACATGATGAAACTTCCCCATCTTTAATTATGTACCTTTTCCACACATTTGTCAGTTGTGTCTAAAGAGACAGAAACACAGGCACACAATCTCTTGTGGGGGGGGGGCTGCATCTATGGGCCTGTGTCGGTCAGTCACCTGTGAAGACCAGCATCATTTACCCCCGAACCGGCACAGAGAAATCTACTTCCTGTTTGAACAACCAGGCGGCTGCTCTCACGAGTATTGCACATCATTAATGTTTATTTCAACATGAATAGCTATCAGCCGTCAGTACATCAGGCTTTTCCTTTCCAACGCAGGCCTCCTCTCCTCCAGGGGAAACAGTGTGGTGTTTACTTCAGCCAGTTTTTTACACCGAAAACAGAGTCACTCATCGAACCAGGTAAACATCAGTTTGTCTGGGGTCGACAGACGCTTCAGTCTCAGTAATTTGGGAGGAAACGTGTTTGGCGGTATGCTTCATGTGAAGCACAGTGTTCTGGTGTCAGCAGAAAGACTCCTCTGAGGAAACTGAACAGCGGGGCCACTCTCTCTGACTGACATGCAATGTTAACAATGTAAGATCAGATGTGCCCTGACAATTGTATCACTGATTACTAAGCTTAGTATAATTATAGAATCCTAAATTGTAGCTTGAATAGATTTGCCTTATATAAGTAAGTATGCAGAAACAGAATTATGATTCTGCAGGTTTTTATACAAATCTGCTCTGGGGCCAGACGGGGCCACCGTGATAGAGTAAAGGCTGAGGATGCAGCACACAGGTCTAAACTGAATGAATTTCAAATCACTGTAAGAAAATAACTGCTGTGGTCTGATTATAGACCACAGCAGTTATGAAAAAAAGAATCATGCACAGAAATATAATTTTTTGATAATCGTTTCATAAGCAAGTCGTAGTCATCTGAATCGGAATGGAATCACAAGACTCCCACCCTACAAACACGTCCTGCTGCCTCTGTACACAGGTGCACCTTTCTATCACGTGAGAGGAACAAAGACATCGTCGTGCACGTGCGTCACATGCCTCCTCCTATCTCACTGTCCTCCATCCATCCTATGTTTTCCTGTCTAGATGATTATCAGAGAACAGAAACTCGAAAGATGCTACTCTAAGGATTCATCATAAGTCATATGGTGCATTCTCTGTGTCTCTGTAATACAAAGAACATTCCAGATGTTATCTGTACCAAGATGCTCCTCTTTGATAATATTCCATCGAGTGCATCACTGATCTCTGCAGGTTTTACCAGCCCAAAGCAACTGGTCTGCAAACACTCACATAGATACACAAGAGGATTAAGATTCCTGTAAAATATAATATAGACATAATGTAAAAATAATTTGTGAGGACAGTGAATTTTCATTTATTGATTAATGAAATTCAGGAGTCAGTATGTTGTCCTTCAGGATGTTTGAACTGTGTTAGGTTGTACTGACTGTTTAGCTGCACAGCAACAACTTTTAAATAATACAAATACATCAACTCCAACAAATCAACTCACTGAACCTACAGATTCAAAAGATGTTGCTCATGGCACATTTTAAGAAATTATAGAAAATTAAGGAAAAAAACACAAAGAAGGACTGGAAGTTAAATTCAATAATCATTGTTCAGTTCTAATACTTGAATCAGATAGGCAGGGTCCTTGAGATTATAATCCCACTTTCGTGTGTGAAAAAGAAACACATATAATTTAAATACAGGCATTGTCAAAGGACATTCACATGCAATTAGAATCACATTTAAAAATAGTGTCAGTTGATTAAAACAACTTGCAAGTTGTAAAAGCAACTCTCAGCTTTGTGAGGGTAGAATCTAAAACCAGTTCTTCCAATCTCAGGATGAATGTTTAATTATCATGTCGCGTGACAACGTAGGTTCAGCATGTGACACCCCACATGATCAGGAAGCATTCAGAAAAAAATCATCGTAACTACAACCATATTTGACATGCAGATTATTAAATCCACTACTACTCTCACAAGTCATTAAAACAATTATTGTATGCGGAAATTATAAGTTATAAATCATAACAGTTCAAATCCATCTGACAGTATCTGATCATTTTATCTTTCCAATTTCCATTGCTTAGTTTTTGTCTTTACTTGCTGGAGATGGGTCTATAAGATAGCTCCTGAATCTCAAATCTGTATCAATGTGCCAACACTCTTTATTGTTGTACAATTAGATATAAATGGTTACCATGTTTGCCTTTTAGTCGACACACTGTAACACTTAATAACAAACATCTGCAATCTCTCTAGTAAAAGTATGAAGACAGCTGGTTGCAGTACTACAAACTTTAAGGCATGAAGTAAAAGACAGAACTCAAATAAAACACCTGACTAAAGGAGATGATCCTTTTTAATCTTCTTTAAAATGAAGCAGCATGGTGAAACCTCACTGTCGACCAATTCAAAGAAACGACTGAATCATTCTGTTACTGTTCAAGCTTCAGATTCAACAAGTTCTCAAAAAGACAGTGGAGAGAGAGAGGACAAAAAATGTTGTTTGACCACAAGGTTATTTTCGAAGCTCTGTCACAGGAAGGTCGGCTTTCAGCAAAAGGTTCGGCCTTTCAGGAACATTTGAATAAATCAACCAGATGAGAGGAGCGCCACAGGAAACCAGGAATAACTACAATATTTCCAAAATAAATTCACGGAATATACATTTATGAAGGACAACAGTGGTGATAAATGTCTTTAAACATGTGACAGGAGGGCAGCATGGAGGTTTCAGACCTTATCTGTGGGAGGCATTTGAACAATGTTCTCTGTCACATGCTGTGCTGTGCTCTGCCTCGGGCACTCAGAGCCAAAGAATGATGCGCCTGGAGATATTATGAGCGGCTGTCACTCATCACCTAAGTGAGACACAGTTCGATGCACGACAACTATTCAAACGACAAAGCTCTTTAGGTTTGTTCCCTTTCTCCAGAGCTGAATCTAAAATAATATCTTCAGCAGTTGTACAAGCGTACACGATCAGCCTGGTTAATAAAACAACTCTCAACACAGGTACCGACCCACATACGTTAAATACCTGAAACCTGGAGGTGAAACACAGTTCAGGCCAGTTACCTACTAACACTTGTACAACGTCTGAAGATACCATGACCTGGAAGACAGAGAATCTACACAGATAAGCTTTTAAAAAATCCTGTGACTGTGGCATCCCGTTTTGCCTGATGTATGGGATCACTTATAGCAGAAGGATAGACTGAAAAAAGACTCAACACACAAAAGCAGGTGTGTATGTGTATGCATATACACATGCATACACATATTGCTCACATATAGTGTGTACACAAATGTACTGCTTAGTCACGGTCTGTTTGGAAAACAATGTCGCACCTGCAAGCTAAAAGGTGATCAATCATCAAAAATGATTATTAAAAAATTCCTTTTCACATGATGAATGAATTGTTGACTTTGGATCAATTCGCATTTGATACTTCATCTCAGTGAGAATATGTTTTTCTATTGTGTGATGATAGACATATAAGAAGCAAGGCCAGGATGTGTAATTGATAGTTATGACGAAGCCTATTAAATGATTTAGGGTTTTGTCAGAGAATTAAAGGTAATTAAGTGTTTCGTACTCTTTGTAATTGATACACTTGGAATAACCTGGTGAGTGTGACTAACCAAAGAAGTGTTTCCTGTAACTGTGCAGGGACAGTATGTAACACAATCAGATGCCTCAGAGATATGAGAGCGTCAGCCAGTCGGCCTTTTCTTGCCGACAGAAAATGAAGGAACACTCCCGAGGACGATCGGACTCAGTGATAACATGAAGTCACAGTGTTACAATCTGAAGAGGAGACAGAACTCCGACTTTGTCAAACGGCATCTTTGTCTCTCACATGGTTCATCACGCAACTAGAGTTCATGCACTTGCAGCCGGAGGTGTGACAGGCGTCATGTGCCTGGGCAGGTGACTTAGACATTTTTCTGTCACATTGTTAAACTGCTGTTTGCCAGTTGTTTGTATTTTAAAGAAGCAAATAAGTAAAACTTAATGAGTATTTTATTTTCGGAGAAATCCTTTTTTTTTATTCAACCACAAGTTGGTTAATTGGAAACCAAACTGTTATAAAATATTAATTTCTATTTCAAATATACTTAAGTCAAGAGTTCACAGTTTGCACTTAAAAACACATACAGTTAAATGTATCAAAAGTGTTTCTTGATTAGGTTTCACTTTTTTTACCATGAGGACAAAATGAGGCAACAGAACTCTTAAGATTCTGATGAGATCAAGAGTTACCGGGTATGATTAAGAAATAAGTTCAGTTATTACAACACAGACCTTATGGTTCTTAAACATTTCCTTTATATCTCTTTTCTATTCTGCGTGAGCATAAATGACGGAAAAACACACTCTAAGGGGAAAATATGGTAACATTTTATAAAATTAAATAAGAAAAAGGGAAAACGACTAAATAAATAAATAAAAATAATAAAAAAGGTAACAGAAAACCCTGCCTCTGGGCTCAGCGATCCAGCTCCTCAGGAACGATATCCAGAGAGTGTATGAGGGACAATAAAGAGCTCCGTACTTTATCAAACTTTCTTGGAGAACCTCCAAGAGAAAACCTTACCCTCTCCAGCTTTAGATCATGTAGAACCTCTAGTTCCTGTTTAAAACATGAGACACCTGGCCAGCCGGGTGCAGAAGGCCATGGCAGAGTTCTTTGTTAGCTCGGGATACCAAACAGGGCAGAAAGGGGATGTGCATCTACCAAGAGATTGTAAGCCATTTGAAATGTGTCAAATACTTACCTACTTGTACCAAGTCGGCAGGGGACTGGCATCATCTGTTATAGGCATCGCTGACATTGGGGTAACTTTTAGACAATCTGAGATTAGTGTTATTAACTTCTGTGTAGGAGTTTGCATTGAATCAGTCCATGCCATAGATGGAGGAATTGTGGACTAACTAAAGAATTTGCACTGTTTTACTGGCCCAGAGGAAATTAGATATTGATTTGTCTAATTTGGCAAAAGACGATTTTGTATTAAGTGTTCATGATTCAAAAATAAGATAGACACTAGACAAAAATGGCATCCATGGGAGAGTTCCAAGGCGAAAGCCACTGCTGACCAAAAAGAACACAAAGGCTTGTCTCACATTTGCCAAAAAACATCTTGTTGATCCCCAAGACTTTTGGGCAAATATTCTGTGGACTGATCAAAAAAAAATTGAACTTTTTGGACGGTGTGGGTCCTGTTACGTCTGGCATAAAACCAACAAAGCATTTCATAAAATAACATCATACCTAAAGTCAAACATGGCGGTGGTAGTGTGATGTCCTGGGGCTGGTTTGCAGCTTCAGGACCTGGATGACTTGCCATAATTGATGGAACCATGGATTCTGCTCTCTAACAGAAAATCCTGAAGGAGAATGTCCGGCCATCAGTTCGTGTCATCAAGCTCAAGCGCACTTGGGTTATGCAACAGGACAATAATCCGAAATACTCAAGCAAGTCAACATCTGAATGGCTCAAAATAAACAAAATGAAGGTTTTGGAGTGGCCTAGTCAAAGTCCAGACTTAAATCGGATTGAAATGCTCTGACATGAACTTAAACAAGCCATTTATGCTCGAAAACCATCCAATGTTACTGAATTTAAAGAATTCTGCAAAGAAGAGTGGTCCAAAATTCAACAGTGATGTGAGAGACTCATTGGCAGTTATCACAAACATCTGATTGCAGTTGTTGCCCCAAAGGGTGGCACAACCAGTTTGTTCACAGAGGTCCAAGTAGGTTTGGATAGATTTTTTCACTTCATAAATTAAATCATCATTTAAAAACTGCATTTTGTATTTAGTCGGGCTACCTTTGTCTAATATACAAATTTGTGTGATGATCTGAATCATTTAAGTGTGACAAAAATGCAAAAAAGTAGGAAACCAGAAAGGGGGCAAATACTTTTTCACAGCACTGTATATATATATATATGCAGTGCAAAAAGAACAACTGAAAAACCAAGACATTATTGCACAGAGGTCACTTTACATGTTATTCTGTAGCCCATACAATTTAGGAAAATCAATTTAAGATCATTTTTATATAAGGACACAATACCCCACATTTATGACTCAATGCCTCATGTGACAACAGAATGTGCTCGACTGGTGCAGCAGATCCAAATGCAAATGAGTGAGAAGTCACTTAAGGCAGCTGAAAGAAATAAAGCTGTCAGTCATTCCTTCAGTAGAGAAGGTGATAAGTGACAGGTGCAACGCCCTCCTCTGTGCAGGTGTATTTCATCTCAGGAAAGAATTTTAACCCGACATTAAGGCCTAATTGGGAGAGTGTTTGGTAATTTTTGGACTTTCTACTCTGAAACAAATTATTTGTGTTCATTGCAGTTCTCCTTTCTTTCCTCCCTTTTAGGTATTTTGATTAATAAACATTTGTAATGCTGTTAACTGTTGTATATATTATGCGAAAACATGTCCTGATGGATTGTGTTTGCTGCTGTAGAAAACGTCCTGCCTGGTTCTGGTGTTAAAGCAGTCATCTCAATTTGCACTCAAAGAGGTCAGCCCAGTTGTCCTCTTATCCCACATCAGGAAAGTCCAGGGTGAACTGCCATTGCTGCTCTGGTGCAGGTGAGCAGCTAGTTCAACCCACAGTGTTCTGACCGGGGCCTTGAGATCTGAGTTTACCACAAAGTCTTCTACCTCTCTCAACAAGGCCTTTCTCACCTGAAAGAAGCAGCCTTTGCTTTTGCCTTTAACACAATCCAGTCCTTCGTGCTTAAGGTAAGTCATAAGCCTGCGCGATCTCCTGATTTACTGCCACCCTGATAGATATGTGTCATTGTGGTGATGAGCGTCCAAACAGGTTGTCAGGTCCACGTGATCACTGCAGGGAACTATTGTCTCATCTGCTACTGAATGTGGTGAAGACCGAGGCGATGACAAACTGTTGAATTACATGGAGGACATCATATTTCCCATTAATCACTTGCTGGATCTATCTATCTGTCAGTCCATCCATCATCTATATTTCCTGTTGTTATTCTCTGCGGTAATGTTACTAAATCGTTGTTGGCTTCTCATCTTGCAACAGGGGAAAAGGCATTATCTCAGAGAACAGAGAAGATTGTGTGTGATACTGATTTTAATCCTTATTAAATAAGGCTTAAGGGAGCAAATCTTCTGGTCCAAGGATGTTCAGGAGAACAAAGCAGTGATGGATCAGAGCGGTTTGCAGAAAGTTGTGCAACAACCCAAAGTAACCTTTCCATGACATTACACACCCATCATGAGGTGGAGTGTTACTGTCACACAACAATGTCACCTGATTTTGTCTCAACAATTTTACAGTTAACATAGAGCTGTTGTTTTTCTATGGGAGTCCTTCAGATGTTTTGATGTTGATATTCCAACAGCAACAGTAGTTATGAGTTGGGAGCTGCAGTCAGGACTGGTTTGACCACTAAACAGCAAGAGGCATTTCACAAGACTATAAGCATTTTAAATCTTTTTGATTTGCTGAAGATCTTTTTCTACACTAATAAGGGAAAACATTAGATAGAGAGTTAAATATATTCTTCTTGTTCTTTGATTAAACAAACAACAAAAGAGAGCAGACTTTACGAAACCAATCCTGTCTAACAAGGGGTGATCATTTTGCTGCAGGTAAAAATACTGTCTAGACAAGCAGCAGCTTATGCAAGTTTCACTTTCCCTGAAGTAGTGGAAAGTTTCTAGAAGTGACAATAATGATTTGCCTATGTTTCACAGTGATAACTCATTAGTTTTAATCTTCTAATTTGGTTACAGGGTCAGAAACTGGAGTAGCATTGTTTAATTAATATATATATATATATATATATATATATATATATATATATATATACAAACAAAATGAATATATTATTCTCATCAGGTCTTAAAAGCATTATCAATGTATAATTTTTGGAGATATTTTGAATCCCTCTCTCAATTGTCAAGTTATAATAATTTTACAATTCTGTCACCATCTGTGAAATTCAATTGTGCTTTGTTAATTCAAAGTTCAAGTTTTTCCACTCAGTAGTAGCACAAGTAAGTACATTATAATATATATATACATACTATTTAAGACAGCAAAGCAGGTGTAGCATCTCTCTGCTAATTTGGAAGTAGAGTTTAATATGGATCACAGACTTGTTCTATCTAATCTGCATTTGTCTTCCACGTGTTCATCACGGGTTTGTGTCCCAACTGTTCGTCACTTCACTGACTATAAAAACTTGTAAAAAATACAGGTCGGCCTGCATTCTTAGATGCATGCACAGCTTAGTGTGTGTCTATTGCATTGTGGCCATAAGCCATTACATGAGCCCATGGTCAGTGTTTTTGGATGCTACATGTTCAGTATAGTACTCAATAGTATTACATGTTTAACTGCCTTGTTTAGTCATACTTATATCTAGTATAATAGTGCACAGGAAGTTTTGTCACGTTGCCTAAGCATTTGAAGCACTTAAGATTCCACTACTCAAGAGTCCTTTCAGTTTTGGCTGTGCAATACGTAGACTTAGAGTGGATGAAGGGTTGAAAGGAAGAAGTCTTTGGGACTACTCAGATTAAACTTTTAATAGTTTCTTACCTACACTACGCTATTCAACATATGATGAGGGATATTTTCTGATCAATGTAAGCTTTGCAATGTCTCTTCAGTCCTAACTTTTGAGCAGTAATTTGTTTTTCACACCATATTTTTATTGACGCTCGATCTGTTCCAAAACTTAATCATATGGAGATACCGAACCAATTAATAATCACACCAAGTGTGGTCAAAATCTGTTCATGCTTTGTTGGGCTATTTTGCACACACACACACACACACACATCTCTGTGCTCCTGTTCAGAATTGACATTTCCATCCCAACATCTTTGAGACTTCAGGTGCCCTCGTCCCTCTATATATAGGTAAGGGATGACCTAGCCTTGCTTGTGCTGCTTTTACATAACAAAACTGTCAAAAGAGTGAAAGTTGAATGAGGATTTTGCGAAATCAATACTTCTCAAACGTCAATATGTCAAAGCAGTCCATTTCTTTTGATCGTCTCGCTTGTAGGTTAAGCTGTTTGGTTTGTAATTTGATATAAAAGCACCAGCTTGATATGATTCTTTCTATTTTTGGTTGCCTATGATGTTGTGCTCCTGATAACTTGCCGTAAGTAATTGACAAATTCCAACTGGGAAATTTGCGTCATACTTTTTGACACACAGGGCAACTGAAAAACTAGCCCCACCCTGCCTCTGATTCTCTGATCTTGTTATTCTCACGCTAACTCTTACATATCATACCTGTTTAAATTCTTTCGCACAGAAATGCTTAACTCGGATTGGTGGGCGTTTATTTGATTGTACATGTCCTCACCATATTATTTTTACTCAAGTATGATTTACACAAACTCATAAGCGTCAGTAGCCTCCACGTGTTTGTGTGAACTGTAAAGGCGGAACAATTCTGTTAGCAAAACAGGTTCTATTTGTTTAAGAAGCTGAGCACACACAAACACACACACACCCTCTAGCGCTCAGACGACGCCTTCAAAGGACGTTATGTAACCATGTGTCTAAGAGTCAAAGATTACACGTATTATATTTTTTATTTAAATTACACATTGTAGGCTTATTCCCTAACCAGAGAACTGTAAATGGCTGTATATGATTAGCAGGGAACAATGCATGGATCCTGATGAAAACATCAGGGAATATTCAGCTGACTGATTTCTGTGCGGTCTGATTGAATTTGTTGGCTCTTGTTTCGGCCTTGGCAGAACAGTGTTTTTGTTCTCCATGAAATAAGCTGACAGCTGCATCCAGAAATGAAACTGAGAGCTGTAAGAGTGAACCCGGTGAGTCGTTGGTACTAGAAGACTGTTGAGTGGAGTAACAAGTTCAGTGATAATTGTCTGCGGCAGTGTCGCTATTAGTGACACAAAGCACATGACACATAGTCATTCCACCTGTTGTTGAGGTAAAAATATTTCTTCTAGAAGTGTTTCGTGAAAACGCTCTGTAAAATGCAAATTTTTGATCATTTCTCAATTGAAAGGTGTTGTGCTAGTCCTGGATTCCCACAGGCTGCAGACTTACAGAACTAGTGTCAATAGCAACAACTTAAGCTCCCAGCAGACGTCAACATGTCTCTGTGGTTTCTCTCAGACAGAAATGTGTGTTAATGCTCAACTGCTCTGTGATGTACTGTTATGAGACACAAGGCGTATGTGCTTGTTAGCATCATACATTTGTGCCGTCTAAAAGATGACGGATGTGTTGAAAACAAGCCTCTGGTCTTTGGAGGAGGAGGGATGAAAAGACAAGTGAAAAGGGCAAGAGGTGAAGAAAGAAAAATGCTGCCACCAACTGGTCCATTTACTGAATTGCAACACCTTTTTCTGAAAAACTAAAAAAACACACTTCCAACCTTCCAGGCTTGTATTATGTAATCTTTTTGTGTATAGTAGTAAGTTCAGCACGGAGTTTCTTGAAAGATGGTCTTTGTTTGGCATCGTACTGCCAGCAGCAGCTCATAATCCTGGAGATTTCCACGGGGCAGCCATAAGGAGCAGGCATACGGTATCCTGAAACACACACAGCATCTTTTTAAAATGTTTATAAAATACTTTTAAAGTCACTTATAAGGCCCTTGCTGGTTTGGGGCTGCTCTTCCCCTGTGACCAAACACGCTGAAAATCTATCATCTGTCCCTAAACCCCTGGAATCTGGGAAGGCCTTGCCCCAGGAGATCAGGTGCTGAATTGATCTCCCATTTAAAAACACTCCTTAAAACACATTTGTATTTTAATTCTTGATTCTGATTCTGATGCATTTATTTGGTTTTATTTAATTAATGGTGGTTATGATGATTCCTCTCACTTGTCAGTGTGTTTATTCATTTTGTGTATATTTGAAATTGGCCCCGTTTTTTTTTCTTCTCTATGTCTCTCATTGTTTTGCTCTGTTATATGTACAGCACTTTATATCTTTCTTTTTTTTATAGGTACTATATAAATTAAGTTATTATTACTATCAAACATAGAAGCACACTGGAAACATTTCTCAGGTAAGGTGTGAAACCAGTTTGAAGGAGCAGGGATTATCTGAACACAAACACAGGGACAGTTTATTGTGAGTGTCTGATATGAGCATGCACCTCTCTCCACTTCTTCTCGTGTCTGCTGGTTGCTCATGCTGGTGTAGGGCGACATTCCCATGGAGAAAGCCTCCCACAGTAAGACACCGAAGCTCCACACGTCACTCTCCGTGGTATAGCGACCTGAACACACCAGCAGGGGGCAGCATTGACAAAGGCAAAGACGGGTCACTGGCAGGTTCTGATTGACCATTTGGCAGAAAGAAAGAGGGGAAGTGTGTCTGTCTGGAACTGGGGGTCACAGGGGTTATTGGTGTACCGTAGTTCAGGGCTTCAGGAGCCGTCCATTTGACAGGGATCTGTCGGAGGCCGCCCTCTGCAGAGTACACGCCATCCTCTTGCTGACGGGACATCCCAAAGTCACTGATCTTCACCACATTGAGCTCAGCGACCAGACAGTTTCTAGCTGCCAGGTCCCTGAAAACAGACAAACAGAGAACAGAGAGAGAGAAGGGGTTTTCACAGAGGCTGATGAAAAGATGGTGAAAGACACAGAACGTGGTGCTGTGCTTGAAGAGTGAAGGAGTGAGAGAACAGGCGTTCTGGTCATGTCCCTGATGTTGTTGCATGTGAAGCAGTGTTGGCCTGCGGTACTGTCCAGGCTGAGCTGCTGATCTGGCCCTGCTGGGCAAATCATACAGCGAACCAGTAAATGAGCCGGATGTCCCAACCACCTGTCTTCTCCTCCGGAGCAACAACAACCTCCACCACTGTGCTGCTTCACCCGAGGCAGGCGGGTTCATCAAGATGGATTCCACTTCCTGAGATCCTCAGCTCCACTCAATAAACATCCTGCAGCTATTCAAGTAAAGTACTTTTAAAGTTGTACTTAAAAACAATAGGTGAATGTATTTACAACTTCAACCACTGAGCGAGTCCATGTACAAATCACTTTGTCTAAACACCAAGTTGGTTGGGTGGTTTGACGAGAAATTATACAAAACTAAAATGATATGTTCCTCATTATACATTAAACAAACGGTTGTCCCTACTAAGACATAACAAGTCGAATGAAAATCGTATCATTTCAAATTTGGTCTCATTTGATTTTAAGTAAGCATTCATACGTCTTATTAGCGCACTGTAAAATAAAGTGACTGATCGGCAGACCAACCTGTGGATGCACTTCTTGCTCTCCAGGTACTCCATACCAGCCGCCACATTCTCTATCATCTTGATCAAAATCTTAGACGTCAGAGTTTGACTCTTCTGTCGCAGGAAGGAGAGAAAATCACCACCTACACACAGACACACGCACATATAGAGGGATGAGTGCACGTTCAATCTTGAAGCGGTCGGGATGTTAATGTGGTGTCTGACAGGATCCTATTCACCTTGAACAAGCTCCATGATGATGTAGATGGGCTGTTTCTGTGTGCACACTCCTATCAGCCTCACAATGTTTGGATGCTCGTACTGCTTCAGGATCCTGGACAGGAGCACAGGTGTGTGTGTGTGTGTATGTGGGTGCGTGCATGCCTGCGTGCGTGTGTTTGTGTGTGTACTAACCTGGCCTCCATCAGGAACTTATTCTTGTGCTCCGGGGCCAGGTTCTCTTTACAGGTTTTCACTGCTACAGGAGTGTTATCAGAGCGTAAACAACCACTGAACACTTCTCCAAAGTTTCCCTGTGTCGCAACAACAACAACATGATCAGCTCCAGTGTTTATAAAACTTTCTTTTCTTACTCATCAGAGTAATAACTAATTCAACTTAAGACAATGTCCTCGGTGAAAAGCTCCCAGAAGTACAATTTTATGCAGATGAAATGGGAAATAAAGATGTATATAAATTCTAATGGTTGCTGTGGTGTCCACACTGACCATAAAGAGATCCCGTCCCAAAGCAATATCAATGTATGTGATTTACGCTACATCTGCATCTACAGTACATCCTCTGTGTAAAGATGATTTCGTTCAGCTGTATATGAGACTGCAGGAATTACACAAAGTGTTTACCTTCCACAGTTAGTGTTTTCAATTATTATTAAAATGTCCTTTTTGTATTTCCAAGGGCAAATAGCCCCAACAAAGAGATGGTAATATAAAGTAGAATTTTGTACAGTTCAATAGAAACTTTTAAGATATCCCACTTTATATGAATTATTCAAGCCACTGAAGACGCGTGACAGCTTAGAGCAGAACTACAGACGATATTTGACTTTGCATTCTGTGTCCATCACAAAAGAAGATCTCTTTCAAGCTAGAGGAAGATACAGTGCAACATGTTTTAAGTGGCTGGGACTCATTGTGCATGTCGTCTTTGTCCTCTGGCCAAGAAGTTTCATGTAAATATGTTGAAAACATTTTCAGAGGGAAAACACCTGTCTCTTTGTTATCGTTGGAATCAAAATGAAATGTTTGTGTCTGCTCACTTCTCCGTCAACAGATGTCAAGCATACCCACCCGTCCAATAAGCTGTCCCAAGATAATATCATCATGGTCCAGAACCCACTTGTCCTAATGGGGTTAAAAAAACAACAATGAGAGATGTGTTGTTCTTTTATGTTGAGAGAACAGAAAAGAAGAGACTATATAGAGAATATAAATGAAAGCTCTTGACTAACTATACAATGGCATCGCATTGGGCCCAACAGTTCCCCCTTAAATTAGATCAGGCTGCACCAAATAATAAACACACATGTATCAAGTATTAGTCTCCTGAATATGCCTGTGTGTTTCATCAAGAATCCATGAAATATAGACAATGAATGAATTATAGAAAGTGAAAAAAAAATCCTGGATAAGTCCCCTGATCCAGGATCCACAAAACAATGTACTTGGTTCTTCTCTGATGCATCCTTCCATCAAGTTCTGTGGAAATCCGTTCAGTTGTTTTCTTGTAACTCGCTTCCCCGCAAACAATCCAACCACCATACAAACACTTTACAGGAGCTTGTCTTTACTCTGGGACATAAAACAAGTTCCCA
Source organism: Pseudopleuronectes americanus (assembly GCA_038501795.1). Lineage (NCBI taxonomy): Eukaryota > Metazoa > Chordata > Actinopteri > Pleuronectiformes > Pleuronectidae > Pseudopleuronectes > Pseudopleuronectes americanus. The sequence continues at coordinate 15,484,516 of CM076716.1, forward strand.
TAATGTCAATCATTTAATATGAAGGTAAATACATGTTATAAAAGGGGAGGGTTTAGCCTAAAGTTATATTTGCGTTTAGTCTAAGGATAGAGTTTAAACAGTTAGTAACTATGCTTACTGTGTTTATAATAAGTCTCAATGAATGTATGACAAATTAATATCCTTTGAAGTTGTGTGTGTGGTTTGTGTGGTAATTAATGTTATGTTTACAAAGTTGTAGAATGTTGATTCTCCAGTCTCTCAACTTCACTCCTCCCTCATTCAGCTCCCTGACTACTCTGTTCACGTGTGGCTGGAGGAACTTTACTTGTCAGTGCTGGGCTTCTCATTTCTTCTTCTCTGTGATGGACAGCGTCAGCTTGAGTCTCCAGAAACCATCCCTGCTGTGTTTCAGAATCCTAAGGTCATCTGGCATTTTTTAAAAACACGTGAGGGGAATGACAGAGCAGTGGCAGCAGCAGCCCTCCGGCTCCAAGTTGCCGGGCCAAGAGAGGTGGTGCCTAAAGTTGTGCAGAGCTTCTGGCTGCCAACCTACAAACACCAACCTCAACATGCAGCTCAGTACAATGGATGTGGGTTGGCAGAGGTGTTGAGCACCTGTTGGCCAAAGCCCTGCCCTCAAGGGATCTTCAGTTTGCCTGATCCTGTGGCACCAGACACGACGTGGCCTGGTCCATACCGGAGAGTGTGAGACAGGGCTACACCCAGGGCGTCCTGCAGGCAAGACTCCACTGCTTTGCACCTGAAGTGCTGAGAACAATCAGCAATATTGCACCAGAGAAGATCTGCAAATTATTTGAGCCTCAGACAGACTACACGCAGTCAGCATATGAGGTGGCTGTCCCTTGATGAGGACAATAACCAAGAGCCTGGTCTGGAGGAGCACCCTGTATCGGATTCAACCACCTCCTACAACCACTGCTGCTGAATCTCCTGTCATAAAGAGCCTGGATGAAGCAGAGCAACAGCCAGCAGTCAGCCTCAAAGTGCAATCTGCTGTGGTGCCAACACCGGTCCCTCCTGTGACCGCTCCAGCTGAACCTGCTTCGGTTTCAGAGGGTGAGTGTCTGTGTCGGAGCAGCAGCACTGACGGACAGTTACCTCAGTGAGGCCTCACTTAAAAGTAAGGGTGGAGACAGAGGCCTCCTCTGCCGGATGACAAAATTGTCTCCCACTGTTTCCAGCTTAAACAGGAAGAGTAACAGCTATTCCCTGGTAGATGGTTTGTAGCCATTTTTCAGTGTCTTTGGTTATCAAGGACAAGCAATGGAAACCATTGATGTATTCAGATAATAACTTATATTTATATCTGTATGATATCCATCCCTGTGAAGACATGAAAGCTTAATACCTTGAGTATAGGTGTCCTCAGCACAATGTCAGCCCTCTTGGTGACAGCTTGTTGTGAGGACAATAAATGATGGATCAGCAGAGGGATGCTGTGGAAGCCCTGTCCGTCCAGACGGTACAGATTCTACTGACACACAAATAGAGCAGCATGTACAGAAGTGAACTGTTTTGCAATCAAACAGGTGGGAGAACATTTTTTTATTAACATCATGAAAAAAACCTTAAAATAATTAATAACTATTTAATTCTTTGGATTCAATGAACCAATCTTGAGCCAAACTTGTGTTCACTTTAAAAATCAGAACTTCACCTAGTTTGCCGAAAATAGTCACAGACTAAAGCTGTTTTTATAACTTCTCCTGTTTAACAACAAAAACTGGTAAGGAAACAGTACAACCATTTTTAGCAAACACAAGCATTCTAATCAATGTGCTGTAGGGACACCCACAGCACATTGTCTAGACGTTATCCCCATGGAAACCAACTACAGCAAACTTTAAGTGCTAAATCTTTATAGGAACTTCTGCAACAGAACTAGGACAAACTTGTCGTGTTTCCGTTCCGTTCTGCACACAGAGTGTGTTTGTCAGATGGACGAGTAAAGATTTAGGATTCAAGATGATTCATTTCTAATTAAAAAAACAACTACTGATTTATTTGTTCTAATCTTACATTTAAAAAACACTGAGACATTACACACTAAAGTCCATTGTCTGGACAATACCAGCTGTTTTTTTACCAGTACTGTTTATCAAGTCAAATGTGCTTCTGCGAGTCATTTTCTCTAAAAGCATTTAGATTTACTCACATCCGTGGTCTGGATTAGGAAATGCTTGCAGGATCCGTCCCATTGCACAGAGAGCACGTAACCCTGTTTCTCTTGACTCTTCCTCACCAAGAAGTCTCCATCAGTCTTCAGCAGCTCCAGGACCTCCAGTCTGGGGATGGCTCCGTGGTACCAGTCCTGCTGAGCCAGAGGACGATCCACATCCAGCACCGGGGGGAGGACTGGAAGCACCTGGAGGCAGGAGCAGGGAGAAGCAGAATCCTTAAAGCTGCCATGAATAATGAAACAATAAGAAAAGATAGAGGATGGTTATCGGATGATTCTGCAAAGATTATACAGAAATAGTTCAAAGAAGATTCTGTAATCCTTTAAATTCTCACTGCACCACCCTTCATTCCTCCAGGGTACCACTGAGCAGGGAGTTTGAAAGAGGGAAGTAGTTCACACTCAAAATAATTTAGAATTGAAGGCCAACACATTATGGACATTAAAACATTATTTGCCCAACAATGGTCTTTCAGAGCTTACATGCAGTCGTTTCGATCTCTCTGAAAGTTTAAAGATGAATGAATGACAGCACAAGGCCTTCTCCTGTTGAGAGTTTGTGTGCAGGACAGTCGGGTCGAGGCTCCCTGTGTGCTAACATCTGTCTGCAGCGATAAACCCACGACGTGTGGACCGGCTGCCAGAGAAGTAAACCTATAGTTTTAGAACGGGCAGAATTTCAATAGAGGTAGCTCGACTGACAAAGCTGACCTCAATAAGTCCCATGGTGCCTTGAGCATGAGACCTTGAGCATGAGACTCCCAGAGAAAGAGCATGTGCCTGAGTCGGCCGCAGCAGCACAGCCAGTACACGCTCTGAAAATCTGACACTTTCACCAAAACATGATGAATTGTTTGCTGTGTGGTTTGAGGGAAGAAACAGCCACTGCAGTTTGAGCTAAGAGCAGGAGGGTGTTAAATGGAGGAGAGGAAGTGTCCTACAACTGAAACAACTGTCCTTCCTGTCAGCAAAACACAAAGAAATACTATAGATTCTGGTCAGTGTGTACAATGTGATCTCACACTATCAAATATAAACACTTGTTCAACATGTTTTGGTGTGTAACTGTTTAACATACCTCACACTTTGGTTTAAAAAGGCCACTTAGATTGTTGATGATCCCGTCCATCAGGAGCTTGGAAGGAGTTTGACCATGTTCCTGAAAAAAATCCCCCGAAAAATGTGATTATTAAATCCAATGAATTGGTTTGTTCAGGTGTATTTAGGAGTTCAGAGGTAGAGAACGCAGGGATATATACTAATTCACCAAATAGTTTATTGTGTATATTTCAGAACGAAGGTAAAAACATGATTTTCTCATTGCATTTCAATTTAATCTCTTGATGTTTCAGTCTGGACCAAAGACCTGAACTGAGCATCACTGTAATCCATACAAAACAATTATACACAGTAAATTAATGCTGGCAATGCTGCCTTTCGGCGAATGGTGGTTTAAGCTAAGTTTAGCTAAGAGCTGGTGTCGAGTACCATATAGGAATATTTAACAAGAGCCATTCTCTTCTCTGGACTTGTGACACCTCACCTCTGAGAAATACTGTCAAAAACTTTTTGGGGTTTAGAGGAAGTAGAGAAAGAATGACTGCTATGAGGGAGCGTACAGAAAAAACACACATGCACACAGACAGTGCTAACCACAAAGAAGCAGGCTGCCTTAAACATTGTTATATTTTACCAGCTCTGACGTCTTTATACTTACATAAAGACGTCAGTCTGTATCAACTATCTACAGCAGTTTTAGACGTCCATGTTGGATCATAGACGTCTGAAACTATTCTTTATACCATGACCTGTTTATGAGGGTAAATACAACACATCTGGCTCTCTGACAGAACTAATAGGATTAGGGCGGAAACAGAGCGTGTGACTGGGAGAACATACGCTGCTTGAGTTGGATGAAAGTGAAACGTTGTCTGGGTCCAGTCTCAGCGCAGACGGAGGTTCTCTGGAGCCCAGCTGGTCCAGTTTCTCTTTCAGAATAAGTCTCTGAGCCTCCAGCTTGGCCCTCATGCCCTGAGACAGAGCGACCTGCTGCCGACACCCCTCCAGCGCATGTCTCTTGCTGAATTGGTAGACCCTGATTAAAACAGAGCAGCTGTATATCCACAAAGGTAAAGTATAAAGGGAGGAAAAAGTCAATAAAACAACACAAGTGACACAATCCGAGAGCACAGGAGCACAAAAAGAGCCTGTCTGTGCAAATACGTCTGCAGATGCTTCCTATTGATTCATGAAATCAATGATAGGGCTTCTTTAACAAGCGCTTAGTCAGCTGGAGAGCGTGTAAGAGCATTAAACCTCAAATAACCCCGAGAGCCTCGAAATCCTAAACCACAACTGAGCCGGGACTTCATTCTAGAGAATCTTGTAGCTACAGTATCAACGCAGGGCTCAACCACCATCTGATCCCAGCCACCCCAACCTATCTCTGTGGACGCTGTTGTCACCTCTGAGTTCCTGTGCAGCACACACACGTCACACACTGCAGCCACAGCTCCGTTATGAGTCACTTAGCAAGTCCCTCTAGGGCAATTTGGTTAGATCTGAAAGTATTCATCAGTTGTCAGGAAATGAATCAGCCAGCAATGTATGTCCGAGTCATTTATCATAACCACCGCCAAAGATTCTCGGATTTCAGCCTCTCAGAAGTGACAATATGCTGCTGCTCTTTGTGATCTCCGTGTGTTTGAGTTCTGGGATGTTTCCAATAATCATCTGTCTCTTCCTAAATTTTGTTAATCATGTTTCAATAAGTCCAATATAACAATGTTGTAGGACTTGCAAATTGGCAATGACAAAGAGCCAGGGCCTTCTGGGGCCCGAGGAGTCTTTAGGGTTGTTGCCTATACTTTACTGTGAACGCAATAAAGATCAAAGAACTTCTAATGCACTGAAGTCTAGACGTTTTCCTCAGTATTTCCAGAGGGGCTGTGTGTGAGTGTCTGGTTCAGTTGCTCCAAACTTTTTAGACCAGCCCCCTAATGAAATGTCAGAGTGAGCCCACTTGAGAATACAGCAGTACTGTAGCAGTGTTAACAGACAGGAAGTGATATCAGTCATATCATTTAGCTTTTCACCAAAGAGGGGGAAAAAGGATAATTCTACAAAATGTCTAAAAGTTTTAACTTATTTGCCGACCTCAATCAATCAAATTGTATTTTTAAAGCCCATATTCTCAAATCACAATTTGTCTCCTAGGCTTTAACAAGGTGTGATTGTGTTATTAACCCTCAACAACAGTAAGAAGAAATTCCAAAACAACAAAACCTTAGAAAATGACTTAGAAACCATGTGAGGGATCCCTCTCCAAGGACGGACAGAAGTGCAATAGATGTGTAATGAAGAAGATCAAAAGAATAAGGGTATTCACAGCATTAATTAGAATAAGCTGTTTGTAACGTAATGGGAGGTAAATGAATTGATTAATTATTGTCAGTAATGGTCGCGTATTTGACATAATTCGTATCTTGTAGTCTTGTTAAAATGATTGTCCACCACGATCAGGATCCACCACCAGGATCTGATGCAGCATGAGTGAGACGTTATCAACATGTTCAGATTAAAGAAAAGTTGAGTAAACAAAGATGAAAAGAGCGATAATGTGGTGTAATTAAAAGCTGCAGAGGAGTTACTTTTTAGTGAGAATAGAACAAGCCTGACATGTTATTGCAAGTCCTTCAAATGTACATAACAACCTTCAACTTGCTTTGCAAATAATATCAATATCAAATTCAGTGTCTAAATGTTGCTCTGCATGCTCAGGGGCACTGGGCTGCAGAATCGGACCAGGAACCGTGTGCTCCCCCCACATCCGCTCTATTGCCGAGCCACATCTCACCCACAGGTCCCACAAGGTCAAACTAACACAGTTGTTTTCATAATCGAGAGCAAAGCGCGACAAATCCTCCGCTCATTTCTCGAACACCACCCCCACCTCCGCTGTGTGTGCTTCCCAGGTGCCTCGGCAAGTTGTCTTGCAAATAGCACACGTTGTTTCAGAGTGTGTCCTCCAGGAGCTTGTTAATGACTTGTTCCCTGACTGTGAACCTCTAACACCTTCACACGGCCTCGCCAACCAAGACAAACAAGGGGATTGAGCTCCATATCTCAGACCATATGACTGCATTATAATTCATGAGGCACTTACTGCCCCCAGGAGAAAACACTGGCTATTAGCTGTTGCCGAGCCAAGAGCACACTGAACTCTCCAGATGGAAAGGCCTGCCCGCAGAGAATATCTTCTGTAATTTGTCTTTACAGTAAAGCAGAAGGCTGCGTAGTTTAAATTTTTTAATGTTCAAAACTCCTCTGAAGCTCTGAATACAGCGTCAGAGGATGAGAGCTTCATGTCTGTGGTCCGCTCACCTCTGGCCTTTTTTGACCCCTTCCAGCTCGGCATCCAGCTCAAGCTCCAGCTGTTCAACCGAGGTCTGCTGGGAGCCCAGAGTCCGAGCCAGGTCCAGCAGCTCCCCTTCCACCGCAGTGAGTCTGGAAGAGAGGGACGGGGAAGTAACGTGGCGAGAGGAGGAAGATGATGCAGACAGGGCAGAGGAAATAGGTAACAGAATAGGGGAGGGTAAGAGGAAGTAGTTGAAATGTTTTATAAACGAAATTGGAGTTCATTGACGTGAGTTTGCAGTGTTTTCTTCTCACTGGTGCTGGATCGTCTCAAGCGTGAGGTCGTTGAGCTCGATCTCTTTGGGGTTCAGCTGCTCGCTGTCCTCCAGAAGACTGCAATCAAACTCTGCACAGGCAGGAATCTCCCCCACAGACCTACACACACACACACACACACACACACACAAGGTTCATGGCACCAGTGCTCTACGTGGTGGATATCTGAGGTTGTAATGTTTGTCGCTGTCGACCTGTTCTGTTGAATGAAGCTGTCGTATTCTGTCTGAGGATCCACGGCGGTCAGAGCAGAGGAGATCTCCCTGTGGATCCTCACCACCTCATGATGGAGGAGAGTGGAGATCTCAAAATACTCCTGCAGGATCTCCTTCCTGGTTCACAGGTCAGAACAACACGTGTTACACATCAAGCAGAGGTATTGACCTGTTCAGTGACACAAACTAGTGTATTAACTTGTACTTAAATAAATTGTTCATGTATCTGTTCTTTACTTCTTAAATTAGATTTATTTCCAGGTACTTTTTTACTCCCCTACATATAACAACAAATATCTGTACTTTCTATGCCACTTCTATAATGCACTGCGTTATATCTTCACATTAGTTTTTTTATATGGTTAAAAGTTCTTCTTTAACGAGAGGGAAACTCAGCAGCATGATTGGTCAAGAGGAAACTGAAAGTGGTTTGTAGGAGGCAGAGACGCAATCATAACGATGTACAACTTTTACTTTTGATACTTTAGGTATACTTACAAATAACTTTAGGAGCCACATTTAAGTTCATATAAATTAACTTTATTTGTTATTGTTTCGCAGACGCTCGTATTATTGGCACTTGACAGGAAAGACCTGCAGTGTCAGCCTCAAGCTCAAGAGCAGATACAACTTTCGACTTTCGACTTCTGCATTTCATTTTGAAATGTTTTGTTTGTTTTGCAATAAACTACAGTGAAACATGAATTTGGTTTCATTTTCCGGGGGATGTTTGGGCTGCGAGTCTGACAAGCTGCCCCTGCACTCTGCATGTGGTGACACAAGAGGACATGGGGGAAACGGAAGTTACAGATCAAACCAATTCTTGAGATGTTGTGCCAACACAGGAAGCAAATAATGTGCAACTTTTTTGTCTATCGATCTACCACTGCATTTGAAGGAACTTTAAACTTTATGGTTGCCCCTGGTGACAGGACTCTGCTCTTCTCCAGAGCAGTAGATAAGAATTTCCAGATCAAGAGTCTGCACAGTTGATTAATGTCGATACTAACGTACAGTCAGAGCCTGTCGCATTAAACCTTGTTCCAACAAGCTGTGACATGTAAGACGGGACCTTATAATCACATTATTAACTCTCTCCTTTCAGATGATTTGTATTTTGTTGTTGGATGTTTAAGTAATAAAAAGGTCAAATTTATCTCCCTCAGTCAAACACACACACACACACACACACACACACACGCACGCACACACGCACGCACGCACGCACGCACGCACGCACGCACGCACACACACACACACACACACACGCACACACACACACACACACACTCTGTAGGATGCATGTGATCTTACAGTATGAGCACCATCTCCTGCTGCAGAGACTGCAGGGCGCTGAGCAGGGCGGGCTGGATCTGGCTGTAGTGGTGCTGATGGTAAACTTGAGCCGCCCTCACACACAGGACGTACTCGTTGTGTTGCTCGTGGAGCCTCAGCAGAGCTTTGACGTAACGCTCTTTAGCCTTGTCTCGCTCTTTATCTGCACACATTTAGACGAAGAGGACGACACAGTGTGAGACGCTGGTGAGACACATATAGACTGTGTAGGTTATGTATGTGGTTCAGTGGTACATGTGATTTGTCTCGGGGCTTCAGATCAACAAACATCATACAACACCATCTATCCTCAGCCCCCCCCGCTGTCATAAAAATGTGCCAGCAGTGTGGAACTGATTCTGATCAGAGAAGTGAGTCATGGCATCGGCACCTTTACAGGCCTCCTGGTACTTCCTCTTAGCCTGGGCTGCCTCTCGCACTGCCTGTCTGTAGCTGCTCCTCATTCGCTCCAGCTCTGTGTGGGTCACCTGCAGCATCACACACACAAACAGACACACACAACAGCATCTTTCACAGCACAGAAAATATATGACTGTGCTTCAGGTTTGTGACGACACAAACCGAGAGACACAGGAAGTGGACAGGGGCCTTAACCTCAGTGGAACATGAAACATGAGAGAGCCATGAGGAAATGATGTGACATTTGCTGTGCAGCTGGTATCAGGCCCTTATTACACAGATCTATTGTATCACAGTGATGTGGACAATACCTGTCTGAACTTCATCTGCACTTTAATAAACGAACTGCCATATAGAGATACAGCTTTATATGCTATTTGTTATAGTATTTCTTCACGGCACCTGAGTTATATATATATATATATATATATATATTTTTTTTTAGTAATTTTTATTGCTCCCAAACACATGCACAGACATGCAAAGTCACACTCATGCAGGTAGGGAAATTTAATCTCTGCTTTTGACCCATCTGTGTGCGGGACACACAGAGCAGTGAGCAACTATGTACAGCGCTCGGGGAGCAGATGTTGGAGGAGTAAGGTGCCTTGCTCAGGGGCACTAGACAGGGTCTAGAGAGACTCTTGGATTTTTGGGCAGATCAATCCAGGTTCGTCTTTTGTTGTCTTTCCGTGGAATCGAACCAGAGACGAACCAGAGACCTTGTCTGCCCATAGTCCAAGTTTCTGCCACTAGACCACCGCCCTCTCAATTAATTGGTCATTTAATTCATATATATCAATGATTAAAAAGTGAAAGGTTGTGTTAGAATTTCACAAAGCAAAATAGAATTGTATTCAGTGATATTGACCAAAGTAAATATGATGTCCCTTATCAACTTTTTCTTAATCTGACTTTAGTTTAGTGTGTGTGTGTGTGTGTGTGTGTGTGTGTGTCACACCTTGCTGAGCTCCTGCCTCAGTAGATTCCACTGCTCGGTGTAGGTTTTGCGGAGCTGCTGTTTGTCTCTGATGAGCAGCGTCAGTTTGCTGATGGGACCGTCCAGCAGATCCTCCGAGCGCTTCTTCATCACCTGACTGAGAGCGTCCGTCTGAGAGACCAGCACATCCCACGACTGACAGACACATGGCACAGGTCTATCAAACCAGATTAACAAACCTCAACAGCTTGGTTTCTGGATTAGTTTCTTGTTTTTGTAGCTTTACTGTATCTCATCTCATTGATAACAATGGCTACCACGTTGTTATGTCATATTCTCCTACTACTGCTGGCTATTAACGGTTTAAATTGCTGACACATTTATGTAACATGTGCAGACACAGCTCTGAAATCTGACATTAACTCTTCTTTACTCAGTCCATGTATATGTGATGATCAGATACAGACCTGAGGTTCACACGGACAAAAAGAGAAGCAGAAGTAGGACTGACGTGTTAAGTGATGACTTTTAGATTCATGTTATTTAAGTCTATTGTGTTCTCTGTTGTGTTTTTATTTGGTTTTGGAAATGAATATATTTAAACATTTTAAGAAAAACTGAAATGTTGCTATTATCTGTAAGGAGTTCAGAAAAAGCGACAGTCTTCTTCGGGCTGATCGGTGCATTTTAACTCTTCTGATGACGGAATTTATCTGTGCTTTTCATTAAATTAATTTGAAAACTGAATTAAATTCACAGGCTCAACTCTACTTAAGAAACAGGTTCTTCCTCATATGACAATGACTAAATTAAAGTGTTAGCACCTAAATAAATGTGTCTCTGTGTCTCTTCCTCCACTGACGACCAGTGAGCAGTGGGATGTTAATGGCCTCACCTTGTTGAGCTGGCTGATGTAGTCCTGCCCTGCGCCGAGCTGAGGTCGCTCCAGCTTCTCCACCATGGAAGCCATGTGGTGCAGCTGCACTGAGAACTCCCGCTCGCTCTTGGCCCGCTGACCCATCCACTTCTTCATGACCTCCATCAGGTGAAGCTCTGAGTCCAGCAGCCGCATGACTGCTGCATGAGCCTGTGGGCACCGCAGGTCGTCCCCAAAAGCCATCTCGGAATATACAAACTCTCCTCCCTGCCAGGGACGTTTTGTCAGCAGTAAATTCGACAGCTCCTCTGTGTTTTCTCACCAGACGCAAACTGAGCAGTGTCAGTGATCGAGAGCAACGATTTCACTTTGGCCACCGAGTGGTTTCACTTCCCTGTGAGAAAAAAAGGTGCATGTGAGAAAACACTTCCTCGTGTGTGTTTGAATGTGGTTATGCTCATTATTGAAATGTTTCTTTCAATTTAGGAACAACGTTAGAGGCACAGTGATTCTAAAACTCTAGTTCAGTTTCAACTCGCAGGTTAGCATAACCACAGACACGCATCAGTCACTGTGTGCATCAGAAATATCAGACAGTGCTAACTACCTATTTCAACAGTATTTGCACAGATACTGCGCTAGTGTTAGGAAGATGTTTCACAGCTCTGCGCTCCATCTCTAGATGTAGCTTCAGCTGTCAATCACGACGCCTCGCCCCCTTTTATAGCATGAAAGAATTAATTGAATGTTATTTTTGAACATATATTTTGACGTATACTTTTTACTTTGGTCCATGTCCCATACATTAACATGGAGAAGGTGGGTTTTATGGCCTGTACTGCATCTTTTATACGAGGTGATGATTGAGATGCTGTGGCTTCACTTTTGGGAAGCAGTCGGCCATCTTTATAGACAGTGACTGCATGCTGAATGCAGGACTTTCACAGCACTTGGATTTTTCCATTGTGTTTTACAAAAGTAAATAACGACAATTTGCAAAATTCTTCTCTAACCACATAAAGTTAGTATTGTGTTTAAAAGAGACATATTGTGCTCATCGTTGGGTTCATGGTTTTAATTTGTGTTGTTAATTGTAAAGGGGCCACATGCTCTAAAAAGCATGTGTCCCCTTTACATGTCTCTTGTTGGTGGAAAGGCTATTAGAGCAATGTTTTCCCAACAGGGAGTTTGATGCAGGTTTACTGCTGAACCAAATATGTTACTACTCATAAAACAAAGAGGAATTGATTAAAAAATATTGCATCAGTGCTATTTACCTTTGGGCAATGGCCGCTGTGCTGAAACCTTCCAGAGGTGCAGTTTTTTTCCTCATAAGTCCACTGTTCAGATGTATAAAAACTGCTGATGGTGTTTCTTGCATAAAGGAAGAAAAGCTCATTTTCTCTTTACCTCAGCGTGAACCCGGTCTCACGTCATTACTTGTATTTATGACTTGGTTGATGTTGGGAGCAACTTCTCTGTTGTAAACCCATTGGCCTAATTATACCAGCCATACATCATCAGATACACTCATTACACAGGCTGGAGAGAAGAAGGGACAGAAAGACAGAGACATCCTAATGCAGCAGTCCCCAGGGTGCGTTCACAAACCATAGCAAATACACTGAGGCTACAAGCAAAGAATGATGCTTTACTGTGGGGTTGTAACGTAAAGCTATCACGGGTCATGTCGACCTTATTCTAATCTTTCCAATCTAACTGATGACAGCACAGGACTGAGAGTATACTTTAAACTATTTTAAACCAGGACAACCAGGACCTTCAGCAAAACAGAATCATGTTGTGAATGCTTCAAAGAAAATAGGAAAAAAAAACTTTTACAGGTGACTTTGAGTTTTTTAATCTATTATATACATAGCACTTAAAAGCGCACAGTGACTCCAGAGCACTCACATTGGAGAGTGAAAGGAAACGTCAGCCTTCGACAGTTTGGTGGTAATCTGTGCAAACGTTTTTTCGTTTAATCCTAATAACTAACTTCCTTGGGGAAGATAACATTCATGACCCGATGATCACAATGGAAACATTAATATCTGAACAGCTCTCGAATGTCAGTAAACTTCCTCCACTACACACAGAACTTCATCATACAATTGAGGTGTTATTTGCTTGATGGTGGCCTGCAGCCTTTTACCGTTTTATTTTAGTATTTCAAAAAAAAGAATCGGATTGCAGCAAATATTTCTGCTGATGTTATTATATTACTCCAGTAAGATTGTAAGCAATTAAAGATACATGTTTAAGACATTGATTGTGTTTTGTATGTAAGAATTATATCTGTAAAATTATTGGTAACTGCAGTTAATTTCAGTTATACTCGATTATAATTTGTACTTATCTTGTTTGTCAGGGGGGATTTTTAGTCCATGAAACTCAGAATAACCTTTCATGCAAATCCCACAGTAGTTGATATGTCAGAGTGAAGTGTTGGTTCCACAAAAGAGACAACATTAGTTCTTTCACTTTTCATATAACAGAAATTAAACTGCTGGGCTTATACTTAATATTGAGAGTGTTTACTTTGTTCTAGTACTTTAAGTTAAGTTGTTCTATCAGTCACTCTACATTAATACCACCAAGTAATGATACAAATTGTTCAAGTGAATAAAAACACATTCAAATTTGCATAGATCTTTATTTTAGTAGAATCTATAATTGACATCAATTAAATAAAGAGAAAAACAAGAGCAAAAGAAAAAAAAATCCTTAAATTACAAGAAAATTACACTGCACCATTCATGTATACAAAAATAGGCCTTATTTTAGAGTTATGTCCCATATAAGATAGTCATTCTTGTACACTATTCATATGTCACAAATCTGTACGGTACTGTGTGCAGCCACAGGCCAGGAACCTCCCGAGGAGACGGCAGGAGGTCAGCCGAGTCGTCTGAGGCTGCTCCACCAACCGCCCCCTGTCACAAAGTGTTTTATTTATACTTCAACAAGCATGTGCACACACACAGACGCACGTAGATCTGATTCAGCCCTTAAGTTAATGGAGATGGGATACATTCTGCCTCCTCCCTCCACAGCTGCTAAACAGGGTGTCTCAAAACAAAAAGGGCAGAGATGACAGGATGAGATCAACATAAAACTTTGAACGCAAGCGAACGGCTCGATGGACTGTGACAACCTGAAAGCAAAACGTGTCTAAGCACTACATCAGACACGATGAAATGATTGTCTTTGGTTATGCCAAAGATATTGCTCCGATCAACTCTTTCCGACTTAATACTGATCACCTCCGGCTGCGTCCTGAGGGCGGACCGCAGCTCCGCATGACGTGACTCAGATAATATAAAGTCTGTGTCTTCTTTTCTTTTATAATCAGAGACAACAATTTGCAACGAGCACTTTTTTTTCTAACATTCCTGTAACTTTGTATATTAACAGGATTCACACTCCAGTGCCAATGAAGAGGTTGCCTTATAATTAGGAGCAGTTTTCTGGCACGATTAGAGAACCTCTTACTCTTTTTTAGTGTGGCGTTTCCATCACGTTCTTGCAGTGAAAGGAGAACGCTGACTGCTAATGGTTTCTCTCTCCGTGCTCTGGAAGCACTCGCTGCTTAATGCCTGTCTGCGTCCGTGATATTCTCAAAAGTTTAAGACACTTGAATACTCAGAGTTCATCAGTTTAAAGTTTTCAGAGTTTTATCAAGCTGTAGTGACGACAACATGATGGATAAATGATTTCATGTGTGCACTTTTGGAGAAACTGTCGGGTTTCTGGAAGCAATAAGAGTCTCCTCTAAGGGAAGATGTAGAATATACAAAGGCTGACTAGACTGAGCATCAATTATCCATAATAACAGCATCAAACTGGTAGAGGTCCCACAGTATTGTTCACCTAAAAGGGCAAATTCAGAGCCTCCAGAGTTTAAGAAAATAATTTGCGGAGGCAATTTTGTTGCCACAACAGATAATGAGCAACATTATCTGTTGTTTGCACACTTAACTGTGATAGGAAGCCAATCATATTTGGCGTCTCCAGTCTGAGGCTGCAGTTATTACATTTTTGAATGAGTGTCCGTCTTAAACTGGGGATAATCAAAGCCTAAATGGCAGTGGGCACTAATGTACAGCACACAAACAGTATTCACTTTCTCTAAGGCCACATCCTCTGGTTGGTTTCCAATCCAGTTTAGTGCTTTCTGGTGGAATCTGCCACGATAAGCCAAATGTGCTCCACCTGCACTGGCCCTCTGAGATGAATTAGGCTTCCTGGCACAATGTTGTGTCTGAGAGGACACACACCAGCTCTTCTCCATCCATCTACACAGGATTTTTGGCAGGTTTCAATTTTCTTTATTCTCTGCTGTTTTTTTTATATATTTTTTGTCTTTGACCAAACTTTTTCTATTCAAAATCACATTCAACTCTTCACGCAGTCTTCATGTGTTTTTCCTTCTGAGAAGGCTTTCCAACACATGCCGTTACATTAAAATGGATTTGTTTCGTGCGGTTGTGCACATTCACCCCCAAAATAAAGGAAATTGATTGTCAGTGACAGAAGTGAAAAAGGTCTCAACCCCAAGTGGAACAGTCTGAGTAGAGACTGAGTGCGAGAGGTGAGGAAAACAAACGCCCACAACTATTTTACATCGATTTCAGCACTTAAAACGCTGGCCAACAAGATCTATGGGCAAACCCTCCATTTTCTATTACAAAGCCGATGGCTGCCCATGAGCGCTGATCATAAAGGCAAACACACACTTCAGGAGCGATAGAGGACTAGGATTTACACAGCAGCTTTACAGTTTCTGAATAGCAAATTGCTTGTTTCTCTTCTACAACACAGATTTGAGTGTTTTCATATCTGTCCTAAATATAATGTGACTTCTATAATCATTTAACAGCTCCTCTGACTGCATATGAAACCTTGCTGAATGATATGAGAGGTAGATAAAACGATGAGCAGCTGCAGTTTTGTATGCACGTCATCACCATGACAACCTCTCTCAGCAAGCTCTGCTGTGTTTCTAATAGCAATAATAATAATAATAATCAGCATTTCAACAAAGCAGAAAAAGAGATCAATGGATTCAATGTGGCTACACTGGATTAAATCAAGAGCTGCATATTTTAGATCATAACCTGCCCGGAAGAAAAATCACTCTAAAACTATCTTCCCTAAAGGTATAATTAAAAATCTCTCAGAATAAATAGTTCAGCATCATTCAGAATATAATTAATCGGCAAGTACACTGAGAGATGATCTGAGATTCAGACTGGATGAAGACTGGGGGGGAAGTGCAGAGACGCTGACGAGATGTGGAGTCTCGACGCAGGATTTCCAAACAATATTCAAGAATTGAAGAAAAAGAGCAGGAGCCGTGAGATGAGGGAGGAAAAGAAAGATTCACGTCAGAAGGCAGATTCATCTTTTCTCCACCTTTGACCACACACACACACACACTTTGAGTCATTGTGATATGAGGTGTGTATAATAGTTGTTTGTGGTGCTAATGTGCTCTGACTAAAGGGGAAAGCTTTAATGTATCGTTGTCATTTCTGCTCCGTCAAGAAATCAATCACAGGTAACTCAACAGCCGCCAGCTGCTTGGAGAAACTCATGTGCTCGATGGTGCCACATTGTTCTGGGTCCCGTCAGCATCTCAGCTGCTTCTCTCTCAGCCCCAGTGAGTCAGACATTAAATAGCCCCTGAAGGGATTGTGCCTCAGGGTTGATAGAGTTGCCAATCTGCAATTCTCTGTGTGTGGTGTGTGTGAGAGTTCGCTTTTAATTTATCAATTTCTTGGGAGCCCTCCATGAGAATTTAGAGTTTCTTAACCCTGATAAGTTCTGTTCATTGAGATTCCCAGAAGGCAGGAAAAACGTAGCTAGAAGTTTGACTCAGTTTGTTCTGCCAGAGCTGAGAGATCGTTCCAGATCTTGTCAACAATTGAAGACAATTGCACATGGAACAATGACTGTGTAGATAAAAAGAGCGACTCAATGAAAGATGGATTTTGCTCCAAGTAAATACAATAACCGTCTGGTAATGAAAAGGAAGATGACAGATGACGTATCCAGAAAGCTCCCAGCGTCTTTTGTTTCTCTGACTCTTGACACAGAATTTTAAATCGCCAAAGTCCTGACATTTCTTTCTCACTTATTACACTTTAGTATTTTTAAAATGCACTTGTAAAGCACTACGGCTAAGAGAGGCTTTTCTGAACAGACGTTTGGACGTTAATGTCACCAAACAACACTGTGGGTAGAATTATATAAGTTGTTGTTAAAGTTGTTGAAGTTCTTAATGTGACAGGAGCAGCTTTAGTTTTCTCTATAAAAGGGCACAACACTATTCATCAGATTTACACGCTCACAGTCACACAACGTCCTTCAGACATGTGTTCGTCCTCACACAAACACACATGTCTACTTTTCACAATCGACAATCTCCTCTGGCTACTGCACTGAGACTAAAGGAAAGAGAGAAATAGTGAGAAGGAAATGATAATCATTTGCTTACTGTAGGAAAGGGGAGCTGGAGGGGAAAATGGACTCTGCACAGACACTGGGAGTAATTGAGGGTAAGAGGAGGGAGAGAGCCGGTTTAATAGAAATGCGTTGATGTGTGAACAAAGCTTGGGCCATCCCGAGCTCTGAGAGACAGCAGCTTCCCATCAGGTCTCCCACAAGCAGAGGGGAAGACAAGACCCCGGAGGAGGGCTCAGCTGAAAACCCAGGCGGACAGAAAAAGAAGAGGGGATGACTGTGAAAGGACAGTTACCACAGCCCTGAATTATCAGAGAAAAGGGGCCGACAGGATCTTAAAAGCAGGAGAAAAGGAGGGATGTGTGGGAGGCATTAAAGAGCACTTTGTGTTTTGATAAAGGCAGTCCTCTCATTGTGGACGTCAAACTCTTCGTTATCGGAGTCTGTGTTTACGCCGTCATCCCCCCACACTGTCGGAATGCCACGGTAAGACACCACCCTATTTCCCCCGAGGCTGAAACTACCCCCAAGACCGCCACCTCCCTCCAAAGAAGGCAGCTTGATGACTGCGCCTGAGCGCAGCTGCAGCAGCAGGAAGATGCCAGCGAAGGTGGCAATGATGGCCATGCAGCTGAGCACGGCAACGGTGATGGGCAGCTGGGAGCCGAGCTGGACCTGTGTGTCACGGTTACCCTGGCCCACTATGAAGCTGCCAGGGGACTCGCGACTGAATTGGTTGAGATGCAGGCAGGTGCCAGAGAAGCTGTCCAGGGAGCTGTGAGGGGGGCAGGACAGGCAGGCCTCAGGGCTCAGGCTGCTGCACGTCAGGCAGGGCGCTGGGCAGGGAAGGCAAGCTAGGACGGTAGCTGGCGATATGAAGTTTCCCACTGTGTAGTTAAGGGGTTGGGAGCCCACTGAGTAACCTGCCGGACATTCTTTCACACAGCCCTTCTGGAAGAGGTAGTCACCGGCGTTGCATTCTGTAACACAGAGAAAGAACCTGAAATTAACAGTCACACTCAACTTTTCCCTCCTCATAGGAGTCCGGACACATAAACAGAGAACCAGGACTCCTGCCCCAGTCACTCAGACCTCAGAGCACAGAAAACATGATTAAAGAAAGATAGCTGTGTCTCTGACAGGGTCCTTCTGTCCCCAAACAAATACCGACAAAGTTCTAACACCAGAAATTATGATCCATGTATGTGATCCGCGCCTGCCAAAATTTCTGTCAGCTGATTTCTTGATTTTCTTACTTGACTTAAAAAGGCTGATATTGAGAATAAGGAGCGTCACTCTTTATGACCATTGAATGCATTGTGTACATTTAGTACAGTGCGTGTTGCTACACTTGTCAGTTATGCTCTCAAAATAGCAAGAGTGCACTTGGAAGTATGCAAATTGTTTGTGTAACACTTCTGCTTTCACTCATCCACGGATCCTTGTGAGACGGTTTTGAGGCAATTTCACTTTCATGTTGCCATTTCCACTTTTTGTTAGTGCATCACTTGCTTGCTAAAAAAAAATGGTGATGAAACACTTTGCAATTGATTTGCCGAGCCGTCTAAATGGACGGACCCATTTCCATTTGCAGCAGGTCCAGATGCAGACCATTGCCTGTAATAGCAATTAACAGACTCTGGCTGCCGGGGGCAACAGAGCTGGAAACAGGAGGGTGAGTCAACACAAGGAGGAAAATGTAATTTACAACAGCAGCTTGTCAACTTGTTCAAAAACAAAGAAAATAGTCTTAAGCCCAAAGTTGTAAAACCCTGTTGCACTACAGAATACATGATCAAAATTGTTATGATAACATTAAGATCGTCCTCAAATGATTATGTTTATGACGTTTTCTGTCAGTATGTACATACTTCTGACAGCCTGTAGGGGTCAGACTGTCACTATTTCAGACAACATGTAGTGTAGGTGGACCTGGCACCTAGTAGGAGCTTTAGACCTTGAACTGGATTTGGATTCAGTAGGAGACTGCAGTGTGAAGGACAACATTGAATTTAGATGAGATGATGAAAAAGATTTGATAATTTGATTTCATCAGAAGTCAGATCTTCATTCAAAGTTGATACTAATACTAAAGAGACTCCTGATATGAAGCAGGTGTGACTTTAAAGTAGAGCAGCTCACATTTGGCACAGAGAGACAATGCAAACAGATGCAGCTGAGCACATACGGGATAATATTTCATCCCGTTCACCTCACAGTATCCAGTCCACCTCACATATCACATCTCCACATGACGCTGTCATTATCCTACCAGTCCTCAGCTGCTGTGACAGACACTTCCTGTGAGGACCAAACAGGAGACCAGCGACATCATTCTTACCGATGCATATCTGCCTTAGATCCAGGGTCTTACAGCTGCTGCTGGTGGGCTGCGGCGTCTCAGACGAGCTGGAAGATGCTGATCCGGAGCCATACAGCACCAGGATGAACTGGGTCAGAGTTCCTAAGTGGAGAGATGGAGAATAAATGAAAAAAGAAAAGAAATTAACAGAGGGGAAAAGAAGGCCTGTCAAAATCAGCAAGGTTCCAGTTCTCTCGGGGGTGAATTTGTCAAATGTATCCTCCACTTATGTAGATTCTGAGTTTCTGGATTAAGTGACAGAAAATTACTCTGGGATGAGACGCAATTTGAAGACAGCATGATTTCACTTTGAGCTTAATAAGTGTGTCATAAAGTGCACATCTCAGTGTAGGGCCTTTAAGAGGTCCCACTTTAGTAAATCACCTTCATAAGGAGGGAGGTGTGAAGTGTTCTACATCTGCTCTCTTGGACTAAAAAATTCATAATATTTCTGTCTTTCTGTCCATTGCTCCACTTCAAACTTAATGGTTTTAGTTTGCTGAGGATCCTGAGACGGGTCAATTTAGGATTTTTTTAATGAGTACTTGTCAAAACCCTCGGGACAGATATTTATTAGTGTGTGAGAAATTTGGAAATTTGGTGCGGATCCAAATAAGTCTGGATCTAGTGAATTTATATTTGGTTACATAAAGAGACTGTTGGGACTTGGTGGAGGTGTGCGCTTTAATGTCATATGCAACTATTAGTAGGACTGACTCAAAATCTATCTTTATTTAAAAATGAGAAATTTATGATATCTTGATATCTTAGGAAATGCGAAGGAGCTTTCTTATTATATTTTCAGACATTTCAACTATCAAACAATTATTGAATTATTCAGAAAAGTAAGCAGCAAATGAAATTAATTATGCAGGTGATTCGAGAAAAGAGTTAGCTTTTTTTAATCTGTAATAATTGATGAAGATGTTTCACCATAGTCGCTGGCACCAGCCACATTCTCAATCTCCAGTGTCCACGGCCCCGTGGGGTTCTCATCCCAGGAGTGGGTGGACATGAAAGCCCAGTCATTAAAACCCTCCGATGAGTAGTCATGAGGCCTGCAGAAGAACAACAAGCAGGCAGGGTAAATGCATTATGTTTACCACAAGCTACTATATATATCTGTGTGCTTGTTCAGTTGTGTGTTTGTACCTGGGGTGGAGCAGTGTGGAACGTGTGCCTGCAGGACTAATGAGGTGGATAGCCAGGTTTCCCCTCCGGTTGTAGGACAGGGTGAGCCTCGCCTGAACGTGCTCCAACGAGGTCACGTGACTGTCTGACCCAATGCAGGCACCCACGCTCATGTTGATCGATAGATGGCTGCCAATATTCCTGTCAAATGTGAGAAACGACACATAGCAAAGACATGTTAAGACATTGGAGCGCGCGTGTGTGCATGCCTATTTAGTCTTGGCCTGTGAGTGGCTGACATCATTACTGGTTTGTTCTAAGCTCGGGATAAGCTTCCTTCCAGGTAGGTGTGTGAGTAACATTTTGCTCGTGGCCAGTGTGTGAGCCTGTGATGGGTGATGAGTTTCTGGCCTTGAACAGGATTAGTCGCTCACAACCTGTTGAATCAGTGTCCTCTGAGGAAGTAAAGCAGCCTCCTCTTGTTACACGCTCCCTAAATCCGCTTAGGAGATTACACGCATCCACAACAATTCTGAGGAGGAGAAGGAAGGCGGGAGGTTTTAGTGACACTGAGGTGCCCACATTATAAACAGGATGTTGTGTGAACACTCGCTGTAATAACCTTTGAGACTTTCTCAGAACTATCTCACATTTTCCACGAGGTGTTAAAGCCCAACATAAAACAGGAGTTTACAATGCATGTGCACATTATTGTGATGCAAAATGACTTCAATGTGCCCTTCAATACTTTCGTGTTAGGCTACTGAATGCATTTTGTGGTGGTTCTGGGTAGAGTCACAAAGGGAGGTGGAGGAAATGGAAATTTATACAAATTGCTGCTGAAGTTGTAATCATTGCCAGCTGACCACTGCAGCACAGTCGTCTGCGTTTGTGGCACTATAATAGACATGATGGCAGAGAAGAACAGAGGGATATGCTTCAAACTTGTAAACAGCACTTGAGTCACTCTAACTTTGGCCCTTTTCCCCAACAATATCTCAGTAGCAGCTGCAGGTGAAAGTCACCACAGTGACAGAGGTACACATGATATGGGAAATCTAAAGGAAGGATTATGCTGTAGAATTATTAATATATATTATTTTTGTTCAACTGTGTTTTTACTTGACCTTCTGGAAGTTCCATCAAATATGGCAATATCACATGCATTTCACATATGTAATTTAACATTTTTGAAATTGTTCTGAGAAATGAATGTGAATTAAATCCAGAGTGTTTCGAGCTTTACAGAACCACCAAAAATATTCTGGGAAGCAGCCAAGCCTAAAGAGCTGCCATCCATTTGGTAGAGTATGTTACAGAGAAACAAGAGAGTCTCTGAATCATAACTCACATAATAAAAAGATATGTCGGAGCTTCAAGCTTTTGCCACACTCCAGTTTGTTGAGTTTACGGTTATAAAATATTTTGCATCACTGGTGGAAGTAAAGTCTGGTAAATACTCTTTAAATGCTATAGAGACTAGATATAATAATGAAAGGTACTGTTGGTGAGTTGTTTCTAGAACACTTGAAATCCTCCTGATGCCCAGATCATCAATAAATAAAGTTGTATTAAAAAACAGAGAAAATCCATCATTTCAGTTAGCGAGCAAGTCACGATAAAGTCAGCTTCTGACAGTTCTCAGGACGCGTTGAGTATAATAGCATTCTAACCAGATAATTAAGCCATGAAGTCTGTTTGTGTGTGTGTCTGTGTGTGTGTATGTGCGTGCGTGTGTGTGTGCTGTGATCCGAGCTCCTCCATTCTTTGTTAAAGTGCATGTTAGACCCTCCTTTGGAAATTGCTGTCCTTCTTCGACATTTATAAAGCAAGCAAACATGACACCTGTGTGAAAACACTCATTTCACCTCTTTTCACACTGTGACAAACATTGCAAACACACCTGTAACCTTCTCACCAACATGCTATTATACCTCAACCATCACAGCAGCTACACTCTATTCGTCAGTCTATGGGCATGGCACGGCTGCTGCCATGCAGGCCTGCATACAGAGGTTCCAACACCGACAACAACACCAAGCCACATCAAGGCAACTAGATGGGTTTTTTGGGAGCTCCGCTGTGCTCGCCACGCTTCAAAGCACAGTCCATTTTCTGATGAAAACACGACGGTTGTCTTACCGATATAATATGAATCACAAAATGAAAACCTCTATCAGTCTGGAAATCATAAACCTCTTAGCCACAGAACATCACTTAAAACCTCATTCATCGCTCACTCTACAGCCAAAGTAAACGGACAAATACTGTAATTGGTATAAGGTTGATGATGTTGATGTAGCAGTTGAAGTACCATTTCTCCTTTCTACTTCTTGAGAATAGTGTCATGATTCTTTTTAGGTTAATGACAATGAGCCCCTACGTGCTCATTTATTTCACCTCACTCCAAATAAGTAAGTCAGCTAAACACCTACAACACAAATTGAATAACCTGTCTCGACTGCTGCCCCCAGACGCTCCCACCATCTGCTCCGAGCATCTCACGGCTGCAGCAGTGAAAAAGAGAGAGAAACCTCAAACCCCAACGGAGCGCATAATAAAGAGGAGACGCTCGACTGTATTTAGGCCGCGATACCGGGAGAAGGAGGAATAAAATGGCTGAGAATAAATATTAGATTACAGGAATGCAAATTGATAGATAGATGATTATATCTCTTTTAAATGCTCCCTCAAGAGCCGAGCAGCTACACCAATACACATGGGTGCACCAACTCCAACACACACACGCACGCACGCACGCACGCACGCACTCACAGAAACAGGATGCCAACACTGTCAAGTTGAAGATGAAAATAAATAATCACTGCAGTGTAGAATGACAGCTCAGTCATACGCGAGCATCTCATCCTGTCATGGAGCAGTTTAATGTTGATTTCTCTTATCACACCCTGCGTCTCATACGTTCAGTATTATCGCGTCATGCTTCTTAATCACAGCAAGAGTTAATGAAAAACAACAATGCAACAATCAGTCAATACAAACAATGTAGTCGCTGCACATTTAATCACTAACATTTCATTTCTTGTGATGACATACTTACTGCTTTTATTCAATAGTTTTTTAATTCATCTCCTTGATCACGTCAGCTTTATTGATCACCGATTGTCCTCTTCATATTTGATCTTTTACTAACTTATCATTTTCTAATTATAGGTTTGTGTTGTACGTTTTTGTTTGCTACGTGCTGCTGCCATCTTAGGCAGAGCGCTCTTGTAAAACAGACATTGTTTTCAAAGTCAGTCTTCTACAGCCACAGATGACTTTAAACAGTCTTTTATACATGCTGAATAGTAATCCTTTTCTCGTATAAATCACTATATATATCAAATCAGTGGACTGGCCCTATAAGTATAATTCCAAATTTAACACTGTCCCAAAAGGCTGACGCTTTACTTTTCAAAATCGAAACCACTGTTTAAATATTTAGCTTAAAATAATCTTTTAAAATACAAAACCCTAAGTTTACATCAGAGCAGCACATTGTGACTTATTGTCCAGCAGGGGGCGTGCCTGAAATGCCACAGTGAGGAAAATACAGCAGTTGCGATTTAACAGTAGAAGAACAAATTGTGGGTAAAGTTAAGGCGGCTTGCCAAGTTCTTAGATTGTAAACATCTCTCAGCGATGTTGGCTTGTCACACAAGTGAGGCACTGGAGGCACCTTCCGACAAACGCACTGACATTAATTCTACAATGTATTAGGATTAGGCTACGTGGGTTGCATATAAATCCATTCAAACTAATTACTCATTAGCTGCAATTAGTGTGAACTAGATTATAAAAAACAGCTGTAATATGAACAGACACTTGTAACCAGGGTCTTGAGATAAATTTAATGTACTGTGTGTGTGTGTGTGTGTGCGTGTGTGTTTTATACCAACCTTGGCTCAGAGACCATGGTGATCACACATTTCCTCTGCGGCCCCACGCTGCTCCACGTCTTTGCCAGTGATACAATGGCACTGGCATCAAGTAGACCATATCCATATGAATGGCTGACTGAAGAGACGGAGAGAAAAGAGGAAACGGACACATGAATGGTGGCCTGCTGATTGCAGAATCGTCAGATGTTGGAGACCTACTACTATAGGAAGCTAAAAGATGTGGATCCCATTTAAAAATCTAACACAAACTCCTATAAAAATTCCTTTGCATTTGGTTTATTAGCCAAACAATATTGATGAGTCTCAAAGGGCATCTGGAGCTAGAGAGGGGCGGGGGAGAACTTAGGAGTTGCAGTACCTTTACGTCCAACCCCATTGGTCCTCCAGTCGTTGGTGAGCAGGTGGGCAGGGTGAGAAGTTCGTACAACCAGATGTTGCATATCCCTCCAGGTCAGGTTTTTACTGGAACATGTGAATGTGAAGGCAGGCAGAGACGCAGGCAGAGACACACACAGAGACACACAGACAGACGCACACACAGAGGTTTAGGCATACTAAAATCAAGTTGAGGCCCTCACACAGATCAAACAGACGTCTCTAACAATACATCCTATAGTCCCAAACTGCAGGTGGACAGCTGATTAAATACAGAATACAATGAAGCAGCATTTGCATTCTTTCCTCCACTACACTAAACCATTAGTCAACACATGTTTGAAGTCCGTCTCTGCCCTTTAGCAAAATGTGTTGTGATGAGAAAGAAAACCTTGAAGGTTTGATGGGAACAAGCACAATGGGTCACAGGAGCTCACTGTTGCTGTTCTTGCTTTGAGCTGCTGCGAAACTACATTCAACAATCTTATTCCCAATTTAGTGAAATTAGGCATTTTTATTGAGTTACTTTGCTCAGTCTCTCCAATTAAACCCATTTCTAAATGCAAATCTATGTCTCTAACTTAACGCCATCTTGTCACAAGACTAATTACTCATTATAATTCAAAATGTTCTGAGGTTCATGTTTTCCTCCTCCATTAGTCCATCATAAAGAATGATTAGTGCTTGATGTGCCATTTGTAAAAGCACAATTTTAAATTGTCTGAGACTGAGGAAGAAATATGGGATAATGAAGCAGGATCAATGGTTAAAGCCTGATTTAGTAGACTATTGTATTTATAATTGAGGTTCTATAAATCTATACAAAACAAGAACCTGTTGCTAATAAATGAATAAGTTATAGTTAGAAAACCCACATGATAGCATTCAAGTAACAATTAAAACTACTCAGGTTTTCCTGAATATTTTAGTTAATACATGTTGTCATCAACTGGAATAATTAGTTCAGAATCTCATCTCAAAATAATATTTTAGAACATTTCTTTTGCATAGAAACTGATTCAAATCAACTAAAAGCAGTGAATAATTCAGATATGAAAGGTGAGAATGAGGCTGTACAGCTGAAGAGAATTGCGAGGCTTGGTAAGAACCAGAAAAGTGAAGATAAGCACTTACTTGGCCTCAAGGGCAAGAGCGATGATTCCAGCAGCCAGCGGGGCGGAGGCAGAGGTGCCTGTGTGGGAATCTGTGCATTTTGATTTCAGGTCAGTGGTCACCTGGGGAATATAAACACGGTGGACTTAAATATACACTCTGATATAGACAAACGGAGAAAGTGGAAAATATAATATCTGATTTCTTAAGGATAGAAACAAAGACTCTCTTGGGCTTGTATTTCACTTTAAATGCACCACAGCCTCCATTAATTATTATGCAGATCTTAAGTCCAATCTTCAAACATCCTAACTTTTACCAGGAGTGCTTTTATGCTTCTATATAAAAAAATACAGATTTTTAAATATTTAAAATCTTGGTAACTGGAATTTCTTTAAGTAAGGATAAGAATCGTCCTCCTCCGTCTCGTCTTCTTTTATCATCTTATACTAATTTGCTGGAGGCAGAAATCGCCTAATGGTTGAAAGAGCAGGAACCTACGAGCAGAAAACCCACAGCATGAATCCCCGGACCAGCTGGGAAATCAAAGCAGGAGGATTGTATAACTTATGCTCTCCCTCCCACAGCAACTATCAGTGAGGTGTCTTCGAGTGAGATCAAACTGCTCCAGCTGAGATCTCCCTGATGACCAACAGCAGAGGGCTGTGGTTGTACTGGGCAGCTCCCAGGTGGAATTTCTGCAGATGCATGACTTTAAAGCAAGGTGAAGCAGAGTGCTAACACTCAGCAAAACCCATCTCAGCAAGGAGAAGGGTTACAGTATAATGGATTGGAAAAAGGCCCCCAATGCCCTGCTGTTTAGTCCTAAAGGGGCGGTTGATCTAGGCAACTTGAAATGACTGATGGAAAAGTAGCTGGAATAAAAAAGAATCTGCTCAATGTGCTGACTAATGCACAGACTCCAGAAAATGATCTTTTAACAGACTAAACAGAATAATAAATGGCAGGCAGAAATGACTTTAGCAGCCAAATTATGCATTCAGGAGCTTCCCATATCCCCCTTACTTTAAATCGAAAGAGAAGGATAATTTGAGCTTAATTAAAAAGAGGAAGAAAAAAAAGAAAGACATTTACATATTCGCTTCTGAATAACGCAGAGGTCCACACCTCTCTCTCTACATCTCCTCATTCGCTGGTTTATGAGTGACAGCATGATTAAACGAGTTCAGCACTGAAGCATTAAGGGACCAGCTTCATGTCACTGAGATGTCATAAGCTGTCCGTCTGTTTGGTCTGGTCGTTTAACTCTATGCTGGAGGCAGAACGTAAGAGGGTGTGTGTCTCTGATCCCTGTAGACTCACGGGTGTAGACTGCCGTGTTAATATTTGGTATTATGGTTAAGATAAGAAATAGGTTCATATTAAAGTATTGATTGAGTCTAAGTATTTAATTGTTCATAATTAGGATAAGTGAGTAGGGGAATACACTATGTTTTTAACACCACAGGGACAGTGAGACAAACACAAGTGCAGCAAAAGACAGCAGAAGGACTTTCACACGTTCAATTTTCATTTGAAAATAAGACAAGAGGATAAAAGGAGGAAAAAATAAATAAGTTGTGAAAGAATAGAATAAATGCGCAGATCGATATATATTTCGCTTTATACTGTGTGTATAGCTACAGTTACTGAGTTATAGGGCTAATCGCACAAAACTACAGAAAAAAAAATCGATATATGTACATATAAGCTAAATTAAAGTGATTTGGTCTCAAATGCATATTTTTCTGCTCCTACTGGTATTCTTTGAACGCAATGAGACCCTTTACATGTTTCCTAATTTTGACTCTGGGATTGACTTAGTTATATTTATGCAAAATGCATTTATATACAACATGATCACATGAAATTACTAAAAGTTTAGCCAGCCTGACAATGTGTTGGAAATACGGAAATTCTGATTATATTGTTATATACTAGATTAGCTCCAGCTGGTTCCAACATTTAAGCGGCTATATTTGAACCTGTCCTGCAGGGCAACTGAACTTAACTGAGGAAATAAAAAGTGTCCCAGTTCTATTATACACATTAAAGCAGACCCTCAGTGTTACAGACCAAGTGTGAGGGAAACAGAGAAAGACAGATACAAACAGATACAACCACAACTCACTATCTGCTTCTCGTTGAGGTTCCCCGAACTGTAGGTGGTGGCGAGGGTGGAGGAGCAAGCCTCGCTGTACCAGGGGACATTGCCGTTCTGGGTGGAGCTGCTGATGGACAGCGTGTAGATGCTGTTGGTGTAGCCGTCGCAGTTACAACTGTCCTTCTCCCTCCCTCCATTTCCAGAGGCCCACACAAAGATGGAGCCCAAACCACTGCGGCCCTATGAGAACGTAAATCAGATTCAGGCCAGAGGAAAGAGACGACCACCTCAGAACCTTTCATTCATCCGCTATCCAGAAAGGAACAAAATCTCATTCAATCTTCATGGGAACTCTAGTTTTAGGAGGGCAAATTAATTTCAGGGCTCATTTCAAAAGGGGCCCATTAAAACGCAGCGTACATCACAGAGGCCAGGGTGGTCACTCAGTGAATTAAAAAGGGCTAAATATCGCATGACAGCGATGCAATACAAAAAGGCGCCATGACAACAGCTCATTGTAATAAATCATCCAACCTCTCAGCCTTTGAAGTGCAATAATTTTCCTCTAAGAGCCACTTTATTGTATTGAGTGGCACTGTCTCCCTCTGCATTGATCAATCCCAGCTCTGCACAACCCACACCAGCATCTGACAGCACTATCTCTGTGGCAATTATCTTAGTAGTCAGTGTCAGCAGTTTCAATCAGCTTTATGGCACATGCCCTGAATCCAACTGGTCTATACCAAGATGGATGGATGTATTCATGGAGTACAGATGTGGGACCTCAGGGTGTGATCTGTATGCTTATTAATCTGTTGACTAGTTACATTTCTGACACAGGCCCAACAAGGACTGAAACAAGTGCCATTGCTAAAATCAGGGCTCGTTACACGACAGCATGTGCTATTTTTTTTAGGTTGCCAGGTTGTTAGATGCTTACAGGCTAGTTTTCAAAATTAACCCCCCTAAATATCTCGTCTATGCAGATAATCAGGCATGTGTATGGATGAAAAAAGAACAAAGCGTGGGATCAAAGATGAGCTGGCTGTTTAAGAAGCGCCCACTAACAATGAATACTTAAATAAATAAGAACTTTTCATACTTTGAATTTTGTCAGCGCTGCTTCTATTCATTGTCAAAGATTTTCCTTCCTGTCGGCCCTTTAGAGGACATAACTTTCAATTCATAACGGTCAGGGTCGACAACTGCTTTGTTCTTCCCGTTTGTGTCCTCTCATGCTTGAACGGTTCAATTACCGCCTGCTGAAAGGAAGCCCCACACAGGCAGTAAATAATTTCCATCTCTCACAGACACTCTCGCATAATACACAACCGAACACACACCTCTGTAACTCCACGCAGAAAAGCTTCTTTGGCGAGTTTGGCAGGTCCGTCGACCGTCTTGCCGTCGTCCTCCGGGCCCCAGCTGGCACTGTAGATGTCGATGTGTTGGGGGTTCAGGCTGAGAGACTGGGCCTCCACCATGTCAGTCACCTCACCGTCCAGCATACGCACACCTGCAAACATACACAGACAGCTCATATGAAACTGAAAACCTAATGAACAAAGAAACCAAGTGAAGCAATGATTTAAAATTCCTGCTAAAGACTGAAGACATTCTTTACAGGGCACAATTATTTATTTACACATTTTAGTATTACACTTATAATGCTATTAATAATAAATTTCAGTTCACATTATAAATAAACACATATGTAACACAAGAGTAGTTAATAAGTAA
The DNA here is from genome assembly GCA_038501795.1 of Pseudopleuronectes americanus. NCBI lineage: Eukaryota > Metazoa > Chordata > Actinopteri > Pleuronectiformes > Pleuronectidae > Pseudopleuronectes > Pseudopleuronectes americanus. The sequence goes on from CM076716.1 coordinate 15,514,375, forward strand.
AACCAAAGCTAAAATCAGGTTGAGAGGCAATGACACCAAACATGACACAATGTGAACACAGCAGTGACTAAAAATAAAACCCACATTGAAAATAAGATTATTTTTGTTAGTGGAAACTGATCATGTTTATTTATTCCAAGTCACACAGTATATCTGTCTATGATGAACATTTTGACCTGGCAGGAATCTCTGTTGACTTGTTCTGTATCTATGAGACAGTGCTGAGTTGTGAGTTGCTAAAAACAAACAACTGAATCCCTGACTGACTTGCACTGTGGATGATGTGGGAAAGGAAAGGAGGAAAGTGTGGAATAAAAAACATCTCTCTGCCTCTGCTATGTCAATTCCATTTTTGTTGTGCCTGCAACGATTCTACAGGCTAAAGCAAAACTAAAATCAGTGCCTTGTTCTTTCTAGCACCAAAAAAAGAAGAAAAGACTACACTGTAGCCCCAACAAGTGCTGCAGGTGATCTGGATTTTCAAGATGCTGTTCGTCTACACTGCTGTAGTTCCTTGTGTTGCAGCCCTGACTGTGCTCGTGTTCAGCTAGGTTTGACATGTGCAGGGGCACAGCACTGCTGTTTGATTTGCATATTTACACACTTCCATGCTGCACAACGTCTGTGTGTATTTGTAGAGTTTATGCACTTGTGCAGAACCTCTGTATTTGTGCATCTGCAGTGAGGCTGTAATAGACGCACGCCACCATGTGAATCAAACATAATTTCTACTGATTTGCTTTGGTGCTTGATCTGGTTGGAGGGGGAAAAAATGAGACATGGCAATAAAAAAATGGATCGAGATCAATTACATTGTGGGCGAACTGCCTCTTCAAGTATGAAGCAAATAGGAGACTGAGCATTCAGGTCAAAAAAAATGATGGAAAGCTTTAGTTGTCTTTTCGCCTACGTGTCTGGGGGAGATTGGTGCAGTTGTGCGAACAACTCATCTGATATTTCATGGGAGGCTTCAACTTAAGACTCGTTTATAAATTTCAAGTGGTTGCAGATTAAGTGCTTTGCCAGAGATAAAATATAAATGCACACATAACAATGGAGGATAGGTAGACAGGGAGTGAGGCGTTTGTCTTAACCAATTATTTCTGCTTCAGTTTCGGAGGGTTTCTGAAAAAAGAACTCTCGCTTCTCTTTTTTAGCAACAATCCTTCACAGATAACAGGTGAGGAATGAAAGACACTTTAAAGAAAAACTTTTCCCCCATTTGAAGCATTGCAGGACAGGTTAGTCAATGCTGCAATACATGGGTTAAAATAACCAAGCTCTGGGTCTTTGAAGTTCTCCCAAAGAATCAAACAGGCACCGTGCTGCTTGTGTTTCCATGGCAGCCTGCTGTGAGAGGGCCATGTGATTTACTGAGGAGAATCCAGTATCTCCATCTGTGTCCAAAATATCCATCCCTCCCAAAACCCAGGGACAGGTGGTACAACAAAGTTCATTGCAGTTCTTATTTATATTCATGTACAGTATTATAAACATCGATGTTGAAAGGGAGAGTCATGAGTCGCTTTGAATCCTTTGGATTGCACTGCAAGTTAACTACTGTTACATCTGCCATGAAGGTTATGATTTAATTTGTGTTTGTGTCTGATAGTTGGCAGCATTACACAAAATCTACCGGATGCATTATCACAAAAATGTTGTGGAATGGCGGGACATGGTCGAAAGGAAGAGCCACTTAAATACTGGCAAGGATTTGAATAAGGGAATGGATCCAAATTGTGTCAAGCGAGTTAGTAGAAATAAACTGCAGCAGCGAGAGGTGGCAAGTAAAACAAAGAAAATGGAAATTTCTGGCTACACTCAGTTTGGGTGGTGACCCTCAGAGGTTTCACCTTTATGCTTTTTTGGAACAGAAGAGTAAACATGATTCAAAAGGATTTTGTTTCAGTTCTTACTTCAGATCCTACAGATGGGAAAAAGCCTTAAGTGTGGACATTATCACATGTGTAGGTTTTTCACAACACAGTTTATTCTCCTGCTCCACCTACATGAAAACACACAGCCCACTGTTATATTAGCAAAGCTGAATGTGTTGTGGTACATTCCCACTTTCCATCTGGAATGATAATAAAAACTAGAGTTATGGCCCTATTCTGACAGGGTTCAAACTTTATTACAGCTAGAAGTAAGCTGGAGGCTACCAGAATAAGCAGCACAGTAATGACACTGAGCATCCAACACTGAAAAGTACAACACATCCTCAGCATAGCAATAAGAAACGAGCAAACACTAACACAGTCCATGTACCAGCAATGTGACCATAACAACAACAACAACTCACTTTCATCCTAATATAAAAAAAAATTAAACATCATGAAATAATAAAATAACTACAACACAATGGAAATTTTATGCAAATCTACTTTGTTGTTTTTTTAATATCAGAGAGTTACTGAAGCTCCTTTTGAAGAATGGAGGCAGAAACTACAAAAACACCCTATCCCCGTAGGCAGAAGCACAACAACTCATCAGGGTGCAAATCCTTTTTAGAACAAACAAATTAATATTTCACTATATTTTGCTGCTCATGTCACATCTTCTAACAATTCTGTGCTGTTGGTCTGTGTGACTCTCTCACAAACAAATGAACTGTTAATTCTGTAATTAAAATATTATGTTTGGAATTAACACTGCCATTAACTGCACCGCAGCAGTCATCTTGGATCTAATCGATGTGTTATTTGCTGAGTGAATTCATGTACGCTAACAGGATTTTTTTTTAAGCTCACACGACAGCTCATATAGTAATAAGTAAAAGGCAGGGGAGTAAGAACACAGGCTTGGTTGGGTATGATCACTGTCTTTGTGCATCTTGCAAAACTATAGGACAGAAAGTATTTCCATCCATCCATCCTGCTTATCCTTTGAGGGTTTCGTATCATAAAATGTTAATGTCAATAACAACAAGCTATTTGTCCAACCAAAAATCTAAAATAACAGATTATTCAATTAGCAGCAAACTGTCATAGAATTGATGTGGACTATATTATACTTGAGATCCTTTCGGAAATCGAGTCAAGTCAAAATGTATTTATAGAACACTTTATCCACTGTTGGTTGTACTGAACATGGTTAAGACGAGAATAAGAAAATTCGTAGATTTACATTAAAACAAAGAATAAATTGAACATACAAGTGCAATAACATGTTAAATGGCATAAATACTTAAATTACCTTAACCCTGTGAAAATGGGAGAAGATTAAAGCCGGCACCACTCTGCACAAACTAAATGGTGTTAATAGACGCTGGCTCTTCAGGCAATGACACCTGGGAAATGTGAATTCTGACAATTTGTCTTCAGTCTATCTGTGACAGGGCCTCAAGAAATATCTTACGATGGCTTTAGACAAACCATAAAAACAATTCACTGCAGTCAAACACTGACGCCTCTATCTCTCTTGTTCTCCGACTTCTTTAGAGGAAACACGAGCACAACCAGATGTTTTTGATTACACCGAGTTAGTAGTATTATTGGAATAATCTGTACAATTTAACCAATCCACTTCTGACATAACCCTTTTCTTTATAAATTTTAATACTGAACATTTGGTAATTCAGTAATACTGAATTGAACTTCATTACATTAAAATGGATATAATGTTTTGTCCACGTACATTAAACCTAATACATGAGGGGGCAGAACAATAGAAGAGACATATCAGCAATTGTTGTCTCGCACAGGGAGAGAACAGTGAGTTTGACAAGACGTTAGCAAAAGATCTGAAAATCTAAAGCATTACAATTTCAGAAAGTGCTTATCATGGCGCTTTCCCCCCAAACTGTGACTCCCTGAAACAAACAATACTCTTACAGTGCAGAGCTAATCCACATCATAACTGTGGTGATGCTCAGAAAGATTCAGTGGCATGCTGTGCCTGAGAAACTGCCTGACAATAACGCAGGCTGTGTAGAACAAGTATTTCCGCTTTTCTGTCAGAAGAGACGAAATCTGTATAGAAGCTAAGGTCTGGCTCTTCTGAGATTATAGAAATAATCCATTTATTTCTGTTTGACCATACCTCCAATCTTGGCGTCATAGGCCACACCGACTCCACAGATCCCATTGTTGGCTACTGCTGCCACTTCTCCAGCACATCGTGTTCCATGCCTGGAGAGCAAGAAGAATGAGAAAGTGAGAAGCATATTTTATATTACATATTACATATACACCCTCACTCACACATATACATTTACACAACCCCACAGGTAGTGTTCTTCTCAAACAAAGATTTATTGTGAAAGAATGTGCTCCCTGAGTGCTGTGGTTGAGCTGCAGTCTGAGACCAACTTATAAAGACAGATTCTTGGCATTGATCCATTTAAACAAATAAGAATTCCCATTTATCCAGAAGAAGACATTGTGTTGATGAGACGAGCGGAGCTGACCATATGTTAAATACTGCCTAAGTAACCTTGGAGTGCCGACAGCACATGAATAAAGTCAAGGTAGCAGGGAAATTAGATGACAGACTACCATCACACATGGGAGGAAAATGCGAATTAGATTTGCCCTTTTCACAACGGGTCTTTCATTAAGCCTGAGCCTCACTGGATAGATCTGCAGTAACGAGATTCCAGAACCTGCTACAGTGGGGCAGAACATCACATTCCAGTCAGGTGCATCCCCCTGGTCAGCCAGATGGATATGTATCTTTAATGCCCTTCAAACCATGACGCAATCCCCTCTGGATTGCAGCCATTCCTGAACAGAATAGTTGGATGTTTGGCAAAACTGTGTCATACCTACAGACAAAGCATGCTCACTACTGAAGAAACTATTTACACCAACAGACTTATATTAATGCGGTCTGGGCATCCACACCCACAGCAGGGCATCTCCTGCATGAATCACAGAGAATGATCTGGAGAGGTAGATGATGCCAGTTTGGGGTTCTGCATGCTTCACTAACTTTGAAAACACAGGTGAACAGCTCTTTTTGCAGCAGCGGTGGTGTAGCATCAGGGTTCTGTGGACTGAGTCCTGCAGTCAGTCGACACTTGCCACAGATACTGCAGGTCACATACGGTTTCAGAAATAGAGCTGCAACCAGCATCATCACAGGCCAAGCAAACAGCCCACTCCAAACAGACAGGTTTAGAACGAGCAGTGTACTAGTTTTAATAATCTTTTAGACCTTGATATCTTAAAAGAAACATGTGTAATGATGGAATGTCCGATTATTTGTATTTATACTCCTCAGTCCCCAGAGATCTCTTGAGACATGATAAGCTGAGAGGGTGGATGTTAATGTTAGTGCCACATTCTTCAGCTACAGCTTTCTCTACCTGTAAATATGACTGTAGAAAAATGGTATGTATTAGAAAAAAACAAAAACACACACGCTCAGCCTAAAGCCATCTGGTCAATTTTCCAGCGAACTTTATCTCAACATTTCTGGAAATGCTTGTCTGCTTACATAGTCTCATGACCTACAGCATCAGTGTTGGTGATGCATCTGATAAGGAGCAGCCCAGGTGTTTGCAATAGGATGCCAGGCATGCACAGGCCTAGCCCTCCTGTGTTCAACTCTGGCTTTTTCCAAAATCATCCTTTGACAGATTCATTAAAGTCATATACACAGTCGACTGATTCACTGCATACAAATGCTGTGGAAGAGCTGAAGCCCTTGGTTTCTGAACCTGATTATGCAAGGACTACTTGCATAATCAGGTTTTCTGGGAGTGATTTTTATGGGAGTGATGAAGTGGATACAAGAATATATCCTTTTACTGCTCCCACTCACTGTTCGGGTCAATGAAAGGGGAAGAAGCATGAAGCTATGTGTCAAACTGAATGAATTCTGATGTGAAGGCAATTTGCGCCTTGCTATTTTATTCAACATGACTTAGAGCATTTTCCATCATAAAAGGTATTTTCATTAAACAATTTGCAAGCACAACTGCTCTCTGTTAATCCACTCAACAATGTTTAGTGCAGTGAATTACCTTCAAGGTCAAATTTTATGTGTTGCATTCACGCCAGATGTTTTCCTTGTTTGAGTGGGGAAAGTACAGCTTGAACAAAAACATTAGCAGTAAGTGTCATTTTAGGACAACTTGCTACAAATCATATTTTGTTTATATACTTCACGGACTTCAGATGAAGGGTTCAGATTAAAATGTTGAAACTTGTACCATGCACTACTCGGACAGTGCAAGAACAAAATCTGGAGATAGGCCTGGCTCTATGATAATGTAGTAAGACACTTTAGTTACAAAACTTTCTGGGAAAATCAAGACTTGAAAATACATCGGTGTGATAAGATCTTCCTAACATGACAGAAACCATCTATGAGAAACTTTTATTTGGTGTGTATTTTGACTGTTTAGTTTGGTTCATGTCGTAGTGTCAAGGGTGTAGGAGTGAGATTTATGACCTATACTGCAGCAAGCCAACAGGTGGCTTTGTGAAGAGCCTTAGCAACAATTTCAACCAATATGTCCTCCATCTTCACATACAGACCATGGACAGCAAATGTATATATAAACAAATAAAGGATTGGGATGTAACGTAAGACGTGGCATAATTATATATTTTTCTCTCAAAGTAACCGTTTCAAAAGAACAGATAGTTATAACTCTTGTGTCTACTGGTCTTTTTGACTTGAGGAAAAGGGATAAGGCATTATTAGTGTTGTAGGAAAGTGGAGCATTGAGCCAAAGCACTTGAGAGTATAAACATTGAATCGTTTTCATGGGAGTCCTTTAGTCCACAGGCTGTAATGGGCGACCTAGAAGTCAGGCAATGTCTCATTTGAACACAAATTGTAAAGGAACTTTGACATATAAATCAGTATTTATCATTACATGCTAACATATGCCCAAAGCCATTATAATGCTTCATTAAACTGGTTTATGGCAATTTGTAATGTTAAAAATGGCACCGTCGTTAAGATTTAAATAGTTTACGGCCCACATAGCCAAATGAGACTTACTCCATATCTAATTGACTCAGTGAGTTCTACTGTCATTAGGATTATCAGTCCTGATGAGATGCCTCAGGGAGCTACCGGTCCTCCGTCAATGAGGGCAAGGCTCGACTGAACGTCCTCATTTTGTCTGCATACACACATCTCTACTAATGAGATTGGCATCACATGAAACCAAACCTGGATTCAACCTCCAGGCGTGGGGTTTCGAGAGGAAGCTAAAGAGGTGAAAGAGCTACAGCGCAGGAGATCATCACATGAAATGCTCCAGTTGTAAAACTCCTAGAATTTGTATGCAGCACAATAAAGATCTGTCTGTCAGGACAAGTACATCATTGTTCAATCAGTTGTTAACCAGTCGCAAAGAATAAAGACCTGATAGACTCTCTGCCAAACTGACTTCAGTTTTAAGATAAAAGACAGGTCTTTATTCTCAACTGCTCTCCGAAAATTTACTGTGAATCGCAAAGTTGATAACAATTCCTTTGAATACCTGAATAGATTACAACACTATTCAACAACTATCTACTATCAACAACATTGTGGCAGGTAAGGCATCAAGAGTTTTAAGATTTAGAAGAAGCACCGTTACAAAAACTAGCATGATAGGGGTATTGGGTTCTATTTACAAACTCATGAACTAACCCTGATACCTGGGGTCTCGAGAACTGATCTGAAAAATTCACTGTACTTGTGTCTTTAGAAACAAATTCACCAAGTCTGAGGTCCATTGGATGAGAACATCAAAAGACAGAGCGTTTTTTTCTGGACTCCTTACATAATTAAAATAAAACAAAGGATTCTATTTGTCCCATGCATTATTACATTGTCCTTTCAATAAATAAAATGTTTTCTTCCTGCACACTCACGTCTCGACATGCCACACTTGGGTAGAATGAATACAGCAGCTAGATTTACATGAGCTTCCTGCAGGCCACAACAAAGCTCAGTGAAGCAACAGTCAATTAGTGTGGGTCCCTCCCACACTCCCAACACTACGCAAACTCTGTGTTAAGACAAACTGCTACACATCGGTACCGCTTCAAGCATCAGCTGTTATCTCACACTCATAACAGCAGTTAGATTATGACCAACAAGTGCCTTTTATTCAAATCATGCCCTCGCTAATCCCTATCAACAGATTATTGATTAAAGACTCATTCTGGTCTTATAAAAAAACAAAAAAACTCAAAGAAACTTCAAAACACCCTTTTTGCAACTGATACATTGTGCTCAGGATTCCCACATCCTATGTAACAGAGATAATAGGAGAGCAGAGGGAACAAAGAGCAATTTCAGGGAAGTCTTGTACCGATTACGGAGAGAGAACAACTGTGGTTACAGCCACTACAGTTGGCTGCTGGCCCGAGACCGACAACGTGATCTGTATTCATGCTGACAGCTGGCAAAACCATTATCACTGTGCAAAACCTTAACTATCCCTCTCTGGAGACTAGCTAAAGAGACATGCTATTATCATGCAGATGTTTCCACACCAGGTCTGTGAACAACATGGAAAGGTGGGACAGGTAGTCACGCTCTCCTGCACTGGCCCAAAAAAAGGTTTTTGAATAAACACACAGCAATCACAAAGGTGCCACATGTTATAATTGAAATTGAGTTTGTAATAAACATATACTTTAACAAGAATAGGCATTATAATGAAAAACAAAGAGATGAAAAAAAGAGTTCAGAATGATTCAGTCAATATAGCTTTCGGTATAAAAATTTGAGACCTAGTTAAAAATTTCATAAACTATGAAAAGGGTTCGAGTTAGATATCAAAGCTATACATGCACTCCGAATGGGAGCTGTATCAAAGCATTTCTGAATGGATGGTCTGGCATTGTGATTCCATATTGTGAAATGCATTGATCTTTTCCTATCTTCAGATTGCCAGACATTGCCCATATTTGTTGTCTCGCACGCATCTTTCATCCATTTATTTTCTCTATCTTGCATTAGGGTAATTGCTTAAAATCACTGAACATCCTGAGGCCTTGTAAAGCCACATTTGCTATTCATTAGTGTCTGGGCTGCTCCAAACCTCAAAGGTAAATCTGTACAACTGTTTTTCTCTGCTCATTCTTAAAGTCTGTTAATGGTTCTGCCAGTTAACTAATGAGCAGGCTTGCAGGACAAAAGGTCCGGCGATGTTTATGGAGCACGGTAAAGAGAGGAATATGAGAGATTAATGTGGGGTCTGGTAAATTTAATCAGCCTGCTTTTTGCAGTACATTTTAAATAGGTCCTTTCATCCATCACTGTACATGTGCAGTAAGCTTGCACCGTACCCTTCTCTTGTTTTTTTATCCACTGAATCATAATCAGGAGAAATTCTGCATGTTTATTACACATGTTGAAAAGTGTTATTCTTGTGCCCCTGCACTAAATCAAGAGGCAACGAGTGGAATGGTTCTGCAGAAGACTGCCTGTTTAGCAAGAAAACTTACATTTGGAATCTGTCCTGATACAAGTCAGAGGAAACCCTGGAAAGAGAAACATCTAGATCCCATGCTGTCTTAGATAAACATGAGGGTGAATAGTCACATTGCTACCGAGCCATCCTCAGTGCTGCCCGTATGCAGCGAAAGAAAGACAGCTTTATAGAGGTGAACAGACTTGTGCTTTATGCAGGGTACAAACACTTACAGTCTTACACAGCCTTACACAGTCTCATGCCCGCCCACAGGTTGTTTACACAAGCATCTGTAATAACCCACTGTAAAGTAAGGGGAAAAGTAACACGTACTCCCTCTCAATTGGTCCTGCCATGAAGGCGACACAGGGAGCTGGGTGGGAAGAGATAAGGGCCGGGGTGAGCAAGGGTAGGAAAGGTGCAGCCAAAATGAAGGAAACATCCCCAGTAAGTGTTCTAGCTCGGCTCAGGGCAAGTGTGAGCCGCCAAAAGAGCTTAAGCGTGCCTTGGCAGAGGTTGTGGATCTGTGGAGCTGCACCAGAGGGATGTTCTACCACATTCTTCCACAAGAAATCCCATCATTTAGGTTTGTTGAAAAAGGTGCTGAAAACTATCTCAGGCACCATGAAATTTAAAAAAAATTGTAAATACAATTAAATTGTCTATGTATTTTATAAGATTATAACAAATCTTGAAATATCAGCTATAAAGCACAGTGTGTCTGAATGCATCCTTGCTACATATAAGAATATGGACCTACAGCACAGTATGGAACGTGAGCCTCGACATATAAATAAATAAATAAAAACCTCTCAGGCCAGTGGCCCACAAACAGCAGATTACAGCAAATCAGAAATTAGAGTCAGATGGGAGGCAGGCAATGAATAAAAGACGAGCAGTGTCCCTCCAGAGCCAAGAGATCTGCTCTGTTTCATTAATGCTGATGAACTTAATTCCATCAATTCTCTGCAAGACATCTCTGTGGTGGTAAACAACTCCCAATGCCATCTGCAGAGGCCGCTGCAATGAAGATATGTCCTTATCAATCCTAGTGTTGATTTTCTCTTCTTATCCAAGTTATAGAAATGCCCTGGTGGTACTGGTGCAATTGATGAGGCTAAAGCAAATCCACATACTGTGATTCGGAGCCAGGTTTCACATTAAGTAATAACTTAAATTAAAACGATTTGGATTCAAATCTTGAAAAAAAACAACACCACAGGATACGACCTTTAATTGGACGTGTTCCCATAAATGATGCACTTAGAAAACAGCAGTGGATTGGAAACAGCCACTGGCCTATTTACATGTCAGTTAGCAGTTATCAGACAGGGAAAGGGAACATTTAGACAAAAGAAGTGGATATAATAGATTTATCTGTGCAGATTCCTACTCTACCTGTTATCATTAAGCTGCGTGTATCGGGGCTGAGGATCTGGGTCGCCATCATTCACATCGTAACTGGCATCTGGATCCTTTAAAGAGACATATTAGCTTTTTAGAGTCGCATATAAAAACCATCAAAATGGAATGATTCTTTAAATCCATCTCAAATTCCATTTCAGCAGCAGGAAGACACTTTTCTCTTGAATTCAAAATGGTTTGTGTTACTGGGTGTAGCACAGTTTCTCCACAGAGAACTTAGCTAATTTAGGAGTCATACTCACATAGTTCTGCATCAGGTCTGGATGGTTCTTCTCTATTCCATCATCTAGGATGGACACCACCACACCTTTACCTGTGTAGCCCAACTCCCACGCAGCTTTGGCATTCAAGTCACGTTGGTTGCTGTTGTACTGAGGATGGAAGAAGAAAATGACTTAGATAGAATCCAATTATCCAAGAGGCACTCAAGTGCCAACAAGACTGTGCTTTTAACTAAATTTGGAAGGGCTTACTCTATAACAATAAGGGCATTTAAGTCACTAAGATGAAGACTGAACCCCTGACTAAAACATCTGGGGAATATGAGGCTACTTATTGAATTTCTGCCATTCCTCCTTGGCGAAACACTTAAGTTTATCAGTGAGGAGAAGGCAAGGTGACAAAAGCCTATCTTTATTCAGAGAGCATTGAACCATGCTTTTATTTATTACATTTATTATTAACACCAAGAAAAGGAAAGCACTGAATTGTATGATGCCTCACATTATTCCGTATTCTTTTTGATATGCTTTTTGACATTCAACTTGACCTTTGGGCAAAAAGCAGGATACAGCTTTCATCTAGTTCAAAGCTTTTTAACACGTGCCAGTGGTTACATTTAATGCGTCAGGTCTCATCCACCATCACTTCCTCTCAGATTTCAGGCCCATGTGAACAGGGTCTATCAAACGCAAAGTTTGTTCCTCAACCTTGTAACGTCATTAACGCTTAAGCCATCAAGAGGAAAATCAATTAAAGCTGAGAGTTGTGATATGCGATTCTGATTAAAACGGGAAAGGGCCTTTTGTGGCTGACAAGCTGAGTGAATAATAAATGTGGCATGTACAAGGCTCCGGTTTGAATATTGCTCATCAAGTCCTTCTTCCTTGATGTCAGCAAAACCTTCTGGCCTTGACATCTTGAGCATGTATAGAGCACAATATCGCAGCTTTGAGGCTTGCCCACGATTTATCAGTGGAGGGAAAGAAATTTGTCTCATAAATAAGTTTGAAAAAGATAGCATTCATTCATTTTAACAGATGATATTGACCAATTAGCATTTGCCAGTCACTGACACCCTCTTCTAGCGAACCAGGTCCACTTTTAATAAGGGACACTCTTTTTATTTACTTACAGGAGAGAGGGGCATTATATTACTTAGATTACTATGAGTTTAGTATAATTACCATATTAATTTAAAACAACAGTTCTCTGAAGCAAGTCTAAATAATGTAGTGTAGGTAAATGTAGTTGCATAGACAGTAATATAAGCTCTCTGACATCAGCCACTCTATACATTTTAACCATAATTCAAAAATGGCTTGAATACAGAAACGAAGGAGGTGGTGGTGTGGTCACTGTGGATATCAAAATGACACTCCTCCGGGCTCTGATTGGTGGTTTTGCAATGGAAGCATTGGATTCATCCAAACTGTATTACAAGAAGCAGTAGGTGGACCCAGAGAAGCAAGATCTTTATAGAATATCAGCTTCTGTCCCAATTAAGGCTCCTGTAAATGCATTTGTTCATCCCCAAACTGGTTTTCAAAGAGAGAATGGTGGTGGCAAGCGACGAGACATCCGATGCTTTCACTTTTAAAAGTTCACCAGAACAGCAATTTATCATTTGAAGAATAAATCAAAACTTAGAACATTCTCATCCCAGTATAACTCACAAATATTTGTACATGCATTCACCTCAACCAGGTTAGATTACTGCAATGCTTTGCCGGTTTATTAAAACACACAGTTGAAAATAGCAGTACAGTAGATTTATTAAATATATATAGATATTTTTTTTAATCTGATTTCTGAAATTGACTACTGTACAATAGCTGCCAAAATTTGCTAATTGGTACAAATAAAATCTGAAAACTATTTTGATAATCAATTATTAATTTGTCATTTTTCTTTTTAAGATTTTTATTGTAATATTTTTTAAATGAGCCTTACAAGGATGCTGACATCATTTTATCTCACAAAACTATGCTGTATCCATATATAACGGAAAGGTTTATTGGGAGTTTAACTGTATCAATTGTTGTTACTATATGGCAGAATCTGTTACGTCTAGTGACAGTGATAGAAAAGCTTTTGATCTGCATATTTGCACGTCAAGGTGAGACTTGCTCCAACACACGGGCGAAAGGAGTCGGTTAAAGCACTGACTTTTTGAACAACTGGTGATACGAGTCAGTTTTGCATCACCATGAATCTTCTCCAGCCTGAAGCACCTTCACAGTAATTGAAGAAAAGCGGGAGCCGAACAGAAAATCTCAGGGGTTTTTACTGCTACTTTTAACAAGCCAATGTATCAGTGACATTCTTCAAGTGAAATGTGAAAATCAATCAGCTGAAAACAAGGGAGCTTCAAGATGAATCGCCTCCGTCTTTCTTCGTTTGTTGCTGTGCTGTCTATGGACTAAAGTAAACCAAGATTTTTTTAAAGCATGCAATTCTGAATTCAAAAGTTGCCCAGTTTACTTTTGTTGAACCGAACCTAAAGCTGAAGCCACTCAGACTTGAGCTACAGACACAGCAGTACTTCACATAAAGACAGTATGCTGGATTAATACAGGCTTGTCCTTTGACTTTGTCACAACATCAAATCCCCAAATTTAATCATCTACATTGACTCTTGGTGGATGAGAGGCTCAACGAGAGTGCATATGCCAAAATACCACAACACTTTTTGTACTCACCAGGTACCACTGGTCGCTGAACTTGGGATCTGAAGGTTCTGCGAAAGTATCCCTCTTTTTCCTCCGCTTCGATACCTGTTGTTCTGCCCAGGTCACCTACAAAAAATGCACAAACACGGGAAGAGATTAGCAATGCAAACGAAAACTGGTTAATGGTCATCATTATAGAATTTCCCTCTGCAAAGAATAAAGCTCACTGTCATAGTGACGATGATGCCAGCCACGAGGGTCACCATGCAAATGCATTAATAGAGATCCTAAGTCTCTGCAGAGTGACCACAGACAGTGAGATTAGAGCCACTGGGATATGGTGAACTTCTCACTAATGAGACTTGCTGATGAATTCCAGAGCCCCACAAAACTAATTAAAATGTCTTGGTTGATGTAAAATGGGATATAGCACAACTATTTATGGGTGTACCTAACACACATGTATACACAATGACAATGTACACACAGAGGTACAAACTCAGTCTAAGTCTGATAACATGACAGCTACCCAATCTGCAACATGCTTTCGTAATGTGCAAGCTTCTAAATACTGACAGTGGTGCAAAGCATATAGTGGCAATAAGCCCGCATCTCACTTCCACTGCAAAATTGGGCAGTACAAAAAAAATGCTTGGGTAGACGAGAACAGATGAAAATTTTCAGCAAGAGAAGACAGAATTGCCTCCTGCAAGGACAGAGCACCTGATGTGAAGGACAACCACATCACAGCACACCTCTCTCTCCCTTTCTCTCTGCCTCTGCAGATCACTAGAGACGTTAGAGTAAAAGAGGAAAGAAATAATGAAGGTCAGATTATCTGCTACACTGAGCCTTATGCCAATCCAACGATAGCATTATTCTAAGTCAAGGAGCAGAGAGATTTTGCGCGAGTTCATGTTATTGCCTTTTCCTTCACCGGTGAGAAGCGTGACCAGGGTTCATCCGGTTCTTACTGGGAAGATGAGTTCAGTTCGTAGCTGTGGCAGTTTACAATCAACTCAGAACTGGGTGACTGCTTTTTCTACTACCGTGGACATAGACAGAGAGAAAGCGACATATTTTTAAAAGAAACCGTTGCAGCTGCCAAACATGGCGATATGATACATAATATAAGTGTACAAAGTATCAGTGTTCAGAAACTAGCATAAATACAACATGTATAACATTATATAAAATATATTTTTTACAATGTGTGCTATACAACAGGTCTTATACAGGGATAAGTCTCCTCTTCGAATTTAATCAAATCTTTTCAACTCTAAAATGAATGCCATAATATCATCTGTGCAACCTCATCTAAACTGAATCAATAAACATGTATTTTGATCCATTTCAAAGTTGACAGAGAAACTCAAGGTAAGTCGCAAACCTACATAGGAACTATTTTATTAGTTTGAAACAGCATGGTCGATAGAGGATCAGGCTTTATATAGGTTTCAGTTTTTAAGAAAATGCTAAGGACAACCAAATCACAGCACACCTCTCCCTTTCTCTCTGCCTCTGCAGATCACCAGAGACGTTAGAGTAAAAGAGGAAAGAAATAATGAAGGTCACATTATCTGCTACACTGAACCTATGCCAATCCAACTATAGCTTTATTCTGATTCAAGGTCCTTTTCACTGACTGAAAAGGACCTCTATAGTCAGAGAGACAAAACTCAGTTAGATAAAAGGACCTAGTCAGAGTTACTTTCACTCAGACAGAAATCTAATTAAGATTTTATACAACTTATTCTTTGTAAATAAAATGTTCTATTGTCACAGTGACAATTATACACTTAAGCAGCTCAGCATTCATATATATTTTCAGCAGGAAATGCATTGTTTTTTTTTACTGAGTAGTGTCCTTAAGTGGTGTATGTGGTTTCTCTTTTTCATTTCCTTATCTGCTTACAATGCATCTTGTTTTCATACATACGTACATTTGGTCTCAACATTTGGTCTCTGCTGTCTGGCCTATTGAAATTAAGCACCCTAAACAATTATTAATATTATAAAAACACGGTCAGACTGAGCTTTTCCTACAAATAACTACAATGTGTCTTCAATCTGTACATACAACCAAAACATTTCCAAAATCGCATTTTAGAGAATTCAACCATCAAAACATCCATCTCATTCAGGTGATTCCTCTTGTCATTTTATATTCATACTATACTATTATCTTCATACTAAAATTGAAAATATTTTCTGCAATATTTAGGCTTTCATCACAGACTACTCCCACATACTTCAAATAATTGAATCCATTCAAACATCAAAATCTTCAGAAGTTTCCGGACATTTCTGCTTAGCGATTAAAACGGTTGCCGATTTAGTTGACACTATCCAGCATCAATCAATGTCAGTAAGTCTCTGAAACACAGCCACAACAAGTGCAGGTGTAAAAACGTGGCAGGCAGTATCAGAGCTACAGATTTATTTCAGTTATCTTGGCTGACAAAGGCGGTGTTCAGAGCTTGTATTGATATCTGTCCTGAGAGACCAAACCACAAGACACGTATAACTTTTTTCGTTATACTTAAGATCCAGATCTTTTTGTGATTTTTGGGTGTCTGATGGAGGCTTTTTGAGTGGCGACATCATGCATGGATGATATCATCTCATGCTTTTGTTCTTAGCCTACATTTTTTCTTTGTTTGGCTCATGGGCAGGTGGCAATCAACTCGCATTACCCCCATCTTCTGTCTTCAAACTTCCTTTGATTTTCTTCTTCTTTGTTAACTGGCGAGTGACACCCAACGTCAAGGTGCATTACCGCCATATTCTTCTTCGTTTTTACAAAGTCGGTAAAAAGCCCAAAAACTGTGATCAAACCACCTTAAAAAGGTTAAACCTAAACACTTCCAACTTGCAAAGTTCCCCAATTATTCCCTTTGGTCTGTACTTCTTTGTAGTGCGACATCACGTTGCTCTGATGTTGGCCTTTATCTTCATCGCCATGCATTTCAGCTTTATTAAGCAAAGTATTTCATAGACTGAACAAAGAAGAAGAGGAGCACAGTAAATGGCAGTTACAGACTTGACGTTGGCTGCCACCCACCAATAAACCCAACAAAGTATAAGAAGAATCTTGGCAACACAGTGAGGAATATACAAATCACTTAACAGACCGGCTAAGCTACCAATAACAATATCCACTAAACTGCTGTTGCTTCGATGCAGTCATTGAAGTTGAAGATGTCAAGTTTCCCATCCACAGGATCATCCTCTGCAACTGCAGCGCCTCCCTCCAGTGAGTGATCACACACAGATTTATGTTATACCCCTTACATATTCAATAAATCATGACAGTTTCCTGTTATATGCAGTGGTTATGGATATTGATTTTTGAAGAAAGTAGAAGACCTGTTTTTAAATTGAAATTGTCTGTTTAATAAGGCTTTCCAAAAAAAAATAAGGAAAACTAATGTATTCTGACTGCAAACAAGTGAATCAGTCCCATAATAATCCTATGAACAGGACTTAGACGGGACAGAAATACTGTTTCTCTCTGATCCCCAATAAAAACAGTACACTGTAAAATATTGGTATATTATATGTGCTCTATACATTAAGTACCACCATATACATTTTTTGTGGCTCAGATTTAGCCCACATCCAATCCACATACATGAAGGCATTTGGGTGGGGCTAGGGCTGTGTGGTACGGAAAAAAATCTTCAGTTATCATCAGTCCGTATATCAATTTATATTGCGGTATAAATCAAATCATTGGCACTACACCTAGGCGTTTTACTCTGTGCATGTTAAAAAGTGACTATGCTCCTCTGCCGTTTTCTAATCACTCACACACACTGATCTTAATAACAACCTGATGAATTAATTTTAAGATTCCTGGATGAACGGGGCATCGCTTCTTCTGCAACAATGACGTTAAAACACAACATTGTGTAACAATCTGCGGGAGGAAAATTCTATTCTGTCTGCAAGAGCAGATGTGTTTGTGCGCATCTCTTTCCCTCTTCACACACAAACTGATAATCACATGTATTTAGTTATGAATCGATGATGTCGGAGCATGACTCCGACTCGATCCGTTTACTCTAACCCTGATGTCCTGTTTGTGTGCGTCAAATTATGTCTTGAGTCGTGTAGCAGGCTTAAACATGTCTCATAAATTCTAGAGCTAATCAAACAAGTACATAGTAAATGTCAGTGCGCAGGTCAGCGGGGAAGTGCGGAGGAAGCAGACTCTAACAGAGACTATGACACAAACAGGACGACGGGAATTTGAATGTGCGTCTGTCCTGAAGCAGTTTTGGTTATAATTATTCAGTGGTGAGAAAATGCTTAAAAACAATGAATGTAGGGGGAAACATAACTTGATTATGTTCAGTCGCTGCATCGATGCAGGGTCTTCCAGCTTCTGCTGCTCCTACACTCTGTGCTGTTCGCATCAACCTAACCTGAAGTGAATGTTACTCTATTACAGCCACATGATTGGATTGGTGCAATGGCTGCTTGTGTTGTCTGTCAAAACATGGAGGAAATTAGTTCTATCGATGTTGTATCGACCATTTCTATCAAGGAAAATGGTATATTTACACAGGAAAAAGAAAACCCATTATTTTGATTTCCGTGTGTCAGTTATTCGTTGGATTTATACTTAAGTGAAAACTGCAAAGAGTCAACAAGACCATAAATGTAACCAGACTAATATATAGATCTAACAGCCAGCAGTCTTCATTAATAGAATAATTGTGCTCACTTGAAAAGTTCACGTTATTTTCTTTTCACTTCACCCCTTGAAGATTGTTCTTTTTGGTTCCGCTGCAATCTTCTTTGTCAACAGATCCCTGTTAATAAACATATACTTACATAAAGTCAACTGAGGTTCTACAATCAAGTTTTTTATTTACCACTGTAAACACCAATTAGAAACTCAGCCATCCTTCATCAATCATATGTGATCTTTTTTCTTCATCCCAAACCTACTGCTAGGTTCATGTTTAAGTGTAGAGCTTCTGACAAACAGATTATGTTTCCAGTTTCTGTTCCGTCAGCCAGTCTATGAGATCTGGCAGAGGTCCAGATACCTTGGTCAGTAATTAGACAGTCTTCAAAGCATTGAACAACAGGAAATAGAGTCACAATGTTCAAGGAAATCCCAAAGTGGGACATGGACCATATCTAACATTGATGATAACAAACCCAGCAGAAGCTTTATTATTCCCAGTCTGTACACGCACAGCACGAAAGCATGGCTGGGGATACCTTGGCCAGGTTTCATCAACTTTTATTGAAGGCATCAGATAAGTTTTGTCGTATACAATGCATCTGCAGTTGCACTCTTATATATTTATAGGGAGACTTGTCCAAATTACTGTAACTGCCCTGGAAATGTTCCATGTACTGAAAAGACTTGGATATAGTTTAGGTGTAAACATCTTGATATAAATTGAGAGACTTAGAACGCAGGGAAATGAGGAAGAGTAAAAAAAGAAAAGGTCAAAATTCTCCAGCGCTGCTCAGCTGTATCATTAATACGACAAGATCAAACAGCGACATAGCAGAGGAGCCTGAGCCTATATCAGATTGATCAGTAACGGAGTCAACTGATCACTATTGGTTATACGACGCCATTTCAGATCAATTGACTTTATTCTATTTAGCTCTGGGTAAGCCAGCTGTCAACAGCAACCTACTGCACTTCGACCTGATCCTGTCAGAGTTGTTGTCAGCCAGTGACCCACAGAGCCCAAATGAAAAAGAAAGCAGCCCACTGTTCCAATTAATAATTTTGACATTGACGTGTGTCAGTGAGCACAGCGAGAAATGCCACTCCGGTTTGGGGAAAAAAAATGTATGTATTAGTGACATGAGACAGGTCCACATCTGCTCCGAAGTACAGCCGCCAACTGAAACTTTTGAACTTCAAATTTGATTGAGGAGGATGACAAGAGGCTCTTTAAAATCAAATTAAACTTCCCAGTCAAAATAACAGACTACTACCTCTCCCCAAAATTAATGAAAAAGCTAGGCTGTGTTATGGAAAACTGTTTCACCGTTATATAGCAATTTGATATACTCTAAAACAAAAGGTCTTCAGGGTTTAACAACTTCCCTTTTGTAAAAGTTTCTGACAGGTGAGTCTTTAGTGAATGCTCATATCATCTTTCACAACTTCAAAACACAGTGGCTGTATTCCCAGAGCCATGACAGTTAATTTCACACTCCTCCCTTTCTTCTTCCCAATGGCGTAGGACACAATTTCAGTTTCAAACTAGCCACCAACTATCTTGCAAAACAGCATAATAAAATGATCAGACGATATCGATATATATCGCAATATTAATAAAATCCGGCAACTGCACTGTCTGAGGCAAAGTACTCGGCTGCTCAACTAGGGACTCTGCTCCCCAGATTTTTTCTAATAACCCACACATAGAACTGATCTTAATAAAAACCTGCTGGATTCATATTTATGTTTGACTGACATCACTGCCTGGGACTATGCATTTTGCACAATCCCTCCCACTTATAATATATTTTGTATCTTCCTATAGTTTTTTCTATTTCACTTTTGTGCAAAATGTTTGTTTCCTATATTATATATTTATAATTGCACCCAGAGAAAATTCCATGTATTTGTAAACCTACTTGCCAATAAACCCGATTCTGGATAAATGGGGCGCCGCTTCTTCCACAACCATGAAGTTAAAACATTGCGCTGCATCATAACCTTCGGGAAGAACTCTCCTGTCTGCACGACTGTGTGTCTTCCCGTCTCTGGCAAATTCACACACGAACTGTCTAAACAGAAACTGTCTTACTTAGATTAAGCCCCACGTGTCACTCACCTGCTTCCCGCAGAACAACATAGCACATCAACTGTTCCCCTCCCAAAATAACCTTCTTACCTTGGAGTCTCTTTGTAGACGGACTTGTGTCCCTCTGTGATCTGACAGCGACCTCTTCACTACTGTGCGATGCCGAAAGTGATAATAATCACCAAATACCTAGAAAGACAAAGCAATTGGATCAGTTATTCCATATGGCCATTTAAATATCAAGTGTAAAAACAAAGTCTATCAAAATCCCTTTTTAGATAAATGTGCAGATTAAAATGGGGGGGAAAGTATTTTAAAAAATTGGAATGAAATTGAAATCAGATATAGGGCTTCAAGGGTCTGATTTTCTGAATGCAAGTTTAGTATCAATTAAAAACAGACATAATAGTAACAGCCCCTCTGCTTGCTTTTTACTGTTTAAATCCCTGTAAAGTCAAATTATAGGGCTGTAAAATCATTATTTGTTTTTTTTAAAAAGAAGTGTATAGACAGGTGTTAGTTGGAACGCTGAGACTATAATGAATGTAGACCACGAGTGATTGTCTGTTCAGAGTAACATTTTTACATTCCGTTAAATAACAAAAATAAAATATAATGTTTACCCATGAAGAGATTGAACATCTATGAAGATACAAAGCTAGTGTATACAGCTCCATATGAAATGCAATGAAATGTTACTCAGTGAATTCGCTAAAGAGAAAAGGGGAGTCGTAAACAAAATGACTACTGCACACACAGTTATACAAGACTATGAGCAGAATAACCACATGATGGTTTACTAAAAGATGTTTTGTATTTTCCAAGCTTAGGTTGAAGTAGCGCTAAGCTACTGCAGTGGGTTGAAACATTCCTTCATTCGAAAAGAGGCACGAATCATCCCCGACCTTCTCTGCTCCTGTTTAATCATGGTTAACAGGCCGACTCCAGCAAGGCCAACACAAAAGGCCCCTGCACACAAAGCCATTGGACAATGGGGAGGCAATAACCGAGAGGAAAGACGCACTTTACAGTGATATTCAGCTCAAACCACTGCCGCAAGCATGTGTGCATGCATGTGCATGCATATGTGTGCATTAAAAAAATAAGAACTAGACCAAGTAGAAATGATTACAAACTGGAAAAAAGCCTGCAGTCTTTCTGTAGAGCGAAATAAGAGCAGGTATCAGTTCCATTGTGTTAGACTAGAAAAAAAGAAGCTGGGGGTGGGATACAGATAAACAAAAACAAGGTCAAGGGTCCATTAAGAATCTTATAAAAACATATCCTTAGAAACAATCCGCCATGTCTGATTCATCCATACCATGATTTATTTTTTTACTAAATATTTGTAATACATCTGGCATTTCTGGGCACATTGTTTTCTTTTCAACATTATATCCCACAAAAAACAGTAGCATTTAACTGACTAGAGTTCATACTTCCACCAAGGCCAAACAGTCCCCTTGAGATCAATCAAGCTTTGTCAAAATTTCACACACTAGAAATCTGTCCATTAAATATGCTAGATTTTTTTTTCATGATGACCTATGAATTATTTCCTTGAAATCTGTCAAAAAAAAATAAGTCTCCTCGATCCCCTTCCTGATCTGAAATTGTACCAACATTTAAAAAGGGCTTTTCCCTGACCAACACTTTAACCAATAGTCATCTGAACGGTGTGACAGTTCACAAATACCTGGAGTTTGTCAAAATTTATTCTGGGTAATGTAGGAAATCACTAATCTGATCATCTGAATCATGTGTTTGAGAAAAGATTGCAAGGAAACTTGGAACAGCTACCGGAACACAAATTAACCCAGAGTGTCCTCGGTCTGACCAGAGATTTGTCAAAAGATAGGAAACTTGTACACATGCACAAATGCCCAGATTTACACACACAGGGTCAAAGTTCACACACCCACATCGATTGACACTCAACCAAATGAAGCCAATTGTAATGCTGCTAAGCGTCTCAACCATCATATGGAAAGTTAGGAGTGCGTGTCTTCAACCATCTAATCTCAAGATGCTGTTTCTTAGGTGTTTAACCTTTTTTCCACTGGAGGAAAAAGGCCATTTACTACAAAGACATTTAGATGGAAAAATGATGTGGAAACGGAGCAGGACTCGTGAGTGACCATTACTGATGTGATAAGCCGGGCGCTGATAGAGCAGAACAAGCTTAACTGGTGCTCTCGGAGAAGCCCATTACTGAAGTGAGGCATTAATCCATCCACCTCATTAAAATGCATGGTAACAGACAGTGGAAAATGACTGTCTGCTGCTTTGTTTGCATGTTTGCTCCCTTCCTGCCTGCCAAATTTACCTTGTTGGAGAGCACTTATCAAGAGGTCTGGTTTCCCATCTCCAGTGACTGTTGACACAATTATGTTTTACAAAGAGCCAAACAATGTCTGGAGACAAATTGTGAAAGGTTTGGAGGCTGCAATAAAATGATATGACACGGTTCTCCATATGGAGTTGGGAAGAATAAAGCCTGTGGATTTTGGAAATTACACTTGAGGCAACATTGCAGTTAAAGTGCGCTTGATAACAGGGCCGTAGGATGTAGGACATTACCATATTTAGTTTGTGCATCAGAGAGTTGAGATAAATCCAGAAAATTAGACTTATGCAGGCACAAGCGATTGAGCCTCCTAAAATAGTTGGGCAGTTGGGCTTGTTTATATAATGAGGCTGGAGCCTAATTACTCATTGCAGTGAATGGGTAGAAAAGGAGCATGGCCCGCCACAGTGGCAGCACGACATAACAAGCAGTTTCTTTTAAAGCAGGGGAGAGCAGCCGGAGCTGTCCAACACAACTGATAATGGGTTTGCACATCTGGACTACCTTTCTACCAAACTCCTTGTTTTCTCCCCTTCAGTATTTGTCCTGCAGCAGTTATTCTGTTGCTTCTTAACTCATTAACCCAAGTATTTATTTGGTGTCAGGGATATGTATGCATTAGAATGAATGCTTTGACAGTTTGTTAGTCTTAACACTGCAGGGAGAGTCACAGATTTGGCTGAAGTCAGGGCTCCAGAGTGTGACCAAAGATCGCTTGGTTTGCTATAAAGCACTTTTCTAGTCTTGATGACCACTCAAAGCACTTGACAGTACAGTTTGCAATTCACATATTCACACATTCATTGGATGAAGCTGTAAATGCTCATCTGAATCATAACCATCCAGTTGCTAGAGCTGGTAACATATACTGTGCCAAATGTTTAATATTTATTCAAGAGTAAATCTCGTTAACAGAGCCAGAGAGTCCATTTCTATTTATTGTTTTTCGTTGTCTTTGGTTGATGTTTTATTTATTTTATTGGTATTGTACAATAAACTGAATCAATATTATAAACAAACCAAACAAAGCCTTAGATAAGAAATTACCAATGAATATGGGAACTGTCAAGAAAAGATATACTTGCGGTGCCAAAAGGAGCAGTGACAAATGTTGGGTGCACCTAAATCCGTTTAGTTATTTACAATCTGCTAATATTTCTGAAAGGTTCTCACTTTTTCAATGTTAGGGGTAGGGGAATCTTGGAACCCATTTGCTGTTGTGTTCCAATCTAGACAGTCTTCTATACCTGACGGATGTTTCTCCTCACAAAAAGCAGAGTGAAAAGCTATAAATGCGTTCATGCATCTTTTGCTCTCCATGTGGTCTGTTAAACTGCAGGCAACCTAAGGCGTCTCAAACCTGATTGGTCAAACTCGAAACGGAGCCAGAAGGCTTCTTCTTGATGGCTGGTGAAAGTGTGCCTATGATTTCAGGGAAATGTTTGTTGATTTAATGTTGAAAGCCATCCCGCTGTGATGTAATGCTGGAAAAAAGCCCATTGCTTTTTCACGATTAACTTGTGGGTACAAATTAAATGACTGCTTCTATTCATGACACAACCTCTGAGGTTATAAAGTAATCAGTTAAAAAAAAATCAACCAGAGATGCCTTTTTTTAAACCAACTCTTACACACCAGGCTTCTAGCACTAAAATATTGTCCATCGCCTATAGAATCTGGAATTCACATGCAGAATCTGCTTGTAGAGAGTCGGGGTAGAGTGAAAATATCAGTTACCTTCAAATGGAACAGGGATCAGAAGGGTGACACTGTGATTAGACTGATCATTGCTCAGCAATTTACTGCTAACTGAGGGTAACGTTTCATAAATCCATGAATATCTCCACTGGGGATTATTAACTATCATGCAATCATCATGTCTCCCTAAACAATATAAGAGACAATCTGAAGTTCTATATTTTTCGTTCCTTTATACAATGATTTCAGCAACTTTTTCATTTATAAAAAAGTAGGGAAGTGTGAACTTTGAAGATGACAGAATCTTGTGCCATGTGATTTTCAGATGAGTAACTTGCCCACATCTGCAGCCTTGCCATCAGTCAAATTTTTTCCAATATCCACAACATTGTTGCTGCCCAGTGAAACAACCTCTGTCACAAAGCCGGATGCCTTAAGCCTTTATGAAGATGAAAAGCCCTTCACTTCTACTTCTCCCTCTTATTGCACTTGACAGGGCTCTCGTCTTGTTTTTGTTTGCGTAACGTCTGTGTTTTCACTTTTTCCATTAGTAGGGGAACCTCGACCAGTTTGAAACTTGTAGACATCATTGTCCTGGAAACACTGAGGCCTTTTCCACAACAGGACACTTAATGACCCATAACTCAATGTGCTGCTTTCGTCGCTCAGCACATTGTGAGCAAGTTCCTGACACATTTCAGGTGGTGGTGGTGATACTAAATCTAACTTCTTCAAGGTGCTCTGTGAGAAAGAAATGTAAAACCCCTACATTTATAACTCAGGTTACGCATTCATTAAAGCACTGTGAGGAGGTCACTTTAAAAATATGGGCAATATTATGGGATATTACTTGCATCCTAGGGGAAAAAACTCCAGTTCAAGTTATTGGAAGTGTTTGGAAACTGTTACCAAGTTCCCATAGTGGAAACTGCATTTCTGCAGGTTTTAACAAATGACCATAATTAATCAAATTGAAAACCCATGTCCAGTACGACAAATATAAAGGAATATCAGAGTCCCAGAATTGCTTTCACTTACCCATGATTGACGATAGGTATTAATTAGCCTTGTAAAGGAAATATATAACAGAAGTAGCGTTAACATTGAGACTTAAATGTATATAAGTCTTTGTATGTCTAAACATATTTTAAACTTTTTAAGACCTCAAATTATTACAAATTCTAGACTTTAAAAGACTGCAAATAAGAGCAGCACAGATGCTGGTTCCCTGCAGCCGACCTCAACGTTATGGAGTAAAGGAGCCTGTAAAAAGTTGAATGTCATGGCAGGGCTGTTAGCTCACAGACGGATGCTGTCCTCAAACAACCACCCTTCACAGCTTGGCCTTTATGATGGCGTGGTTAAATCCAGCCGAGGTGTACACATACACAGTTGGATAGGCCTTATAAACATCAAGTTGTATAGAGTTCATACACAGAGTCCAAATCAATTATAGAAAAGTCAGCTCATTTCAAAATAGACAATCAATCACTCACTGGGCTCTGTTCACACAGTTCCAGAAAGACAACACAGTCAGTAACCTGATAAGCTAAATCATAGATATGCTGTCAAGCCCATGGACGTTTCCCCTTCAGCTTTCTTCTTCACATTAGTGTTTGACAAAACAAGAAAAAAAAATATCGACATGGTAGAAAGAAAAAAATTACCCCCCTGGCCTATGAACACTGACTCCACCACCAGGTCTGAACTGGCTGTGCTATATGTGAACTTTAATCTAAGGATGGAGTCAGACGCCAACTCAAATAAGTAGTCCATCCTGAGCAGAGCTGCAACCCAGCAGGTGCTGCACTAAAAGGGTTATTGACCCAAGTTGCCGGGGCCTCCGTCTAAGAAATATATATATTTGAAAATAACCTCTCCGATAAGAGATGTGGTCTGTTAGACAAGAAAAATTGGGCTCATTAGCATTTCAAAATTAACCTGCTTACTCTTTATTAAATGAAAGTGACACGAGTCACACGTTGCTCTTGTTGGGTCAGATTAGCAAAATAATTATAAGGTTCAGTAACTTTGTTTTAACACAGCAACTGTTAAGGTTGGAAGTTTTGTTAATGGCCCACTTTTAGAATAATGGGCTTGTATAATATATTGAAGCTGTGGTCCTAAATCATTTCAAATATAATTTACAGACCAAGACATGCATTCATTTGACCCCCCATGCTTCATTCAATATAGTTGACAGAGCCTCCACTCAAATCCACCCAAAATATTCTTCCACCATCATATGCAATTTGGTTGAGGTCGCACTAGGCAGATTACTTTATTAAAGACGAGTCTGGTTTTTTAAACTGGTTGCTGATCAGGCTTTTACAATGGATTTGCTTTTTTTCATATTAAATCTTGTTTCTTCTGAAAAAATAATCAAATGAAGTGCACAGAATTTAGGATGCAGACTTTTCCTCTAGTGCTTATTGAATCGAAATATACAGCTGCTGAAGAACATGACAGATAACTTCAATAGTGACACAAAGGATGAAAGCAACTGATCCACAGTAGCTGGTTCAGTGAATGTATTTTCTTAAACCAGGTCACAATACACTATATACACACATTTCTGCTACAGCCCACCTTCCTCTGAAAGTGCAGTGGTAGTACTTTCCTATTGTTCATTACTCTTCCAGTAAAATTTTAATTGTCATTAATATTTTAAAAATTGAATCTTCATCCTGTGAACATCTCCCAGCTGGCTGCAGTGAACTTTGAAAAACCTTTAAAACTTTTTTTAATTAGTCAAAATTGGTTTAGTAAAATGCGATAACTTGTGCTTTTGCAGTCAGAGACTTTGCAGAAGCAATCAGGGGGGTGGAGCTGATGTATTGAGGTTTCGCCGATACACGCTCGACCAATCAAGGGGTCAGTTTCAGCTGTCAATTATCACATGTTACCCATAGCATCAAACGAATTAACACATATCACATCAATGGGATGAGAACTACCTAAAACGACAGTAAACCATCCCTGAAAAAATTATTTAACCTGTATTTTGGTAAGCAAGACAAGTTGGCTTCACGCTTTGGGAGCAGTCATGTCGTCTGTTTTAATAAACAGTTGATGGCATAGATATGTACCATGCTAAATATGTTTTCTCTATGATTGAAAAGTGTTAATTTCTACAAAGTCATTAGATTTGTATCTAGCACTACAGTATACATTAGCAAATGATTCCTTTTATTGTGCACTTAACAGTATGAGCACATTTCACTCTTCAAACACTGCAAAGAGCCCTTACCATACATGTGCAATAATTTGCTGTGGCCTACTTAGCACGAGATTGTCACATCTTTAAATATATTTGTCAGATCTGTTGAGATTTTCAGATTTCTTTGATGAAATAAAAAATATTTTATTCTTTATGTATAGAGTTTCAAAGAACATCCATAATTAATGTGAGTAAAACTGAAAGGAGCTGGTCCAATTGTCATAGAACGTCCAACATAATGATTCTCTAAATCAAACTGGTAAAACTCTTAGAGCTGGAAGAAACAACTTTGCACTTTTCATAATCAGTCTGCTGGAAATCAAAGGTCGCCCCATTATAATCATATTAACAGTCGAAAAGATTGTTTCTCAACATACGTCGTCAACTCTCACGCAGATGCTTTAATGAGCTCATCCTCATTAGTGGAGGAATTCGACTGCATCCATTGCTTGGTACTTAGTGTCGGTGTGTGCGTGTGCGTGTGACATTGGAAAGGGAAAGAGGAGAAGCATGATTTTTAATCACGAGGGAGGCCGCTCTATCACAGCGAGTGCAAACAGTATGATTGCTTCTGACACCGGGAAGGTATAAGAAATTTGATCTCACTCTAAAGACTCTATTGAACCTTGCAGTAGAACTGACCAACACATGGTTAAATAGTGGGAAGGCATTTTAAACTCCTCGGTTCATGTTTTTCAATCTTTCGACATATTCCTGTTGATGAAGTGTTTTAACTTATTACTACACACCTCTTGTGTTATTCTAAACACTTCTGGCAAACCATGGATTTGAGATTATCCTGATTCCACTTACTTAGTTAGCTAAATTTAGCACAAAGACAGGACACAGGGAAACCGCCGGCCACATAGCTACACCTCTGAAGTTCACTATTCAAAGGGTTTATCTTTATACATCAAGGGAAATGTTGTGGTCTTACATGGTTCTATGTGCCGGACTTTCTTAGCAAAGTGTGACACTATTCCTTTAAGGTTTTAGAGCGCATCCATTTTCAATGTCATAACATTCAAACCACATGCATATGCTTTCCCTCTCTTAACCGGCACGTGTACATTAAAGGAACAGTAGATAGATCAGTTTTTAGTGATTTTTAAATGAAAAAAGAAACACCTTGAAAGTATGGACCATCACATATTTATGTGAAAGGATAGTGTATCCAAGGACTGGGTTTACCTTTTAAATAATTTGTGCTCTACGTAGGTTGAAGTAAAGATATACAGTGACGGGATACGATTACCATTTCAGCTCAGGTACATGGCATCTGACACCCTTGGTAGGAGAACTGGAAAGAACACTGCTAGATTCCTATCTAGAAAACTATCCTGGGGTTTGACAGAATCAATGTGCACTGACGAATAAGCAAACGGTGAGATTAAAACTACGGCAATTAAGCTGAATATTTTTGTCTCATCATCTGAGTTCTTATTTATTATTAAATATTTAAATAACTGTTCGTTTAAGACATGTCAGGCAGAGTGAATGGCTATTCGGGTCAGTTTTAGGAGGTATACATAGAGGTAATGTCCTTGACATGAGTTTGACAGCTGTATCTGAAGCGGTTGCTATAAAATTAACAGGGCATTACAACTGGCAAAGAAGCACTTTGGCTGTAAATGCTGAGTGTACAAGGGCAAAAGTAACTGTGGAAGTCTTCACTTTAAATATCCCATCTCATTAATAACCTGTTGCGTTTTCCCATCTTCTCTCTCACACACATAAATTAAAGACATTGCAAAGGGTGATTGCTTGTGGGACAGAAGTTAATAAGATTTTAGTCATGGCGTCTAATTTTATCTCCCCTCTTTACTCTTGGAGCAGAGATAGGGCACTGCTCTTCAACAGAAATACCAAACAGGTTCTTCCGACCCAAATGAAAGAACACTGGGGCCATTTCAGGAAGCTGAACTCTTTTCTGGCAACTTCACTCTTAAGTATTTCCATCACTGTCATCTTCCTCCAGAGGACTGGCCACTTTAGTCTCTGCACCCAAGACAGGTTCACAACCTCTGGCCACTTTACTGTAATAGACTGTCAGGAGGGTTTTCCCAACGGTGCACAGCAGCACTGTTTAGAAATGTTAGGTGGATTTTTTTCTTTTAATAGAAATTCCATTATCATTTGACATTAAGTTGGGTTGAAAGGAAAATATAGATCTATTTGGTGATATAGCAAGTTTTACACTTGCTGCACAAATTGAATTTCAAACATCTTTCTCATGTTATTACTGATTTGGTAACTCTAGCTTGTACAGCTGCCCACCACACACACATGAATATGAGCTCTCATTCTACTGCTGCCAATGCCCGAGGCTACGCACATGACAGCATGTGATCCTGTCCGCTCCACAAAAAGCCTCCAAATTATTGTACTCCTCCTCACTGGACTGTAGGTAAAGTGGGGTGAAAGAAAGACGGATCACAAAAGAAGATCCAAAGGCACAGATTGAAGAGAAGTCGTCCTCAGAGACCGTTTGTTACCATGGAGATCAGTTACAGCTAAGTTCTGACGGTGTGGTGTATTGTCCAAGGGCGAGGAGGGTAGGAGATGGGGATAAATGCAACAACTTTACAGCCTGTTTTACTGGCTTTGTTTCTAAGCAATTCAAAATAAAGTGTGATGAGTAGGAGAATATCCGTAGGAATGTAAAGAAAATCTTATTTCCTGTCTTTTTTACAGTGAAATAACACTCAAGCATGACACCAACCACAAATGGCTGAGAGATTTGGTATGGTATGCGCTGCGTGTGTCAATTTGGTGATGATGGAAAAATTTAGAATATAATTCTGTCTGAATGAGAGACTGTCTCAGTCATTACTTATCTGTACCGCTTTTATCTTGGTTGAGGAAAAACGACAAGCTGTGAATTTGGATTAAATCCCCTCACTGCTTCCTCTACAGACTTCTGGTAAATTTGATACAATAATAGGTACCTGGTTAACTAAAGGCCAATACACAGACACACTTTCTCGTCATCTCAAATCGGGTTAAACATCAATTTCACAGATAAAGGTGCAGCAAAAGGTGAGAAATTGATGTGGCCGAAAATGTATCCTGTGACAACTCACTCATACTCAGTGCTAAAATATGCCACGGAGAAAAGGTATGAAATAAATATAGTCTTCTATAATACTTCTTAATAACTGGCTTGTCTTAATAACAGCTTGTAGCCAAGGAAAAATGTCAATGCAAGTTGACAATGTCACAGTCAAGGGGACGGATAATTACCAGTACATTTGAGGCACACCCATTTTCCAGTTACCTTGCAGAGATTGCATTCTTTAAGCGCTGCATCAAAGAACAGCATCAAAACTTAAAACAGTGCCAGGAAACGGGCACGGATCATTTCTGAAAGCACTTTCGATATTTATCTTTTGAAAGAAACCAGAGGACATCCTGTAAGTAAAGGATCATTTCCTTGTATATCTCCGTCATCATTTAAGTAGGTATTACAGGCACAGCGAGTTACACCCAGGGCTTAAGAAGCAACACAATGAGCGACCAGATGCAAGGAATTTGTAGAATCTCTCATCAGACAATGACCAAGGATAGTTATGAGAGTATGTAATTATGATTATGAAAACTTGTTGACTGATTTATGCTTTCCCAAATGCACTCAACAGCTCATATTCCATTTACAATGGTCACGCATGCACTGCTTTGTTGGATGCAATAGACCAGTTCAACTAGTTTCATCGATGGACCAACAAACACAGCGGTGTGCAATCAAGGGCAGCAATCAAAAAAAGCATAACACCCTCACATATCACGGTTTGTCTGGGAATGGGAATGAATATAATCTGCAATCACTCCCAGGACAAATGACTAATGACCCATAATTTGGCAAAACAGTGAGGTGAGACAGTGTCTTGGTTTTCGGTGCAGTTGTGACATTGAGCATTACGCACCAGGGGAACCGAGACTGAAGCTCCCCTGCTCGCAATAGCACAGAAGCCGATCTCCTTTTTAGTGGATTTACCACTGATTTGGGTGTAAGAGACTATGAGCTAATAAACTTGGATGTAAATGCGGGACTTCAACATTACGATACAACTACTTTGTTAATAATTTATTCTTAAAACAAATCTAGTCAATTAATCTGTAAGACCCCAAGGATGCATTTCGGCAAAAAACACAGAATGTAACAATCATGTTTTGTGTCTTTGTAAGCAACCTTGAGTATACAGGCAAAATGGATGCACTAGTGAGACAGATGAGTTAATAAAACTTTGGGGTTCTTTGTCCTTGCAGCTTGAATCAAGGCTGAGTAGAGCAGGTAATGCCCCGAGAATAATGAGCATACGTTAATCAAAGTGTTACCCTGATTTAAAGTGAAGCCGAGTGAAAAATAAATCTATCAACTGTAATTTAGTAAAGTTGAAATTTGTTGAAAGCAGCGAGTCTTTTTTTGAATAATTGTATTGGAGCCTCCAATTGGTTTGTTTTACCCTCTCACTTTCTATAATAAAACAAATCAACATAGAAGTCTCCGGCGCACTGGGTCCAGCTGCAGCCGCCACGGATGTCAGAAAACTTTGCTCCTTCGTATCTGAAATTGATGTGTTCATTTTGGTGGGTGATTGTCGATCAGCACAATTATTCATAATTTCCATTCCCTGGGCGGTATGCACAAATGGGCTCTTCCAACCAAATAATTCAGCAATCGGGGGAAGATATGTTGAACGCAGTTACAACAGAGAATTATTCATAGTAGACAGCAGCGCAGAGAATAACAGCTCGGGCCTCATCTACATTATGAGAATGAAAAGCAGTCACAGCCTTGTCAAGGAACATTAAACTCAAGTAACATGGCTGCCTTTATTTCAGCGCCATCAAATAAAGCTGTGCTGGGTCTGGCATAAAAATAATATCATTCAGACCCTCGTTCCGACGAGCAGGGAGTGGAGGGACATAACGCAGCATATTGTCTTGCATATTATATTGTCCTGGCACAGAAAAAAAAACACCATCAAGTCCCACATCAATGCAGTTTAAGTTACATGACATGAGTGGAGAGAGATGTGCGTGCACAATGAATTACCACAAGCAATTATGTGCTCAATATCTATTTCTCTCAACTGACTAACTTCAATGTCAGATCATGAAGAGTCACCTGAAAATTCAAGCTAAACATGCATTTCTGATCTGGACTATTTTCATAGCATTAGTTGTTTAGTTTTTCAGTCCCACCGTCTTCGGAGCTTGTTGTTTCGGAGGGATTGAATTTCTCATAAAAGTGAGGGCAGATAATTAATTTTTACAGCTTAGGAGAGGCTCTGGGCTTGTCCTACAATGGTCAGTTAAAATGTACAGATGTTCACTTTCTCAGCTGTTTCATTTCTGTGTAATATCTCATTTTGGGACGTTACATACAGCTTGTTGTCACGGTGTGTCGTGCCCTCAAGCGCCTTTTTCGACTGGCATTGAAAGCTCTGGGAAATCTTTCCATCCATCCTGTGACTTTTTTTGCTCAGTAACCACAGTGTGGCTAGTACAAATGTCAAGCAAACATTGAAGGACAAAAAGAAGTCATATAAAAACAAAGTGAGCAAAGTCTTTGAGGTGATTGGCACAGTGGTAAAGGTGGTCATTAAAAAGCAGGGCATGGCAGACACTGTATATCTGGATGAGCCCTCATTGAAACAGGATGTTCTCCACGTCATTGGCGTACACAGACGGACACAGAGCCACTCTCTGTCCAAACATCCTCCTCAATCTCCTTCACAGCAGGAGAGAGTGAAAACAATAGAGCGGCACATAAACACAATAGCTGAGTGCTACTCCTATTGAGCGTGTAGTGGCACCACTTCGTCCTCTGGATATGTTGCTCTTCTCAGAGGGAGGTTTGATTGTCACAGCATCGACACAAGATCCAGCGGAATAAAACCTCAAGCAACAATCTCAAAAATGTTACTCTTGACTGCTTGATGCTATTTGTTACAGTGAATGAAGGGACGTAAACACACCAATTGTGGATTGAAATTGGAGCACCATAGGTCCTGATCATGTACATGTATCTAGCACATTAAACCTCATCTCAAGACAATGTGGGTGTGCACAAACTATGCTGGATTGACAGCTCTCTCACTCTGATGCATTTTTCGATATAAAGATAAATATAAAGGGCTAATTCTAGGGTAAAGAAAACAACGATTTGTACATTTGCCATACATCTTACACACTGGACCTTTAAACCCTAGCATAGCTCTAGCCATGGTATAATTAGCCAAATAAAATATCCAAATAACATCTAATCACATACTTGTGTTAACCCAAGGCTTTTAAGAGCTAAACAAGTCTGTAATCTCTGTGGTGTTTCACTTTGTGATATCAAAGCTGGCAGAGAACCAGACTATATTTTTTCTCTCAACAACCTCAATTTGTAGTCGAACATATGGCATCTGGTGTGAAGCTCATTAGCCAGACCCACTTAAGTCCATTACTTTGTCCTTTTCATGTGCCCCATGTCTGGATAAGTATGTGTGTGCCCTGTGGTGCCATTTCAGGTCACACCAGAGAGGAAAATTCCTCTCTCTTAAAGAGTGGGACCCAGTCTCTATCCAGCCGACTACCAAAACTGCTGGATTCAGCTTTCTTGTAGCCCAAAACCACACCGCTACTGGGACAATGACAGGAAGGCCGACCGCAACAATTTCCTCAAGACTGAAAACACTTGCCACATGAGTCCAAATCCTACAATGTCTACAGCTCTCAACTCAACATGTTATTCATGTGATTACATAGTCATTCGGCTTTAAAACCACATTTGTTTCACTTCCTCTCAGCTTATAAGGAGGTGTTGATAATATAATGCATTTTTACACATTAGCTTTTTTGCATGACTGAACTGGAATGACTAAAGTAACCAGGAGGCCCACATTAGGTCATGGTTCCATATAATTTCTCTCTCAGCATGTAATTGCAACTGTGCAAATCACAATGCATGTTTCCTGCAACCTTGTAGCACCAGTCTCTGAGATTAATGTACATTGGGACAACACGGAAAGTGTCCAAAAATAGAAAAAAGGACCCAACCTGAATCCAAAAAAGGATAATAAAAGGTTTCAAGCTGCATTTTGTGTGTGTGTGAGGGGGAGACAGAAAGAGGGGGGAGACAGAGATTCTTTCATAAACAGCTAGTATCATAGGTCTGCAGAGCAGTGGGAGGCTGACTGTTTTCTGTGGATTAAACACTAAACCCACTTGTTGGGAAAGCTCCCTCAGAGCCGAGCCCAGCATGGACAGGAATCACCCATTTCAAATGCACCATAATTGCAGTTCTCCTGGTTTACTTAGTGTATTAAAAAGACGAGGAACGGCGATGTTAGATTCTCAGGGAAACCTGGGAGCTGAAGTACCTCGGCAGTGCCACAGCAGAGTGCGACTGAGCGCTGAAAGTTGTCTGGCCTGCTGCCCTGGGAATGAGAGCGAGTCACAGAGGCTCACCAACTATAGCCACCACAGTATCCTGTCCAAAACATTGGAAACATTCCCTCAGCTGAAGCACCCTCCACAGGAGCGGATCAGACACATTGACGGTCGTGCATAACTCGATGAAATTAAACGCTCCTGGAACAAGTAAACAGGCTTTAAGTGGCACTTGATCACTCACTTCATCTCTCAAATTAGGCCTGGGAAATAATTCAATATCACCATTTATCACCAGAAATAAGCCTTCACTTCAACAAAGCTCCTTTTCCACTTAATCAGTGAGTATGATCCATGGTAAATTGATTTAAAAAAAAAGGAACTTTTAGTTTAATGGTGAAATAATCAAACGGGATGTTATCCTTATCAGCTTTTGTTGTCCAAATTATCTTTAGGGATTTATGTGGAGTTTTATCTGATATAATGCAACACAGTTCATTGTGTTAACTGCAAACTAGATTTGATATGACTGGTCATTTTTGGGAAATAGAACAATCCGGCACCTAATCGCTTAAAAATCCAAATTACCTAAAAGAGAATATTTAGCATTTTATAATAGGATTGAAAAAGTCGGCAACAATAGTATAGTGAAACAAGAAAATTCATAGTTGCAGCCTTAGGTCATGTATCACAGTCTAAAATATACTCAATCATATCATGTAACTTACAGCAAACAAAACAAGAAAGACTGAGTGCATAGTGTTCCTCCCAGCAGTCACAAACAAGTTATGCATTATTACTGTATGACTCCCACTCCAATAGCATCTAGGCAGCAAACTCACACACTTAAAAAGAACGACTATATGAAAGCCACCCAATTCAGTCAGAACCACTTAAGTCAGCAAATTCATCACCCACAATGAAGGAGATGAGCTCGCTCCTCAATAGGAAGCATCGAGGGATTCAATTCCACCAACACCTAAAGAGGTTGGCTGTAATTCACTGATGCATAGCTTACATCAGCAATAAAATATTCATGAACATTCGTCTTGAACCCACACACACACACACACAACTGATACTGTAAACAGATGTGATAAATTCCACTTCCTTTTAAACATGGATAGATGACCTAGAAATAAATGCTGTTTAAGAGCTTGTGTCACTCGACTGTCAAGCTCAAACTAGACAACCTTTAAGGACTTCCATGAAATGTCACACAGAGAGATCTTGACAAGGCTGTCACATCAATAAAACCGATATTGTGACATCCTGGAACAACAAACACGTTTTAAAACGATGCCAGGAAAATAACTAAACTGTTTTCTCTGGTGCATTAAAGAACCATTTGTGCCAAGTTGGCAGGTTACCACAACCCTACTGGAAACATTCAGGCACAAATAAGCACCTACCCAGAGTGCAGTGCAGCAGGGAGGGAACAGCCCCTATACAGTGCATGATTGGAAGCACTGAACAGCTCTGGAAAATGATTTCAAAAGGTGCAACAAAATGCAAGAAAGGAAGACAGAGGGGTTTATTTGTTGCCTTGACATTATCAGCCACTTCGAAGACATGGTAGCCCTGAGAGCTCGGTGTGTTGCAACACACGAAAAGCAGAGCGAAAAAAACATCTTACATTTAAGCACATTTTCATTACAAATACATTTTTTGACATTTAAACGTAGTTATCCTCAGGCCAAGCTGGATGCGCGAGTGTGTGGCAGAAAGTCTTGCTTGCAGCCACACACCGCCGCTCTGCAGTGAGAGTCTGGGTCTTGCCTAATTTGTCCACGTGTCACAGTTCACAGGAAAATAGACAGTGATCTTTCACCGCAGTTCCAATGTCTTCCTGTCGCTTAAGTCACAAACATAAATATTTGCAAAACATCCTGTCTCTGTTTCAAGGTAAAAGTACTCTAGCGTTTCCTTTGACTGAATCCATCCATTTGTTTTAACAAGGTTTTGATGTCATTATTGTAGCACCAGAAGATGAACAGCTTCATACTGTAGTGCCCTGGCATTCAGTTGAGTACATGGGCTTTCTTTGATTCAAGGAAATACAGCACACCTCACCTTGCAGATCTGCAGCAGGTGGAACAACAGACGCAGTCCATCAGTGACGCAGTATAGCTGAGCACAGTCACGCAACAGTGACACCCAACAGGCTTACAAGTCAAAACCTTTCAAAATCTGTAGAACGTCTTGAATTAATTCTAACTTTGACCCCCCCCCCGGGACAAGTGTCATTTCTACAAATAAATTACCTGAAACCTAGTAACAGCCAAGTCATCTTCAAATTGCTCAACTTAAATGAAGTTATGATGTTGAAGCCCCTATTTGTGAGAAATTCACACTGAAGCCTCAAAGCCACAAAAATAATATTTTGCGGTGGCCCTAAAGGAAAGGGCACATTTATCACACAGTTTTGCTCAAGCTCAAATTTGAACAGCGTGGTGACAAACGAAACCTGTTTTTCTTCTACTCACTGTCCTGGAGAGTTTAACTGTGTGAGTGAGGGTGTCACTTGATCTGCAATCTGCTACAATGCAGCACAACCAAAACACCTCAAGACTGCAGATCTGTTACAACTTAGTAGGCCTCCTGTTACAAAGAAAAAAAAATGACTTGCAGCCTCCATATAAAAAAATTAAAAAGCTCCGCCCAAAAGCTGCATTCCTCCCACTGTGCTGCCTCCATTAGGCTAGTTAGAGGCTTTTAAATGTCCACCTCATTGTTTTCGTTGTAAAATGCTTATCAGATCTAAGCACCAGAACTGCACAACAAACAACCACCTCCAAGGTCAGCTTGTGCGTGTGTGTGTGTGTATTCAGAGGCTCGGTCATACAGACCTGGTGGGACAGGAGCGCTCTGTCCTACATGCTCCGTGACACGACACACAAGCCAAAACCAACTGCTTCAGATTGAATAGCACAGTGTTGAACAGTATGGCTCACTCCAGCTGCCAGCAACTTAACAATTCAATTTTCTCTGCTCAGCCACTGAAGATAACAGAGGAATATGTATACGCGACAGCTTAAGGGCTTCATATTCAACTGTATCATTTAATGGCAAACCACGAAGAACATCAGCATTTCTCCTTTTTTTTAAACCTACATAAATTCGATGTAAATTAATTTAGCAAGGATTCTAGTTTTCAGCATTAATAATAAACTGGGGGTTGTTGCCCAGTACAACCAGAGTCTTATCTCATGGCCACTGGAGCAGACGGGTAAGTGCATTGTTTAACAGCCCAATTAATTGTCTTCATTCCATAATGTGGTGTCGTCATTTCTCCACTCAGATTAATTGTGTTAGTGCAGGGATCAAATTTGTCACCCTGCGTTTAAAACCTTACTTCCTTATAATTTCTTTAGCATACACTGTGACATCCTAATCCAGGACATAAAAAACCAACAGCCTTCCCCTCTGATCAAACCTTTATCACTTCAGTTTAACATGCAGGGAAAATGCCGAAATTCCAGCAAGAACCAGGGATATTCACTTGCTAGAAATCTTTACAACACCAGAACACGAGGATGCTACTTTAAATAGCTTTTATTGTGAAAATATTGCTGGCATCCTTCAAGTGAGTTTGAATTTGATGGCTTTGATTAAATTCAAGTAGTATGATAAATCTTATTTAGTCGTAAAAAAGTATTGCCGTCTGCAAAAACAGTAGGCGATTAAAGATCTTAAGAATTCAATGCAATTCATAAAACAAATTGATCTTTTACTCTTTTGATCGATCAATTGATATTTCTTACTCAAATACATGATAAAAAATAGCCATTAAAACAGTTTTGTACCAACAGTACTGTACTTATATATTCGTCCGACAATAACAAAGCAGTCAGAGCAAAAAAAAACTGCACACCTCTTCATTTTTTACATTTCCTTGTTCCAGCTGAATTTGTTTGGCACTTCGACTTTACCAAAACATCTCTCAGCAGAGAAAACCTCCCCTGCATGTTTTTACAGCATTGAATACATTTAATTTAACCAGGTGCTGGGTTTTAAGCGTAGACTTGATGACAAATGTTGCTTTTCATTAGAAAAAAATTAAGCATTCCAACAAAACTAGAAGTTATTTTCCATTTTAGTCCCAACATTCTTTACATACCTCCACCTTCTAAGTGTGTGTTTGTGTGCACGCATGTACGTACATGTGCACATACTCATACTTCAAAGTTAAAGAGGTGCCGGCCCATGTATTTGCATGTCCCCTCAGCACATCTGGCTCTTGTTACAGCCCCTGTGACCTGTGTGTAGTTCTGCTCCATCCCAGCCCCCATCGCTCCCCTTTGCTGGAGCAGAGTAATGACTGTGCTGCCGGGCCTATGCTGCTGCAGTTCCCAGGACCCCTGACAAGATGGGTGTTCATTCCTTTGCTCTAGGCTGGAGACGGCCTCCTGCTGACCAATTTGTTTTTTTTCCCCCCCTTCACAATAAGTGAAGCCAGTGGCTTCGTCCAGACATTTATGTCATCCTCAGATGGTCTCCAGATACAACAATTCCTATGATGTATTTGTCTTTGTAGGATGTTGCCTTCTATAACACTTGTTCAAATAGTAACCAATGGCTGTCCTCGGCACGGAGGCATAAAAACATTATGGTTAGACTTAATGCCGATTTATGGTAAATAAGTAAAGATTAACACGAATAGCACATACAGGGCTACAAAGTGTTATCCGTGGTAAAGCTATGAAGCACCGACAAACTGAGCAGTGATAACAGATCTCTATGTGAAAGGTGTTTCAGTAGCATCTGATTGTCTTGGCCTAACTTTTAGGGGCAAAACAGTGGCCCTGGTACTTTGAGGACACCCTTAAGCTTGTGAGTTCACATCTGGCATAAGGAGTAGTCTCCACATGGGTCTCCAGTGACCACTTGTGATTAGATCTCCCTTTATCGCACTATATGCAAATTAACACAGTCATCATTTGTATTCACAAAGATCAAATTATGTTGTTTTAAGTCCATCTGACAATACAGCTGGGTTTGTTGTCAATGTGCATGTGTCAGAGGGAGAGGGAGAGACACAGCCTCCATGCAGCTCTAAAAAATTAGTTTTTAGTCATTTGAAAGAAAAGAAATGGAAAATCAATACGTGGCGGTCTGCCTTCTTAATGCTGCAGTCGTGAGGTTTTGCACAAACACGTTGTTGAATTAGTATCGATATAAGAATCATAAGACTTCAAAAGTCTGTTGTCAGAGAACTCTGCTGAATACCCACAGGACGGGGCAGAGATCCCTCAGTTCATTAGATATGACATACGGTTCAGGCATGATCAAACTCAGGTGGTATAAAAAGAACAGGGTCATAGTTGGATCAAACAAACTGATGGCAGGTCTCTTGTTGCTCGGCTTGCTTTGTAGCTGTAGGCAGTGTGTGTAGGCGTGTGTCTATTTAGTTCCTCTATGACAGTTATGCTGTCTGATAAAATCAACATGCAGGCAAGTTTAAGACATTGGCTGTGCTGTTTTTGATAAAAAGATTAACTCTGAGCTGTGTGGTTAGTTGAATGGGCCACATAGGGGGGTGTGCCTGCAGATGGATATCTCAACCTTGCAGGGCGATAACAGTGACTCTTCTCCAGAGAGTAGCGAGGTTTGTTGGGTACAAAATTTTGATCTGTTTCTAGCTTCTTTTTTAGGAAAACACTCAGGGGTCTGAAAAGTCTGGCGACAGAGGAGCTACGTTGGCAACATTGCCTGTAAATCTCCACTGTTGATGTAATAGAAACTGTTCCCGAAAATTATTTTAAAGGGAACAACAGCCAATGAGAAACTCATTCTGCCGGACAACCAAATCACTCTCACATTCATAGCTTTGGCCCTGGAGACAAACAACCATTATGATCGCAGTGTCACCTTATTATTTTCACAAACTATTTACAAAGTCTTCCTATAAATTATATTACAATGATTCAAGGAAAGGCGAACACAATGTGAACCATAGTTTTTCTGACAGATGAATCACTTTCTTCCTGATTTAGCTGCCATGTTCATTATCTACTAAATAACCGAAAGATCAATTTATGTTGAAAAGTAATTCCAAGGATGTGTAGTTAAGCAATTCATGTACTTACATTTCATATGATCACCAAAGTGATTCCAACATACAGTGTCAGGTACGTTGCTTTATGGGGTTAATGGTTTAGGGTTTGATTTGGCCTATACTGGCTCCAAAGTCCTTCCTCGCAACACTGAACTGTCCAGCAATCCAAATAGGATAAGTCGATCTCTGCAGTTTATTAACTTTCAAAGAGGAGCATCTGCTCTGAGATGAAGTGGGATCTGGTCTGCTTAGTGAGAGAGGCTGGAATAAAGGGAGTCTCTTTCTCCCATTGACAACAACATGAACCCCCAAAGGCAATGGGACCAGACTGCAGAGACGCACCAGGCTGCTGCTGATAAACCATCCTGAGATGAAAAACAATACGATTCTCTCTGGATGAAAAGGCTGGCCTCTTAATAGGCCCATACCAAAGGGGGGCCCGAATCCAACAGTTTTCACTGAACTGTGTTCGCAGTGTTATCATTACTGCACTTCAAAGCAGCACCATCTCCAAGGGACACACTACACTGACTGTATAGGGCTGTGCGCTCCGTTTGGAGCCATCAGCTCTCATTGGCTAAAGTAGGCCAGAGCCCCGGCACACAGAGTGGTGTGTTAAAGATTAATGAAGATCTTGCACAAGTAAACCAGCTTACAAAACATGCTTACACATAATAAAATATTTAGAGGTGGCAATCTATAAAGCTGGTGTGTTTGACTCGAGGACCCTGGAAAGGTCCTGTGGGTATAGTAAGTTAGAAACACATCACTGATGAATGGAAAGAGTAATGCAGGTGTGTATGGTGTGGTCTGCATATGATAAATGATTAGAAATGCAAAAGGGACAGCACAGGGTCGCAAAAATGTCCCTAGACCCTCTTGGGCTGTTTTTATTAAATTAGGGATAGCGATAAAAAGACATTCGTCATGCACTTAAAGATTTAGTGTTGTTTTTTGTTAAAGGCTGACTTTAAATGTCCTGTCCACCACATTTAAATTGGGCTGTGCTTTCCAAGTTTAAGACCGTTTTGTGTTTACATTGGAATATCGTAAAACACATCTTTGTTTTGAACTTCAATGCAGAAAATACTGCAAATATAAGCCAACACTAATGAGAAAAAACTTCCTCAATGTCAATTATTTCCTATAAGACAAAGTTCTCCATGTTCCATGTGGAAATGTATACTGATAGAGATGCATTCATGGTGAGGAAATTGTGTTATTCATCTCAATGCAGCGGATGTGGAACATGAAAAGGTCAGTTTTTTGACATTTCAAAAGTTTATTTCAGACTTTCGAGGGTGTTTAGTCTAGTTTCTACCAAATGACACGTTTGGTGGCAATACATAACAAAACAAACAAAAGCAGGAAGCGCCTGTGTGGGACTGCACAAATCTTGCAGAGCTGCTGCTTCTCTTCTAAGAAATCATCTTCTATCCTGTCAGATGATTTTTTAGTAAATGTTTTCAACACCCTCAATTTCCCCCACGTTTAATTGTTTGAGTTCACCGCAGTCCAATTATGGACTTCATACCTGCATCCACTCGAACTTCCCAGCTTGATTAACATAAAATAAATTACTGAGAGGGTTCTTACTGAAAATTTCATCACTGTAAATATAGTCTAAAAGGCACCAAGTCACATGCAAAAGATGTCATATAATCTGAGGGAAAGACATGAATATAAAACAGAAAAAGGGAACTAAATTTGATGTAGGCTGTAAAAAGTTAAAGGGAAAACCAACCAAATGTGGAAGGAAGAGATTAGAAATTCAGCCCTCCCCATATCTTTCGAACTAATACGAAAATGGTGAAGTAGATTAAAGTGAACTTCTTACAGAGGCGGCCTCTGACTGCAATGCTGTGTCATGAGTTACTGATAGGAGAGTGTCATGAGTTACTGATAGGAGAGTGTCATTCCATGCATTTCATCAGAACTATAGATAATATCCATCTCTCGTGCTCCTCCTTTAATCTTGTGCTGAACAGAATATTAATCATCTTCATAAAAAGTTCCAACCTCTTCTGAAGACAGAAAAAAAATCTGCACATTATGTAGCAGAAATAGGCAAAGATGGTGCCATGCAGTACAGTGAGGGCACAGTTCTGCAAGCACAATCCTCCCTTACATGCAAAGCCCTGTGGTGGACCTGGAGAAAAAGCTCTGAAGGAATCTGGTGAGAACAGACCAGTCGTGTGAACACAGACGTTTTGATCCACCACTAGTGACAGAAACCACTGTTCTGAAGAAGGGAAGTGACACGTTTCTGAGAAACATTTTTACTTGAAGTGAGCACAGCAACGGTTGTTTATTTATTTTTCACATTTCTTTCATCTGCCTCTGGTCAAGACAAAAACATATTTATTTTGATTCCAGAAAATATTACATTGCGTTCTTCTAAGTTTATTTTACCACGAATGAACACCAGTTATCTGCTTCATACTCGGGGAGGAGCAAGCATTCTTGGGAAAGTATGCAGTTGACAATTCTTTCTTACACAACATTTCCTCACAACATTTGCTTCTCTGTGGTTGACTTCACCTTTGTTGTGTGATTACCTCCAGCAAAGAGGGTACGGTTTCATCAGCATTTGTTTGTTTGTTAATTAAAAAGGATTTTACAACAACAAGTACTGGATGATGGAAAGATGCAGTATGGGTCAGAACCCATTACATTTTGGGGGCAGATCCAGATCAGGGGGTATTCATTTTCAATTTGTTGGTAATTCATCTAATCCCATCCAACTTTTTACCAAACACTGGTGTAATAAAGGTGCAACTAAACAGGACTCAGTACAAGTTCCCTTTTTAGAATAGAAAACCTGCAGCGCAAGTCTGATGATGTGGCAAGAAAAGCTCTTTAAAATGTAAAATATCCACCCAGAGATGCAAGTTGGCAGTTAATACCCATTTACCGCTGAGTGACTCAGCCGTTTCCTAATTTTATTACTTTAACTTTTTTTTCTGAAAAAGGCCCCATTCTCCTGAAGTGGAGTCAAAGTGAGAGGTGTAATCCATTTTCATATCACATGGTCACAGCAACCTTTTACTTTTAAAACCGATGGTCCACTTCATTTCAGGCACATTCATATTCCTATATGTGGCATCATCTATTGTATCTCAGTTCAAATGAAGGGAAGAAGAGATAAAAGGGAGGTGGACTTTTAAAGCCAGTGGAGACAGTTGTTGCTCCCGGTGAATCAGTGTTGTCCTTGACTTACTGTTGTCAAACAATGTTCCAGCTCTGCAGCCAAAGCACTTAACAGTTTTTTTACTAATGGAAGCAAGCTATAATGCGGTGTGACCAGTCGGACCAGCTGGATATACTTCTGGTTCTATAGAGTGACACGAGAAGCTAGGAATCAAACTGGCAACCCTCTGATTAGTAATCAGGGATTAGATGACCTGCTTTACCTGCTGAGTCACCACTGCCCCATTGAATTAAACCAAGATCACCTTGTCGGCATTCTCTTTATCAACCGAGATTCAAGCTGCCTGCTGTGGGGAGAGAACCCAGACCTGTGTGGCTTAGATCAGACAGTGGTGTAGAGCACTGAGCTCTCATGTTGTTGCTATTAAACCTAGTGTTGACAAAATATGTGGACAGAGTCACCTTCATGACAACACGCTTAGTGTATCATGATGTGGGAACATAAAAATCCGACATGTTTATTGTGGAGGTTGTATGGATGCCATAGGGTGA
This sequence comes from Pseudopleuronectes americanus, assembly GCA_038501795.1. Taxonomy (NCBI): domain Eukaryota; kingdom Metazoa; phylum Chordata; class Actinopteri; order Pleuronectiformes; family Pleuronectidae; genus Pseudopleuronectes; species Pseudopleuronectes americanus. Next base: position 15,559,263 of record CM076716.1, read on the forward strand.
GTGGAGGGGGAATAAAAACAAGCATCACCGCTATAAACCGTGCCCAGCTGCAGCCTCTGATCATCCCCTCCAGCTCTCCTGCCTAACTCACACACCTGCACACAGTCAGACACAGAGCTGCCTGCACAGCCTCGTAGCGCACACACATCCTACCGAGCCACGCATCACTCAACCCGTACGTATCAAAGAATTGTTTCCTCCCTTCTCTAAAGTAATGTCTCAATTTAAATCAGTGAACAGAGATGTTTTGCAGCCGTGGCAGCGCAAAACACGAGAGCATCTTTAGTTTGGTTGTCACTAGTGGTTAGAGCTCACCTTTTCAAAGTTAATGAACTGAGAGAATTCATCAATAACCCGCTGATGGCTGAACAGATGTGACTGTTCCATATCATTTGCATTAAGGTTTGTCGTGGCGTTGTCAGAGTCTCCTGAGGCCTGTGTCTATACAGCAGTCAAGGTAGACTGGGGCTGCAACTAAACATTACTCATCAGATGATTATTTTAGCTTATAATTCCTTGATCTATAAAATGTCTGAACCACTGAAAAAATAGGGAATTGATAGCATCTTCTAATGTCTTGCTCTGTTTACAGTAAAATATGCATCCATTGTAGGAAAGCACAAAACTTTTACATGCGAGTGGTAGGAATATGAAAGGTTTTGCATCTCTTCCGACATCAGTTATCAAAATTGCCATTTCTTTTTCCGTCTATTGATAAACTGATTAATTGATTAAACCTTGCAGCTCGAAACTTAATCCAGGTTATCCGGTGGTAAAAAATGCAAGAGCAGCACGACCGGATGAATTTTGATGATTATTTATGTAATGATGCACTTTATAAATGTTTTATTTCAACAGTCCAGGAGCCTCCTGAAGTTGAGGAATAACTTGCACATGCACACAGCGGTTCTCCTCTTTGGCAATGAAAAAGATGCCTGCCTCGTAAATTTCTGCTTGATATTTTAAACTGACTTTTTCATTTGGTGTCAGCAGCCTAGCATGCACCAGAGGATCAACGGTAGGTGACGGGAAAATATCAAGTAGTACAAAATGGTTGCCATGGTTAGTTTGCAAAGAATGCATACTGGGTCGCATTTTCTTCATTGCTGTGGGTTATAGCTTTTTTTCTGACCCACCTTCTCTCTGACACAAAAATTTACAGCACATCAGAGGTCTGTCTCATGAGGTTAGTTTAATAAGAAGGATAACTGGCTGGTGTAAATACCTAGAACATCTGTTTTCACTCGAGTCCATGTTTCATATTTTAGAGAGCTAAAGGCTAAAAGTGGACTTTATTAGGCTTTGTTAGAAAGGCCCCTTCCCTGTCCAGTTTTTTGTTTTACTTCTTCTTAGAGGTTGGGTCAAACCTATCCCGTCAATCTCACTCTGGTCAGACATTATAGACCAATTTCTCTCCCTAAAAATATCATAACATGGTTCTAGGCAAGTTGCTGAGACGAGCCAAACCACACAGCTCCTCAGTTGTGTAAGTACATGGGTGTAATTGTCTGGATTACCATGTCGTTCACGGCCAATACATACTTAAAGGATTTAAGAGTGTAGGATTACTCATTAGTCTGCATGCTGTGATTCAGAGGACAAATAACATTCCTGGTCCTGACCAGTACAACCAAACCGAACACTGCTCCCTGGAAAGGTGGTGAGACAGGGTTTTAAAAAGGAGCTGCTAGTTCTCTGTTAAGGTTTTGGTGTCAATTTTCTAAATAAAATAAAATGCAGATGTGTAGTTAGCATGACAACTATCATCAGATACCCATGTATACACTTTGCACATATACCACATTAAGTGCTGTGACAGGCGTTCTGTAATACGGCTGCTGAATCTCACTGGGGGAAAATAACATAGTACGTAGAAGAGTTGATCTTATAAACTGGGTTTTCTCAGCTAGTCAGAGAGATTCTAATACTTTGCAACTTCTACATTTATAGAGTTTGTATGGATATATCAAAGTCAATAAGGGAATAAGACAAAAACATATTTTTGTCTTATTCCCTTATTGTTAGAAAGACACTTGGGTAACTGTTGAACACAAGACAGACTTGGCTTTGATGTGATGATAAAGAATGAATTGGCCATTTAGTTTCCACTGGGGTCTAACAGGAAGTCCTAAAATAAAGAATTCGTCATTGAAGCTCACAGGGAATATGTATTTGTATTCATTAAATCACCCACATCTACCATGCTCGATCATAGTTTCCAAACTTTTGTGGTTGTTCCCTTAAGCTACCATCATAACCAAATAACAAACCCACATTCGTACATACAGAAAATGTATGAGCAAGGATGGAATAAAACTACTGATTTGATTTATGAATTAGTCAAAAGAAAAAACATGAAGCTCCTTGCAACACATCCATCACGACACAATGTACCGTATATATACACAATGATATTCAACCACTGAAACAAGATGTTTATGCTGAAAATTGGTTTTCACTGCAGATTCCTAACTGACAATTCTGAGAGAAACACTGATTATAAATACCATTTTCTTATCAATATTTTTGAAAGGGTGAGGAATGGGAATCAAGAGAAAACAGAAACAAAGATAAGCATAGCGCTCCTGCTGAGCTGTGCTCACCAACAGCTGGGCAAACAGTGTGGCCCAACTAAATTAACTTTAAAATTATACAGAGGCTTCATAAAAACACACAACTCAATAAATATGAATGAGAATATTTGGGTATTGATGAGAATATAAAAACAGAAATGAATAATTAATCTGATATTTGACACATCAATAGTACACACTGTAAAAGAGCAGAAAGCTCACCTCATTATATGCAACCCGTTAGAAAGTCGATCAGTGCATAATCAAAATGTAGGCAGTTTTATGTTCACTTATGGCCTTTGTAAGACTTGTAGTGTGAACTCAGCACTTTGACTTCCTTATCTCTAAACCTCATACGACTGCAAATGCGGAGAAAAGGAGTTTAAAAAAATGCCGCTTTTTACTTACATGTCCGTAGTTGATGAACCCATGTTTACTGGCAATTCGATCTGCATCCTCTTGACCTCCTGGTATGTGGACGGCCCATGTGTTGGTGTAGACCTTCTGACCCAGTGCTGGTCCCAGCCCAAAAACCAACAAAACTAACAGAGGCCCGAGTAGCAACTCCAGCAGCCCGAGCCTGCGGCCTTCAGAGGGGGATGGAGGGCCAGAAGCCATGGGATCTCCAAGTGCAGCACAGTCTCTGAGCACACGGTATGTGCAGGTGCACAGGGAGACTCAGAAGGGGACAGTCACAGCTCACCTGACAGGAAACAAGAGAGAAGAAGACAATGAATCATCACATTTACACAACAGCAAGGTTTACAAAGCCTGGTGAAGATTCCACTGTTTAACCATTCCTTCTGATCATAAATAAAATACAATACAACAGAAGCCTCTATAACCTTGGCATGTCAATATTCATACTGATAATATTCTCATGGGGACAAACAACAACACTTAGTCCAGACTGGAGGTTGCGTTTCTCCCTTTGAAGCTGCTCCCATGTTGGGGTGTATAGGATCAGATACAGAGGAGTCAACGTAGTACAACACATTAAATAATGCATTCATCTGTTTTGTCCATGTGCTGGAACAGCCACCCCACCAGTTGTTCTGAGCAGGCGTACGACAGGCCAGCTAAGTACAGGCATTTGATAATCCCACAGGAAGTAGTGAGCGGGACGTCAAGCCCAGACCTGATGTTGTGGTCAGACGCACAGCAGCAAATGTTGGCCCTGACACTCATGGGAGGATAGAGTAAAAAAAGGCTTACGAAAGGAAAATGTTTAGGTATAGTAGGCTGGCAGAGGAGGTGGAGATGTGCGGTTGGAAAGCTAGACTACGCCCTTGATGCTGAGGGATCACAGCGGAGTCAGACTCACCAGAAGGTGAGGCAGCCACTCGAGGGTGGAGTTTGAATGCCTGAGGCAGCAATGGCAGCCGACCGAAAGACTGCAGCCAGGGAGAGAACATGCACGGTGTAGGGGAGAAAAATGTTCACCTACAAAATACTGAGTGTGGGCATCGTAATATGCTGACGATGTGTTTTCACCAAGGGATAAAACCCCCCCACAAATGTTACAACACAATCTCATGAATAAGACAAAGTATTATATCATATGATCGTACAGTACCCGGAGTGCTAGGGCACAGAGTTCAGCTCGTGATTAAATTGTTTACTGATACAATTTTGCCTCTAAAAGATGTTCCTCCGAGTCAGAAAGGTCAGCTGCACCAGGAGTCTGTTCATAAAATGATCCAAAGCGCCAACTCCATTATAGCCCAGAGTTTAGTGGACTGCACTGAATACAGTGCTCCCATTCTGTGTCTCCTCCTGTACGCAGTCTCATTTGTTCTCCCAATTCCCTTCGACTGTGGGACATGGTTGCTCCGGTCATTTTGCAGGTGTAATAGCCCTCCTATAATGACCCCGTCTCCAAGGGTTAGCCATCCAATAGACACAATTGACAATTTCAAATCACTGTTCCATCCTGCCACATTCAAGCTGTTCAATGTTTCCCTGGGAAAATGTGTTCTGAAGCATGAATGTTGTGTTCAGGGGTGGCTGGGGTTGTTTGTTACTGGAGTTTACAATTACCACAGCATTTCACTTTGCAAAAACATTGGCACTCAGTAGAGCACATACCTCGACTAAGGCCCAACAGTCCCCTTGAATTTATATGTTAAGCTGAACCAAAATTGCACAAACTCATAGATTTCAGTTCTATAAAAAAAATGTCCCCCCAATTAGGATTAATGATTAAAATGTCAAAACGCTGCATCACCCGGAGCCGAATCAAAGTTCAATGGGGCCTTCTCTGACCCATATCGTATCCTTCCACCAAGTTTTGTGGAAATCCATTCAGTGGTTATTGCATAATCCTGCAGGGAATCCAACAAAGGAAAATATACCCTCCTTGGCAAAAAAATAATGAGCAACGCATTGCTTGAACTATTCAAGCTACTGTATTAAAGGAACATTAATGAAGATGAGCACTCCTTTTTTCAAACTAAAGTCAATATAATTAGTGACATAAAACTGAATTTATAATTCATACATAAAACACTTTGATCGTGACATGGAAAGTTAGAGGCACAGATCTGGTCTCTAGCTTCACATGTCTGCTCTAGTTCACCTGATCCTTCTACAACACAATGTCTTCACTTTGTGGGAAGACTATAAGGTGGAGGTCGTTTGCGTCACTTGCTGCCAGGTGGCATATTCTCCCTGTTTGCTAAGTCAATTTGCTTTTATACTGAGATGCAACTTTATAAGGTACACCTGTACAATGTAATAAAATCTTGTAATACAACGCCACCTCTTACTACAAACTCAATTCCTGGAATAACATAAGTTACATTTAAAAAGTTTCAACAATGTCACCAAACATCATAAAGCAGACTTTATGGCGGAGCTGTTATGTTGGATAAGATAGTGCAGGTACTATTATGCTTAGGTGCCGTAGCTATAGCTAAACACTCTGGAATATAAATATTCCATTTTAGCGTGAATGTGAGTGACTTATTGGCCGAGGATTGCTGTTTAAAAAGAAATGGAAGGAGTAAAGGTTGCAAATAAGTTGTTTTACAGAGCGATGGATTATGGTTTGTTTGCAGCCTTTGCCTGGCACAACTGTCAGACCAGAGTAGGCAGTACAGCTCATTTACATCTGCAGTACCTGGCCAGGAATATGTTCTCCAGCTCAGCTAGCAAGAGCTTTCTCCCCACCTATAGTTGAGTCTTTCAGAGTATATAAACAACCGTTCTGTCAGCCCAGTTCATGAAGGCTGGTCTAACGAGTTTCTCTGCTACGAGGAGAATAAATAAAGCCATGACATGCTAGGGGGAAAACATTTTTTTATCTTAGCGTCTCGCGTCGTCTTTACAGCAGAAATGAAACTGTGGGAACATCTGTCAAACAGCCCAAATCTACAGTCGTCACAGATGACGAGCTCAAAAAGTCTGAAAAATGTTAAATCTGGGAGGAAATAATTCCGAGAGAGGAATAAGAGCGAGGAGAATCGACTTGCTACTGTCTCTCAATCAGCTGAGTAATGACTGAACTCACTGAGAAAGTGACCTGCCTACAGACTTCCAGCCAGAGGAAAAAAATAGATTGGTAAGCAGCCAAACGCTGTAACATTGTCAGATGGCTCTGTGAGGACGACATCTCAATCGATTCACTATAAGCCTTGTTTGACACTTGTTGTGTTCAGCGCACTCTGCCATCAGTCGGCAACATGTGAAGGATTACCTCCATGATGCTCGCTTCATGACTGAGCACATCTGTGTGCCGTCTCTTCTTGCTCTTGTCTAATTGGACTGTGAAACTATAACTCTGTTTTATACTTAAAAAATAACTGTCCAAAATGATGTCGCTCCATATGCTGAGTGCGTAGATCAAGTCGAGGATGCCTCGTTTCTCTTGTAAATGTTTAAATTGAGCTTTATTCCTTTACCTTTTGGATTGTTTAAGGTTTCACATTTATTACATTTATATCAGTCTACGCTGCTTCAATCTCCAGTGGTCCAAGTTTTAAAGCATTTCTACACAAAGTGCAGTCTGCTTCATAAACACATTTATAACTGGCAGGCTGGCAAGAAAGGTATTCACCCAATGAATCAACTTAACTAGAAACAGATGCATCGACGAAACACATAACTGATAATTAACTAATAAATTATTCGATATTTTTCACAGTGATTTTTGGCAGCTGAACAAATCCAATCTTTTATTTGTAAAATGAATTCTAAAGACTTTATAAAAGGCCCTGAGACCAACCTGTTAGATTGATTGTTCCTAGAGCTTATTTATGGTTATTAGGGGATCCTCTTCTGTATTTCTTAACATTTAAAGGACAAAAGGAGCTGAATTTTTAAACACCGAGATTTGACAAAAATGTAAAGCAATCAAATTATATTGAGAAGAGCTACATTTCAGACACAGGTCTACGGGGGAATAGTTGCTAAAGTTTTACGCTACTCTTGCCACTCTGACAATCACTTCAATAACAAATTTTCAAATCTTATTCAAAAAACTATGTTAACACATAATTCCCATGCAAACCTTTAAATGTCACAAAAACTTGTATGTGTAGCTTCTTCATCAGCCGCAGATACCAGATTAAAAAAAACACATGCAGACAGCCCTGAAATGTTTATAACAAAAGAGGCCCCGTTTGGTCGAGGGCAATCCAGATCAATATTTAAAACCCTTGAACCCTCCGCAATTAAAAGAGGCATGTGCGTAGCTGATAGAAATGTTAAGCTATGGACTCAATTTAAAAACTGCTGAGGACTGAAGATAGTGTTTCTTAACAGCATAACCTCAAGTTGTCTCAGCGAAGTACCAAGTAACAGTCTGAAGAATTGAGACCGACCTGCTTCGGAGTGCCACGGCGTTGCAGTACAGGTAAATTGCCTTCTTTGCGAACAACAAGCTTTATAGGTCACTCTGCTGTGAGCTGACATGACAAGTTGCTAATACATGCCAGGTGATTTAAGCAGTATACATTCATCCCACACCTAGTAATGGGAACATTTGCATTAGAGAGTATTAAAAAGTTTAAAGTAAAAGTAAGCAGCTATGTCTTTCAATTGGGAAATAAATACCCAAATCACTTCACCGCCTTTAAGTTCTTCCTTCCTGCTCATTAAGCCTATTTTATTTAAACGCATGACGAGAGGATTTAAAACAAGACTAATTAAAGCTTTACTTTTTTTTTAATCATTAGTTTTCACAAATGCTGAAAAGAAGGACGATCACTTCCCATTTAACTTCTTCTTTAAACCAATGCTGTTCAAACTGTCTGCTTGTTTTAAATATTTGTTTAAAAGGGCAGTACCCAATGACAACAAACCAACAGGGAAGATAAAGTAAATCAAAGGAAACAAAATTGTCACTCACTCTGTCCTCGTTGGTTTGATTCTACAAGTACACACAGTGGGAACGAGTCTAGAGCTCTGTCTGATCTCCACACTGGCTCTGGTTTTAAGCACAGACACCTGTGACCTCATCCGGGCGCTCGACCACTCAGTTCTCTGAACGTCAGCGTGAAAACCACACGCCACGGCACAACCACTGCCCGCCTACTCCACTGCTGGCGAGACAACAAGGGAGACGCCAACTGTCGCACTGAGAGCGGTCTTTAGCGTTACCACAGTAAATGACACCATATGTCAGACTGCGATAACAGAGATTATAATGGGAACAATACAAAAGGCAAATTATAATTAGCCAAGTGTCATTAGGCCCAAAGGATAATACTGGCCTCATTACCAAACCCATCAGGACGTTTGTTACAAAGGAAACTGTTTACACATCAGCCCTTTATTATTTACATTTTAATGAGATTAGACCAACTCCCATTGAATTTAGCCCACATGACTGTTTGCTCCACACTCAGATATGTTGTAATTACGGCCTCACATTGAGACACACGTGAAATCAATATCACAGTGCAGGCGCACTCAAACAGCCCTCGGAGTGTATTTGTGAAATAACAACCAGTGTGTGTGGCAAGGAGAATAAAAAAACTGAAAAACAATATTGATCCTAAGGTAATTCATTAATGTGTCATAAACAACACTCAAATCACACCAGTGTTCCCTGATATAGTGCACAATTGGACAAGAAGAACACAATCTAAGATCATAAATTGGGATGTAGAGAGGCGCTCTCGTGACAGATTGTCAGTGTAACAGGAGGTTTATCACCATTACGCCCACACGGTCCTCACACACAGCAGTGAGCAGTAAAGGGATACACAGAGAGACAAATTAATATCTGCTAAAATTCCTTTACGTGTCATCATAAATCCAGAGGCAAAGACTGAGGGCACAAACGGCCATGTGCATTAAGTGTTAGCTGCTTCACTATCATTTCTACAAGTGAGCTGTAATATTTATAGCACTTTCTTATCGTAAACTCCATTTGATGTTTAATGACTCGACTCTCCAAAAGACCTAATTAGATCACTTGCAAACAATCACTAAACCTCTGGTGTCTGCAGTTCCTACAGTCCTGTTTGCTTTTTACCCACAACTACTTTGTCACACTTCCTGCAACAATGTCAGAATTAATGATTCAGAATATTATTTTTCCCTCTCGCTGAGTTCCCTTTTCCACAGATAAGAACAATAACATATGTGGACTCCATTAAGGAAGCTCGCAGGGTGAGGAAATTCCTGCTCGACTACATGTCATCGTGCTGCACATGGAAACCACCGGACTGACAAGTTCATACACAATGTGCTTTGTGTATCAGAGAACAGCTGTTTTCCTTTGGTTGCATGTACCTGGACTACAGGACCTTTAGCCTTGTTCTACTTGATCCATACTAAAATCAATATTTCCCCACCAGAGAAGTTAAATGACAGTGTTGGGTTTAATCAAAGCAAATAAAGCAAACACACACAGGCCTCATCGTATCGGAGTGCAGCATCTGCTGTGACATCCAGTGTTAGGTTACACTACTTTCTCACATTATGTGCTCACATGAATCCAGAGGATGTTTCATCAATTACTTTTTACTCGCTCTTCTTGAATACTCGCTTCTCATTTATGCTTTCTTTTTCCTTCTCCTTTAAACTTGATAAATTAGTTATGGAGCAAACACCAAAGCTAATCACTTGTATGTTGATCAAGAATTAAAATACACAAACTACTACAACATCAGTCAGAGGGGATTAATATTCTCAAGTCAGAGTTCAACAACAAATGTAAGTGCAGCAGACTCCATAATTAGAATAGTTTAAGTTTTCACATTAAATGCAGGTGTCAGTCCGACAAGAGGGGATCAAGACTTCCCCTCAATACAATCACAACCATTAAACAGTTCACGTCCATCTTGTGAGATCTATTTATTCTCATGTCAAAGTTTAACCACATCCTCCGTAAGAATCACAAAAAAAACATCAGCTCATATTGATGCGTGTTTTCCAAGTCTGCATCAATTACATCGCATTCCTAAACTCGACCACAGTGTTCGAGCCATAGCCTCCACCATCAACACAGACTTTATCACATGACTCCAGATTAGGTTTTGTCAGATCAAGAGTGTTCAAGAATTAAATTCAAAGTCAGAAACAGAGGATAAACACACACATTACAACCATTAGACAGCTGCTCCTCATGTGGTGCATCCATAACTCCTCAGGTTAAAGGTCAACCTCTAAGTAAGGGCAACAGCCTCCATGATGACACCAACTTTTGTCATCATGGACAGCAGTCCCATCCATCCAGATCCTGCAGTCAGACTGAGAGACTCACAACAACAACCATAAACAGCTCATGTTCATGTCCCAAACCACACGCGGACGGTTAAAGTTGTTTCCATTGATTACTGCTCATGTCAAAGTTCCCCCTCACGTGCCACAAGCTACTCGACCGCTGCTGATAGGAGTGAACAGTGTGAGGAGGAGACATGCCGAGTGTCAGCCTCCGGCAGCTCAGGAGCTCAGGAGAAGGGAACTTGTGTCCCTCGGGCCTGCAACACTTCCAACATCAGCTGACAGCCGGGGGGACGCGGACGAGTTTCAGCTCGAGTGAGGAACTCACCTCACAAGTTGAGTCCGTGACAACAACACGCGGTCAGACTGTGGATCTCGGTCTGTCCGTCCGTCTGTCTGCGTGTGTGAGTATGCCTGTGTCTGAGCGACGGTGACTTCCTCCTCCTCCTCCTCTTCTTCCTCCTCCGCCTCACTCAAATATTTCGGGAAACTGTGCCGCGCCGCGATTAAACTCGACGCGGCCGCGGCGGTGCTGCTTGTAGGCGGACCAGCTCCGTCTCACAGGTGCCTCCCCCTCCTCTCTTTAGGCTTGTTTCTCCCCTCGTCCCCTCACGAACTACCGGGACTTCTTCCTCACATGTTCCCCCTCGCTCCCACCGAGCTGCGCGGAGACCACCGACCACCAACCACAGAAACCGGACGCGGCGCAGTCGACGTCAGCTCGGCATGTGTGTGTGTGTGTGTGTGTGTGTGTGTTTTTAAACCCCTTCCTCCTCCTCCTCTTTCTCCTCCTCCCTCCCTTCCTTCCTTCCTTCACACACACACACACACACACACACACACACACACACACACAGTAAACTAACAACCGCTGGGATCAATAACACAACATAGCGTCCCGTCCCTGAGTCCCGGGTTCCGGTGCGGAGCTCGGTCAACTCGCGGACCACGCAGCCCGAACAAGTGAGGACACAAAGCTGGAGCAGAAACTTACGAACCTTCCTCCCGCATCCTGCTCGACCCGCGGCTCGCTGGCTGCCCCACACCGCGGCGTTCAGCACCGACGGAGGCTCGGCGAGGCGACACAAACACCGATAACGGAGAACAGCTGGCTATAAATAGTCATGATAGCCCTCCGGTGGACCGCTGAGTGGTCTGCGCGAGCCCCAGGAAATACGTCACCGCCGCGGACAGAGCAGAGAGAGGAACACCTACTCGTGGAGCTGCAGCGTTGCTGCACCGCCACCTGCTGCCCACACGCGGCGCAGCAGCAAATATGTATTATAGTGAAGAACAGAGTAAAGACGTGTCCAGTATAGAGCTGCAGCCAAGGAAACCTCACAATAGTTGTGTGTTTATTGTGTGTTGCTTACTGCAGCGCTTCTCAGATGGGGGTGCGACGACCCAGGGGCGGCTCCTGGCACAGACGACATAGGCGGTGCCTATGACTGATTTATCATGACGTGACACATGCAATGTAAAACAATACAGTAACGTCACACTATCATCCTCTAACCCCGGGACGCACCGGCAGCACCGGGAAGCGCCGCAGCCACACACACGCATACAAGCACATGATCTGCTGTGGGGGGGTGGAGGAAATGCGCTCTCTGAGCCACAGTGGCGCCAGCCCCACGCCACTACGCTGCCATGGTTGGAACCAGGACACCAGTGGACACAGGAGCTGGGTCCGAACTCATGGGTGAGGATGGGGGGGATTTTTATTAGGGCGAAACAACTGTTGCACAAGTTGTCAAGGTGACAACTTATTCAGGTGGCAAGTCTTTAACCTCAGATCATCAGCTTGGTTTCTTGGGATATACACTCTCTCACTCTGTTAGTTTATTACAATTCAAACTCTTTCCACTTTAAAATAGGGAAATTACATTCCACTCTAATTCTCTGCAGCATTCATAAGATTCTCCAGAAATAAAAATATATATTTTTTAAGTAAATTAAATTAAAATAAATATATAAAGACAAGTAATTTAAATTAAATAAAAAAAAGGAACTGCGTGCCCACATCCTGCGCAGAAGCCCATTGCGCATATTCTGCGCAGAAGCCCACTGCGCACATTCTGCGCAGAAGCCCATTGCGCACATCCTGCGCAGAAACCCACTGCGCACATTCTGCGCAGAAGCCCATTGCGCAGGAATTGCGAGCAGTTTTTTTTTATTAATTTAAATTTACATAGTGTAAATATTTTGCAATTAATAAGAGACTGAAATTACTGTCAATTTTAAGGGTTAGGGTTGGGTCAGTATGCCAGAGTAGAGATTTGGAGAGTGTGGGAATTGAACCCCGGGACCTTCTTATTTGAGAACGGAATGCTGCAAAGCTTCAGAGAAAATATTGTCTACTTTTCTACATATATTTGACAGCGTTACTTAAAAGTTACTTTAGATACTGGATGATTTATCATGCTTTAAAAACCTATTGTTAGAGAATAAACCAGTAGTTGCCAGCTTTGTCTTCTGACGCCTTTCAAGAATCACAGCCTGCTGCTGTTTGTTTCCATGTGATGTCCTGAGGCTGCCCCCTGCTGGCTGCTGGGTTCCTCTGCACTCAAGCTGTTGTCCTGAATGAGCTTTGCTAATGAAAGAATACTGCATAGTCACATACAGTATGCGTTGAGAGTACAGCATCCTGGTTTAAATGTTACTACCAACACATATCCTTTGGTACTCTGTGTGCAACAAGCATATTGTGTAAGGGTAAACATCTTAATTAATTCCATTGCATACAGTACAAGCAACACAAACGTTTTGTGCTAACATGAGAAAACTTCATTCAAAGTCATACAAAACACAATATGGATGATGGGTACACAGTTGTAGCGGTGGTGGATACTTGTGTATTCAAAACAAATGAGCTGTTAAAAGACCTACCTCTCAGTAACCGTCAAGTAGATAAACTACAGGTCTATTAGAAGAATGTAGATAAACCATTAATATTAGAAGAAGATAATTTCTTTCTCAAACAGAGAAACTGTCTCTGTTTACACCTTAATACTAATATAGCTTAAAAACCCAAAGCAAAGAATTAATTCATTTCAACATGCATCAGTAGAAATTCAATTATCTGAAATAATTTTAATAAAACATGCACTTGTCAAAGTCTAGGTGTGCTATGTCTTGAAAAACAGTTTCGGATTCCTATCATTTGTCTGTGTAATGGATTTAAAAAAAAAGAACTGTACTTGTGTAACAGTGTATTGTATATAGGTGCATCATTGTCAGTTGTAAAGCCAGTTACAGTTTTTAAGTTGGTCGCATCAATAAGTCATTTCAAGTAAAGTTGAAAAAAATAATAAAATCAAACTATTCACACAATGTGCTTCTGCGCTTATATCAGCAAACAGCTCCAGAAGGTTTTGAGGTACGACCAGACACTCTGAAGGGACCACTGTCCCGTTGGGTGTCGGAGTAAGGCCATGGTGAGTTGACTGGCATATGCTGTTCCTCTCGACGCCGCTGGATGCACAAAAAGAGAAAAACAACCTTAACAACAACAACCTCACAACAGTTCCTCATAGCAGCATGATGCATACAAAGAGAAGTATAAATACCTACTCATTTTGGCAGCATAGTACGGACATTTGCTGATGTCCCCACCCGTGGCTCCGTGGACGGGCAAGCCAGCATATACAACATCCTCCTGGATGAATCCCTGTGTGAACAGTCAGGCGGCGGCTCACACAGAATTTGCGCTACCGCCTCAGGTGTGTCCCTGACATACACGCTGTGGTGATAGACTGCGGTTAGAGTCAAAGATAAATCAAAAAATGATTAAATTATCAGGTGCACAATTGATAAAGCACTAACAATATAGAGGTAAGAATCAGCCCGATCGTGGACATCATTCATGTTTATATTTGACGACATGACATGATGTTATCAGGAGAGCTGATTCCAGACTCTTTTACATTTTTTATTATTTATTTTTATTGTTTTTTATAGCTTACAATGTTGTCTGCCTGTGTGTGCATCTGTATACAGTCCAAAACTGCTTGGGGATGCATGACAGTTTTGTGTGTATGTTGGGGGGGGCGCCAATTTGAAATCTCGCCTAGGGCGCCAAAATTGCCAGGGCCGGCCCTGCGACGACCCCTGAGATATCAGTATCTTCATTTGCCAACATGCACCAATGGAAGAACTTATTATTCAGAAAAGAAACTGAATAATAAATTTTACAGAAAATATGTTAATATTCATCAAGTACTATATATTTGGTTATATTTGTTTGTTTCTGCTATTTATAGTCAATGTTTAAACTTTAAAATATCAAGTCTCAGTTACATGTTTTTACTCTCTTAAACATAAGGGATTGAAAACATCTTATATATGTATATATATATACATAATCATCAACAATTGGTGTCGGCTTCTGCTCCCAAGAATCCACAGGCTCTAGAATCCAGTGTACATACAACTGCACATTACATAATTTGTCCAGAGCCGCTGTTAACTTACCCCTATGCTGGAATAATAATAAAACACATTTTATGCGTATCAGACAGTTTGTGAAAAAATTTATTTCATTCTGTTCAATATGATTAAATATACCAAACTTTAGAGTCTCATCACAGAATGTAAAAGGTCTTTTATAGATGGCAAAATCTGTATTAAAATGTTATCCTCCTTTGAGGGAACACAGAGCGTTTCAAATGGTTTATGGTGCTATTACCCTCCGTAAATACACATTATAGAGCTCAGTGCCTATAGTAACAGCTGTAACATATCATTACAAACTTGTTTGCTTGATCACAGGGTTAAAATTAGGCTGTAAATTTTGAAAAGCCTGTTCCTCTGTCAAATAAACATTAATCAATGCATTGCTTCTTCAGATTGCTCTAACAAAACAACTTCATACACAGTACAGCTACATACAGTGATTTAAGTCCTTCCAGGAGGATAACTGATATAAAAGTGAGGTATGTGATGCAGAGCACAGGCAATTGTGATGTAAATTCAAGGCCCAAAACACACAGAAGGAACAGAGCAGTTTAAAATATTTATTTGATGTACAAATATGATGATACCAAGGAAGGCCAATGGACAATTCATTATTTTTCTGCATTTTAAACGAGTTTCCACAATGAGAGGCACAGAGCCAGTGAGCGGAAAGCGAGGCTGTGTGTGTTCGGGGCTGCTGGAGCCGAGTTTCTCCCTGTGGAAGCACAGGAACACAGCGTTTATCATCACCTCATAAAAACAACAGAGAACATCATGGTTGCTTAGCAGAGTCAAATATTATCATAATACACAGCGTGTGTGCTCGTAAATACTTTGAGAAACATAGATAAAATATCAGTCGGTCAAACCCTGTAGTCTGAGCTTGTCAAAATGAGATTTTATCACAAAATGAGTTTTTGATGACCCCACCTCTCAGCTCCAGCAGTGGGTCTCCTTCATATCGAGCCAGTCCCACCGCTTGTCTCTGCTCAGCGTCCAGCTCCGTCCACTGCTCCTGGGTGACGGCCCACGCCTGCTCCTCACTCAGCCACGACAGCTGAACGGCACTGAACACCACCTGTCAGACACACATCAACACAAACACTGTAAAACTACACAAAACGGTGTCCTCTGAGGTATCCAGGGTTCATTATTATTTAGGTATTTCTGTGTCATGCCATTGCATTTGGCCCATTAAGACACCAGAGAAGAGACATGAGACACTTTTTTCCTTCTCACACGCTTTTTTCAGAAGTAATTTATAAGTGTTGATAAGTGTCATGTGTAAATTGGAACACAACTATAGGTAGAGGGGGTATACACTTAATACACTTACTCCAATATCAAATAATATATTCAATGTGTAATTTACAAATTAAATAAGAAAAATATATATAGTGTCACATCGAAATATACTTTATTTTACATATATTTTAGTTTACATAGTAACATTTACAATATTCCACTATTATTTCCTTACTGATCATATTTGATGTCTTGATTTGTTTGTAATTTACTTTGTCCAGTGTTTTTTTTCGAATGTATAAGCTGATTTATATGTGCTATTGAGCCCTTGAATTCTCACTGTATTTTATACAAAGAGTATTTGTATTAGTCATATTTAAAAATCTAACAATTTAGTCAACATTTCCATTGAAACCACTTATACCATGAATGCATCTGCACTGAAGTTTAACATGTCTCTGTTGATTGGTCTGACACCATGTGTGAAACTCACGGCCATCTTGTTTGGTGATATCAGGGCAATGGCTTCAGGGGTGATCCCCCCCATTTGTTCTTGTACCAGAGCTGACAGCATCATGTCCTCCAGGCCCACTGGACATGTAGACAAACACCACAGTCAGATAATTGATGTGATAAAATTAGAGGAAAAGTTCAGGAAATGAACCTCCTCCTGCTTCCCCCTCTGGGATAATTGTATTTGCCCCTCTTCCTCCAACAGCTGTCGTGTCCGCCTCCCGCCCTCCTCACTCACAAAAAAAGTTTGTACCTCCAGGGATATCATGTTGTATTGTACCTGCCAATGATCCAATTTCTGTGAAAACTTCTGGGCCCCAAGCACTGACGGGTCCAAAGGCCTCAGGTCTGGACAAACGACCCAGCAACGCTTCCATCTGCTGTTCTGTGCACGGCAGGGACATCTCCCGCAAGAACACGGTGGCCACACTGCAGTTTGAAGAAAACCATTCAGGACTATTTGCTCCTCTGAGGGTATGCAAAATATATAAGCATAATTTCACAAATAATCATTTCGCCTTTATTTTGAAAAATTAGAGTTCTAGGTGCAAGACCTTTTTTTATAGCTTTTTAACATGTTGCATGATGAAGGATTGTGTAAAATCATACATAACCATTTGACTCACCTGAGGTTGTACGGGTTCAGTCTCTTGATCTCAGATGGATACAGACCACAGATCAGATGCCCAAATGTTGCCAGATCGACATCTGTTAGCTGCTCCACTTTCACTTTGCGCCTCCGCATCACACCGGAAACCACGGCTCTCATCTGAGAAAACAGCTACGATTACCACAAGCTATTCACATCACATGTATATCCGTCCTTTTACTCTCAGTTTTACATCCGAATGAAAAGTTGAAAGTTTCACCTTCTTTGGGCTCCAGTCTGTCAGTGTCCCCAGATGTGCCAACACCCCCGGGTCGGTGAGGTCTATGTCCTGCAGCTCTCTCTCTCCCAACTCAGTCAGCACCGAGCCCAGAGCCAGCACCTGATCCGCCCGCAGCTCTCTCACCGGGCTGAAGGACTGGAGCGAGTCAAGAACCACAGAAAAAAATACTCTTCTCATTTACTCAGCTGTCCTTGTCAGCCATTACATAACTGCCAGCTTTTCTGGTCATCTTTACTTTTTATCTTCAGACTTAAATGTTACAGCTATGATAGAACACAGCAATTCCAAGGCACTATTCAACTGTGAAACTATGTATTTAAATTTGTGTTCTCCCTGTATCTACATGGGTTTCCTCCAGGTACTCCTGCTTCGTGCCACGGTCCAAAGATGTGCAGCCTAGGTTAATTGGAGACTCTTAATGGCTCTTATTGATGTGAATGGTTGTTTGTCTCTATATGTTGGCCCTAGTGTCAGATGTGATTTGCTCCAGCAAACCCCTGCAACCCTCAAAGGATAAGCAGTGTGGATAATGGATGGATGGAGGATATCTTTTAAAATGCACTTAATGGGGATACTTGTTTATTTCATAGAAACAGATCCCTATACTGTAGTGACTTCTCCAAATCAAGGAGAGGGTGGAAAAACAACCTCTGTCCCCACATCTAATCCCACCTTCAATCCAAACATCCCAAATTGATAACAATAATAAGAAATAGCTGCCATTATTAGTATAGATCTAATTAAGACATTTAGTATGAATGAAACAAGGGAGAAGGATAGAAAAAGAGGGAGAGGAAAAGGGAAAAATAAAGAATTTACCCTCTTTATGTCCTCTCCCCCTTTTCATCTCTCAATCAAACTTTTATATAGACTACTATTGGTGAAACATATAAAATGCAATTACTGAATCATAGGATTAGAAAATTAGACAAGCTGATGGAAGATGGAAGAGGATACAGAAAACAAATATTGTACAGAAATAAAAACCAAAATAAAATAGTACTTTAATTTTAATACTAGCTGAGCCAAACCTAATACATTTGTAATAGGGAGAGAACTGCTGCACCACGTACATCTGATGTGAAGGTCATGTGAAGGATGACACGTATATTGACCTGGATATTGTCTGGATGATTGATGGGAGAGAACATGTTGTTAAAAGACTTCTTACTGTCTGTGTGGATGCCTTGAGGGTGAAAGTGACATCAAACAAATACAAAAAGACTTTCTAACCCTGCATGTACTTTTGCAGGCAGAGTACTTTTACTGACCTGCCTGAGTTTCATCCAGAGTGACCGGCGCTGCTCAGAGCTCAGCTCCGCGTCCTGACCGACCACCTCTACGCACCGTGTCAGATCCTCCTGCGACATCCGACTGAGCTGAAGGGGTGTCCAGGCTGAGGGAAACGTTCCTCTGATATCTGCACAGCTTGGAACTGGAACTACTCAAAGACACATTGGTGGATTCAGTGCTGTACGCATGGACACAAGTGGTAAAGTGGTGCACCAGTAATCATTATAATTGACTTATCCTGTAGATAAACAGCAGTAAAACTTGTGGGGAAACATTGATTGAACCTTTTGCCCTCCTGCTCCGTGCTCTGACGATGCCTCGGATGAGACTCTGAGTCTGTTGTCTCTGACGATGCTGGTCCGTGCACTGAGTACCACAGACTTCACCCACCACACTGTTCTCCAAGCGCCTCTGAGCCACCAGGACCTGTTCCACTGCATCTTTACTCAACACTGCCTGCGCGAGAAAAACACAAGATATTGCCAGGGAAGGTCTCATGGCACCAGTTAGAGGGAAGGGAAATAAATCACTGGATTTAGATGGTGCTCCTGGATGCTTACCAGTGGGATGGCATTAATCTGCTTTGTCGAGAGAGAAAACACCAGCCTGCCCAAATGTTCCACATCCCCAACTTGCCATTTAGAAGGATCCCTGGCAAACAAGAACACACAAGTATCTTATCATTACTGCGACTGCCAGAACAGTGCTGAGAAGTCAGTTTAAGTATTTTAGATTACATATATTTATACTGCTACAAACTACAATTGTTTGAGGAAGGTGTTTTTATTTATACTGAATGATTTACTATATTTACTTATGTAAAATGTTAGCCATGCTTTAGTGAACATTTTTTTGGTGGTTCACCACATCTCAATATCACTGGAATGGACATTAATGGTCCTCAAATGATTATGAAATTAAGATTTTGGTACAGTTTGGTATTCGACCCTGTTTAATTCATTTCATCTGTGTCTTTACCCGAGCAATTCTTTCTGGGTGAGCAGGCCACTGATATCTGTCACAGCCTCTTTAGGAATGCAGAAACTTCTCATCTCCTCCAGCCGCAGAGCCAGAGCTCGTCTGTCCACCACAGCCAGACTGTCCCGGTCCAAGAAAGGTAGTAAAGGCCCCAGGACGTCCAGAGTGGTGCCATCAATCTCCTCCTCAGCCTGAGAGGAGCCCTGCAGAGCATCACATAAACACACACACACACAGACACACACACACACACACACACACACAAACAGAGTGTACGCCTGGATTACAAGGATTTCACACTGAAATGACTTCAGTTGTGTGGAAAGCTGCAGTTGGACTGAGGCAGGTCATGGCCTGAATCTCTCTCTCCATCTGTTTCCCTCCCTCCATTTGTTCTGGCTTCTCAAGCAAACACTTACCAACCCCTCAAATTTTGAATACAAATCACCATCACTGATGGAAATCCAGATTTAATTAAATAGAAATAGTCCAGCTTTGCTTTTTGCATGCTCATGGTTACAGTTTATCATTTTAATACCCACAGATTAATTCCAGATTTCTATGCAGCAACCGGTTTCTCATTACACTTTTGTAACTAAAACCTAATGTGTAAGCCCCTGCACGCCATGTGAGAATATGCAGTACATGCAGTATTGGTGTGGTTCATGTTGATGTTTTACCAGCTCAATTTTGGCCTTCTCAGCTAAACAGGTCTGCTTGTAATGTGGCATTCTGAGGAAATCAGCAAAGTTTGCATGGATATGGTCCAGAACGGCTTTGAAGGAGGCATTAGAGAGGTTCTCTATCATCGTCACTCTGGAGATAGACAGAGCAGAGGTGTTAAAGAAGCAGTCTCAGGATAAACAGTGAAATATGTTAATAACTCTGTATAATTACTTACGGTAACGTTGAAGCAAAACCAGGGTTTAAAACTGTGAGGTCAAGTTCAGGCTGTTTCCTCATTTCCTCTACCATACATTTCCGCTGGTAACACAGCCCAAACACATCTGAACTTGTTAGTATTCAACTTCGCTTTTTGATTTATTATGACAATATTTGTTTTAATGTAGTGTTTTAGGCAATCTGACGGGTCAAGTGTTTGCTCCTCACCAGAGCAGGTCTCAAGCCTCCTGGCAGCTCACTAACAAACTGAAGCAACTCTGCAAAATCTGTATCATTGGTCCAAAGCCTCAAAAAATCACAGCTCATCCCACCGGCGACTTGACCCAGAGCCCTGAAAGTGAAAGATATTTCATCTTAATCTTTTTGTTTTGAGTGTTTCAAACAAAAATACTCATTGATTAAAATAGATTGGATGTTTTGATGCTACACATTTCCAACTTACCTCACTGACTTGCTGGTGATGTTTTTAAATTCGTATAATTTTGTAAACAGGGACTGAGCCTGGACAGAAAGAAAAAAAAACAGAGTCAGCCCTTTGATTGTAGTTAATTTAAAAGCAGCAATATTCCCATGTTTTAGTTAATTTAACACAAACCGTGAGTCAAGTTACTGGATGTTTAGTTGTTCAAAGAATTTGGTTGAAATGTCCTTTTAAGGATAACAAGTCAACTTGGAAATTTATTGTGGCAGCAGATCAGATAACAATTTGATAATCTTGGTTTCTGGCATCGCACAGAAGATGGATCCTGTTGTTACCTCCTCCAATGAGACAATGATGTTTTCATTGCTGCACTGTAAAAGGTAACACCTTCGCTTCCTTATATTACAATTGCGCTCTTTAGTTATTTCTCGTAAAAAACAAGAAGACTAGAAAAAAATGTGAGCAAACTGGATTTATGTTCCTGAATGTAAAAACGAGTCCTCATAACTAATAATTTTTTGTTCTGCTTACTTAATTTATTGTTTATCAGTTAAACTGATGCCGATAAAGAACCTAACAGTTAAAATTTTATAAAGTAAGCACAACAAAGAATGATAAGTTATGAGGACTGGTTTTTATTCTAGATAAGTCAGACTAACTTGTTTTACTTAAACTGCTCAAACTTCAAAAAGAACGATCAAATTTCAATTAGCTGCTTTAGCTATCTCCTGATGACGGCCTGTTTTATCTACAGCTGCTCTGCAGAATTGCCAGCCTGCATGTGGAATGAAACACTGGTGGTAAATTACTGTCTTTATTGGCATCAGTTAAAATCTCCTTGACAACGTTCGGATTAATTGGTCAGAAGACACAAATAAAGTTTTACAGTTATTGAAATTGAAAACTTTAGTCTAATATGAAGTGTCACAGTATATTATAAGTGAAAGTCATCTTTATTGATTTTACTCAGGTCTTATTAAAATGACAACAGGTGGTGAAAGCAGGTTAACACACTTTTGGCGGTGACAAAATCCCTTTAAGGTAGCCATTATTAATTTACGCTACACTCCTCCACACCATTGTACTACATCCAAACTAATTAGCTTGATGGCGGCTGATGTCTACAGAGTATTAACATTCTGAAAGGCTCATGCGAAGCATAGCAGATGAGTTGCAGATTAAAGGGGAACCGAGACTGAAGCTGGTAACATTTTCTTCTCAACTCAGAGAACTGGAAACCTATTGTTTTCTTATCAATACAAAGTTTAAGAGCGCACAAAAGAAGATTAAAGTCAAATGTGCACCTGCTGTGGCGACCAGTGTATGTCCCGGTACAGGCTAATGTGTCTCAGGATTGTTTCTCCATCGGTGGCCTCTATCAGCTTCCTCAGGGGTACAAATGATAAAAGACAGTTGACCTGGTGTGTGAGGTTCTGCAGGTCAATGTCTAAAGCCTGTAGACAAACAACGAAATAATTAATATACATTTAAATGTAGAAGGTAGAAGCTTTTAAAGGCCCTTCAGTCAAACAGTAGACAATTTGTTACAGTGACGGTTTTAGACCAGTCGTGGGTTGAATAATACTTGGGAAAATATCACCAGATTATTAACTTGTGGAGCTGATTAGACAGGGATTGAGGGTGTGGGGGGTGACACCCCTGCAGTTCAGTACTGTGTGCTGGTAGGATTTATCTGGGTTGCAAAGTATGAAGTCCTTCTGTTCTGATCAATGTCATTTGGTTGATTCCAAAAATGTATTATTAATTAAAGGGAATGGCCTCCCCTCTCATCCCCCTACAAATGGCCTACTTGCTTCTTGACTTGATATGTTCCAACAGTTCTAAGGAGATGTTGAATTATATCAACTTTCACAAATCTATCCACCTACTCTTTGTCTTTTATGCAACATGTCACAATAATGTGGGTGTGGCACCAAATTCTACGGAGGAATGAAAAGATGAGAGAAGTGATATGTGATGTAGTTTAGAAAGTCATCGCCGTTACCTCCTGCATTGCATTGTACAGCATGGCTCTGTGGCCAGGCTTAAGCTCAATTAGCATGGTTCTCCAGCACTGACAGTGGGCAGTTTGACTGATTTCAGGCCAGTGAAGGTCTCTGAGCACAGCAGGGGAGAGACCAGAGTGCAACGGCTTCAGTCTGCATAGTTCTTCCACTGTGAGCTGGCAAAAATATTTAAAAAAACAAAGGTGATTGTGCAGTCTTTTGACATTAAGCAGAGGTATTCTGAAAAATTTCTACTTACGTTGGTGTTTTTTGAAATCTTGGATAACGTTAGAAATGCCTGAGGAAAGGATTTTAAAAATGAATGAGTGTGCAGTTCACACAGAACAAATGCCTTCACATTTCAAGACAGTTGCAGGGTGTTAGGTAAAAGTCATGGATTTCATTAGTGTTTATCCTCCTCCTTTGTTTAGATCTCAAGAATTTTAGTGGCAGTTGAAAAAGACAAGTGAAATAATTAATACAAAACTGAATAGATAGATGGAAAATAAAATTCCCTGTTGACCTGTGCTGGGGAATATCTGTGTAATCCTGGTTGTGAGAGGACTTCCAGGAGCTGTTGTGAGGGGAGTGACAGCAGGAAGGAAGCTCCTAATTGGGGCAGCAGACCACTGAGAGCAGACAGCTCTGAAGGCGTCATGCTGCTGATGTTCAGGGACTGAAGAGCTGGAATGAGCCACGAGGACAACTATCCAAAAGACAGGGATAGTAAGACATTGTGTGGTGCAACAGAAAAACAGAGCAGTAGGTTAGAGACAGTGGTTTAAATATGTTCTGTAGTGTACATACGGTAGATGTCAGTGATTACTCGCCACTCACCCTCCCGTTGGTACTGATCAACCCCTTCGACATACACTGAGCCAGCTGCTGCCAGAGAGCAGAGGACACAGCCGAGTCCTGAACATACAAACCCAGTTCTGCTGGATCCAGGTAACAAGCAAGGACTCCCAACCTGCAAAAGACACAAACCCATCAAAAAACTTCACACACCAGATATAATCCTCCAAAAAACACTACATCTACAGTGTAAATACTAGACAGTTTTATAACTGGTAAACCACCATCCATTACTACCAAAACCAAACTATCACCCAAGTCATCAACATTGACCTATGAATGTTCCAGTTCCGTACTTCTACCCACCTCAGTATGTTATCACCAGTCAGATTCTTCTTCCTGCTGAAGAGGCTGCGGAGCACATGGCGCCCCCTCACACCATCCAGACTGCCATTGCCTAGCAACTCTACAAGAGGAGCAAGCTAAGAGAGACAACAGAATAAGTATTGAAACGAGCTGAAAACCAAATTTAGGGAGTACATTTTTTACCATTTATGAGAGTAAAAAATGCACATAAAGTGAGATGCTTTTGGAGAGTACGTCTTCTCCAATAGGTGTTGACCTGAGTTGCGATCTTGTGACTGTGAATGCCACAGCATATGAATTAAATTTATTAATTTACTCCTGTTGTTTTGAGGACTTTCTCTAATCATGGATTTGGACTTACATCTGAAAAAGAGATGCTGGCATTATGTCAAGAGGTGGAAATCAGTGAATTGGCCTCTGACCTGTTGAGACGTCAGTTGCTGAAAATGGCTGATTGGGAGGTAAGGCAGGAGTGGGAGGATGGAACTGATAAAGTACGGTGGCCACGTGGGGACATCACCCACCGCACTCGACTGCAGGAGGCGTTTCACAAAGGCCTTTTTCTGCAGTGACTTCATCCCTGAGCTGTGGTCACGGATGGCCGTCAATCTGAAGAGCGACGAGGAGGCCATTAGCATCGTCACCGGAAGACGTGTCAGAATAAAAGCTTCATGGGTCAGTAACTCACACGCTGTCGTTGATAATCAGGGAGGCGGGGAAGCTCATAATGTCAGAGACAGACATGAAGGGTATGAACTGAGACAGGTCCACAAACAGCTCCGGGGTCACTCGGGGGAACTTATGGATGAAAGCCGCCGTCATTGTTTCCATGGCTTGCTGCTCTTTCTGAGAGGCCTGACAGAGGAAACAAAAGAGTGTGACAGTATCTGACGTGTGTTCATTTTGAGCCTGACACACAGAGAGTGCAATAGAATAGGACTGTAGTCACCATAGCCGTACATTATTATTTTACTATTAACAAGGGTTGGGAAGCTTGATGAGCAACATTAGCTTCATAAAAAGAGTCATAAATAGTATTTTCTGTGGTGATTTGACTCTCCTGCTCCATGTTATCCTGACATCCTGCATATTTTAACTGTGGGTTCGATCAGATAGTCCAAATGTTTTAATGTTTAGCAAGTAGCTTAAAACTATTTGTGTGCCCGATCTCTACTCTGCAGATTGAGTTCAGTGTTTTGTTGGGAGTTTTAAACAAACCTGGCTGGTTTCAACTTGTAGCTGGTTCCAACTTTGGTGCATATGGGAGAGAAATCTCTTCACTGCGTCTTTTTCAGCCGACATCACGAGAGTGCGGATGCTGTCTCTTGGCATCTGCAGGTACTCCTGAAAAGAAAAAGCCATTAAGCAAAATATGTAGTTCAGTAAGCTGATCTGTTGTGAAATGATAAATGTAAAAATTGCTGCACAAGCAAGTACCTGCAGCAGAACCCTGAGAGCAGATGAGTTGTCGTCCCGCTGGATAAGGTCCCACAGAACAGGCTGTTGTGACAGCAGAAAGTTATTCACTCTGCTCTCTATGTGTGTGAGTGTGTGTGTGTGTGTGAGTGTGTCAGTCAGCTATCTTACACTGAAGCAGCTCAGCAGGTCCTCTTTCAAGGGTGGTGTTCTGCTCTCTGCGCAGGAAGACCCCCACAGTGTTCAGGACGCTCGTGGAGGCTTCTGGCTGCAGACCGGCCCAGGATGCGTTGTCAAGGAGACTGGAGAGGAGGATGGCCTGACCCAAACCTTGTCTTGCCTCTCTTTCCCCTTCATCAAGCCCCGAGGAGAGGCCCACCATGAAGTCCAACACTCGCAACACATACCCCAGCACCAAATAAGAACCCTTCACGCTCACCTCCCTCAACCTCGCACACACTCAACTTGTGAAGAACGTCCACCAGCATTGGGGCGGGGTCCGCACACAACTGGGCTGTGTCAAATTCATATGGCGCTGGGAGCATGTCAAAAAATCTCTGCAGGAAGCACTTCCTGCCCTCGAGCTCTGCCTGCAGATCAGCACAGAATTCAGAAAACTGAGGCAGTGATTGTAGCAGCTGATTGTACAGGGAGGTGTTCAGACACATGTACTCCCTCAGCCCAGGTGTCTGCTCGCACAGCTCCAGCAGGGTGGTGTTGGTGAAGCGATGCACAGCCCATTCCCTGTATTGACAGGTCTCCTCAGTGGTGTCAGCATGGGAGAGGTTGTGTAATTTGGAGCAGTATGTTGCGGCCCAGCTGGCCTCTGGCAAGGACAGCTGCGAGTCAGGAGACTCTCCACCGCACAAAGCTGTGATCATGGCAGAGTTGTTCGGCAGGAAGCAGTTTCTGAAAGCCTGGGCGCTTAGCAACCTGCTGCCCAGCTGAGCCAGGCAGCTCTCATCGACTCCTGGACTCCCTGTTGTGTCCTCTGACAGCTGAACACACAGGTCGTCTATGATGGTTTGGTTAAAAAAATGGTATTCCTTTGTCATAGCAGCCTGCAGATAATAGGATATAGGAGTTAACATCAAGTACATACATATAACATGTCCTTCGTACGCCTTGCCATTTAAAGCAGTGATCTATTACCTGATGTGCTCTCTGCAGCCAGAATGAAGAGTTGGCACACACGGTGTTGTTGAATTCATGGGCAAAGAACTCACTGCAGATGTGGACCCACAGGAAGTCCTCTTCAGCAGCAGACAGGTACCAGGCAGCATCAGAGCACGTGGCGTGCAGGTCGAGTTCCATCTGAGCCACTGCAGGGTCAACTGAGCCGTTCTCCGCCTCAAACAGTTTACAGTAGAGGAACACAGTGAAGTTGGAGACACCGCTCAAGCCCGGGATGGATTCATTGCACGCTGCCTCCAGGATTTCTGTTGAGGGGGAGTGCTCCGTCTCTTTCAGCTGGTCACCGTTCTCTCTCGCTCTCCCGGTATGTGGCTGACTGAATTGGGAGTGGTGAGGCGCAGAGGAAAATTCATGAAGGTGGTTTCGTTTGGAGATTGTTCGTGAAGAAGGGGCCATTTTAGATGATGAGTGGGCTGGGGCTAGTTGTCCTTCAGCGGAGGGGCACGTCAGGAATGGGATTGAGCTCGGGAGACCCTGGGAACTAACGCCTAACGCCTGGGTGTTCCACGTCACATTATGTCTTATCCCCCTACATATGCATGGACAGATGGTCGAGATGTGAATTTACAGTCAGACATGTGAAAACGAGAATGAGACACATTTCATATTATATCTTACCATAAGATCAGCTGCCTCAGGTCACCTTCAAAAAGACAAATAAAGCAATCATTAACTGGAAATCAGAGTGAATGAGAGGTGGAAAAAGCTACGGGACGTTCCTGCAGGGCATAACATAAGCCTGATGCAACAGTGCAGCCAACAAAGCCCAAGATATTAGGTTACTGACATCAATGAGAGGATAAAGAGATTAGCGAAGGTAACGACAGGTGCTTTCATTGACCAGGATGATTAATACGATTTTAAAGCAGTGTGAGTCACTGTCACATTCTCCCCTGGGTTTGTCAGGTGAACCAGGGTCTATTAAAGAGGATGTGTTGTTGGTATTTGGAATTAAGTACAAGTTAAAAAGTGAATTATCTGGTGTCTATATAGAAAATATTCGAATGGACATGATTTAATTATGCACACAATTAGCCATTGTTGCTTTGCCAATTGTTGGCCACCTAATGATTCATTTATGAGATTGTAGTTATGAATGCATGTGAATTATAATGTGACTGATTGTGCAAACACCCTCTGAGGCCAGCTGCCCAACAAACTCACCAACCGAGCAGCGACCCTGGGCGTTGGGCTGTGGCACGTCCACCGATCCGCTGACATCGTCAAGCAGTGCCATGGTAACTCGTGACACCTTCTGTCTCAGGTTACCATACACAGAACTACCCACCCTGTGCAGGAGGCCGTTCCTCAGCCCGTCCAAACCCTGCACAAGAGCAACATTCCTCTGTGCCAGGTGACCTCCTCTCTCTCCTCCACCTGAACGGGATAACGCCTGCAGCAGTAAATTCTGCATGGAGTCTGGATCATCCTCCATGGCCATCTTGTCTTCCATAGATATGTTTCCAGACAGCCCATCCTGCCTCATGGCCTCAAGAGGCAGGCTGAAAGGCTTCAAACGTCCAAACGCACTTGAGCCTTTGCTGTGTTCACCTTCTCCTGCTGGATGCAGACTGACCACGGGCTTCCAGTTGCGTGTTTCTAAGAAACGCAGCAGCTGCTGAAGCCAACTAACATTGAAGGCACAGTCACCTTGCCCCTTCAGGGCACAAATGAAGCCCTGCAGGCCAGCACTGGCCTGACCATACGTCCCACTGACCATAGCTTGAAGTGCAGCTTCCAGCACAGCGCTCACTGTTCTCCAGTTCTGAGATAAAAAAGTCAAGAGAGGCCTGTGGGGCTGTCGCTCTGAGAGATTGATGAGACCCTGCAGAAGCCCCAGGAGCCAGTCCCAGTGAGGGCTGCCCCTGAGGGACAAAAACCAGTCCTGCACTTTGATGCTGGGTCGGGGGGGTACCCTGCCATTCCACTGGTTCTGTGCAGCATTCCCTTCAGACTGGAGAAAGAAATGCAGCACCTTCTCCCACAGCTGCTCCTCATCTGTCTCAGCTGGTGCCTCCTCCAGCTCAGCACCCATCTCCTGGAGGTACTGAGAGATGTTGTAGAGAAAACCAGAGAGTCTGTGTCTGTCAATTGGCTTGTTCAGTAAAGGCAGGGTTTTGGTGGGAAGAAGTGATTTTAGACTCCCCATGATATTCCTCACCCAAGGGTGCATGGACTGGTCTTTGTTTGTTTCTGGAGGAGCTTTCTGAGAATTCCAACCACCTCCTTCACTCCATTTTGAAAAGATTTCCTTCAGAATGGCTTCTCTCTGTTCCTTTTTACCCCCTCCTGGAAGAGCACAGTTATAGGCATCTGAAGACAGCATCATTCCACAAGCACATCAAACAAACACAATGTTTCGGTGGAACACTCACCTGTTTTCTGGGAGGATCCTTGTCCCAGTAAGACAGCACAAACTATGATGCTTGTGAATCTAAGAGTGGCCATCACTGGCCCTTTCTCCGCCATCTTCATCTCATGTCAACGTGAACGGTGACATAGTGGGGTCACATATTTCTCTGTGGGTGGTTTGTCCTATTGATTTCACAAAATCCTGCGTTCAAAAGGATAGTGGTGTTGTGTAGTTGTTTCATTGAAGAGATGGCGTGGACTCAAGGAGTAAAGTATATTCGCAGAAGGAGGCTATTAAACCTTAATGACTGGCTGCCACATCACCTTACCACTTTCTCAGAATGGCTACTAAACAAGTATCAGTAAAGTAATTAACTAATCAAACCTATTAACATGTAAGCTATTAAAGGCAGGGCTGTATATGATGTTTAAAAGAGGTTGAACAAAAGAAGTGTACATCAAATAAGGTAGGTGCACAGTTAAATACACAGGTTCTGATTCTTAAAGAGATTTTGGACAGAGTAGCAAAATGGTACATCTCTTTCTGGTGCAACTATTTTTTTTTATAAATTTAAAATATCACTGATAAATCACAATAATGAAAATTTGAAGAAAAAAATAACCTTTTCAGGACTTACCAACAGTTTCAATCCATTCATTTCTTAAAGCTTCTCCTAAGCGGTCGTCAGCATCTTATCGGCGTCGGCACGCTCAGAGCTGACCTCTTTCTGAGAGGCCCTCTCCGTTTCACCATCACTCTCTCTACCTTTCACTCTCCTCCTGCACCCCTCCCACCCCTGTTCTCCATCTCTCTCTGCTCTTATAGCTGTTTGTTTTGGTCTCGGGGTTTAGGTTGTTGCTCGGTTTCATATTTCACGAGTTACCTCGTCGTCCTGCTGTGTGGTGGACACTCTTATATGACAAAGGACAGAGAAAGGGAAGGTGCATCGTGATAAGATGTGCAGAACTCCTGAAAAACACTTGAGGAGTCTCATGTGATGAATGATACACTGTTTTTGTTTTCCCAGCTCTATTTTGGATCTTCACAAGGCTACAGCAAGGTCAAAGCCCTCAGCTAGGTGCTTAATCGAGGTGAAAATCTGGATCACGTTAATCACGCCAATGATATCTATCCCATTCTCTAACTGTCCGAGGTCTCCCACTGACTAATTCTCTCAGCTGGGACTCGTCTTGTGACTGCAGGTTTGTTATGGGGGGGGTAGTCTTACTGACGGCGCCTGGCCAGCGGGACTTT
Organism: Pseudopleuronectes americanus; assembly: GCA_038501795.1. Classification (NCBI taxonomy): domain Eukaryota; kingdom Metazoa; phylum Chordata; class Actinopteri; order Pleuronectiformes; family Pleuronectidae; genus Pseudopleuronectes; species Pseudopleuronectes americanus. The sequence goes on from CM076716.1 coordinate 15,589,592, forward strand.
GCAGGCTGTCAGTGTTTAGACACATTTATCCATCGGTCAGACAGACTCACAATTGAGCCCTGTGCAAGGGCAAAGCAGCAGGCTCCCAGGAGTCAGACCACTGTCTGCGGGCCCTGAAACCCAAGAGGCCCGGGTGAAAGCACCACCCCCTCCCTCCACTCGCTTTAGCTGTGTGATACTGGGGCCTGCACAGGCACAATAACTTCCTCCTGTATTATTGATACCACACGGAACAGCGATCACTCAGTGAAGCAGGGCTCGATTCACCACTGGAATATTCAATGAGAAACTGGATCCACCCCATATGTTCCTGTTCTCTCTGCTGGAAACTGAGTCCTGGCAGCGAGGAAATCAGCTGGTGAAACCAACTGTTCAGATTGGAATATTTGGTCTGAGTCCAGTTTTTTTCCCAATCACACAACAGTTAAAAAATGCAATAATACCTCGACACCCAGCTGGTCTTTTCTTCACTGGCATCAAGACCAGATTTTCTGTCACTTGCTGTTTTCGATGTGATGAATTGATTTAACTTTCACCAAACTGACATTTATAATAATGCCACAGCTCTGAAAACAGCCCTGGTTGGAGGTATCATGTTCTCAGGTTGTCTGTCCACCCGTCTCATGAACACCTCAGGGGACTTTCTTCAAATATGGCGTAAACATAAACTTTGAATAAACATTAACTGATTCGATTTAGGTGGGCCAAGGACAATCAAGGTCAATCCTCTGTTATCAAAAAGAACCTCAAGACTGATATAGCTAATGACACATTTCATACAAATAAATGACAATATTTAATATTCAAGGGTCAAAGGTCAACTTTACAGTAACATCTTATTATTTCCTGCAATTCGACAGATTGCATAATTTTGTATCACATGAAGCTGAGAAGGATCTTTAACACTCTTGGTGCAGAGCAGAATGATAAAGGACTTTAACCCTTAAACAAACTGCCCACTGAAGGGTTTTACACAACATGTATCACGTCCATGTAGCTATAAACCATAGATATACCTGTACCTGTATATAAAGATGGACGACTTGAAGGCTTTGTCCAAAGTGAAGCCAAAGCATCTTGAGCACCACCTGGTGGCTGGCTGCAGTATAGGTCCAATCCAGCTACCATAACATATTGGACTGAACATGACCAACAAAAAAGTCAAAGTACAAATATATTTTTCTGAAAAATGACTTCTGTCATTTAAAGTAGCACCTTATACAACAATTGATATCCAAGTATTCAAGTTTCAAAAAATTTGTAATTGTATGATATAAAAACAGGTGAAACAATGATTGACAGTCTAAGCTGACTTGCGATAGATTAAACATGTCTTTCAGAGGGACTTGCTACCCTGGCTTCCTCCCATGATCGCTACTTTGCAGAATTTGGATACATTCCAGGATGGTGGGAGGAAGAGAAGATCAGTTGTCCATCTTTATATAGTTTCTACTATAAACCTGTCACTAAAATGGCCTAAACAAAAGTCAATCATTGCATCAGTGCAAGGGTTCAGCCTGTCATATCTTAGAAACAGTTTATCATAAGTGACTTATAGTTAATTAAGCAGCATATCACTTTGTCTTAAATTGTAATTTATAATTTTTGTATTCATCAATATCAATAAGGCAAATACATCACACATGTTTAAACAGAAAGTCCCATTGTGTTTAACAGAGAAATGTTTGCAGGTACGAATAGATGGTAGAAAACTTAATTTTTTGTTTAGTTTGCTAAATCACTGATTTAAGACATTTATGACTTTATACAATAGAAACAAAATGTCATTGTGTGGCAAAAATCAAGTATTGTTACTCGATAATATACTTCAAGGCTCAGAAGTAAGCAGAGCTCCCAATCAACCAATATACTGACAATCAACCTGACAATCTGATTACATGACATTTCATTTAGCTGACGCTTTAATCCAAAGCGACCTACAATAAGTTCATTCAACCATGAGGGTACAAAACCCAGAACAACAAGAATCAAGAAAATACAATTTTCTTCAAGAAAGCCAAACTCCATAAGATTTGGATAAAGTCTTGGAGACTGGCAGAGCACCCGGTGGTGGTTCACGCAGCCACTTGGAGAGCACACAAACTTGCTGTGAGGTCACCTCAGAGCAAGTTTGCATTATGTGCAGCTCCGGGACCAGGTTTCTAGGTGGTCAGGAGGCCCATAAGTCAACTTCTCGTTATGAAGAGACTGTTGTTTAACATTCCTTGTTAGAAAGTCAAAGAGCTGAGTTAAAAGTAGGGATGTCCTGCTCACATTTCCATTCTTCTAACCCTGTTTCGATTAGTTTTTTGTTATCATTGGTTATAGTTTGAAACAACATGTTCCTCATTAAAGCTAAAATAACCTTTTCTTGAAAAAAATGTATATACGTTTTTTTCAATTTGAGCAGCTTTTTTTTAAGAAAACCGTTCCCTCATGATGCATCAGAGCTTTGCTGATGGTGTTTTGATCTAAAATGTCTCTTCCCTCACTTTTGGGCAAAGCCAAGATCTAAGACCCGTCCTCCAATTTTTCCAGCACGACTGCTCTCAAAGGGCTGAGCACGAAGCTCCTCCACTGGGACACCGAGAGCCCTTAGTTTGGCCTTGTAGTACAGCAGCAAATCCTCACGCGCCTGTCGGGAACATGAGTGTGAACTTCAGTACAAAATATGTTTAAATATTATCATTGTTAACAAATATGTAAATTATCCACTAACCTTGGAAATCTGATGTTTTTTACACCGTAAGATCTTGATGGTATTATTGTCGGAGTCAAGGTTTTCCTACAAGTGAAAAAAAGATAATGTAAAAATAAAACATCTTTCTCTCATGTACAAACATGATAAAAAACATTTCAGATACACAGTTACCTGAATGTTGTTTATGACCTCACGGAGGCCTGTTTGGTCCATGTTAGAGGAAGTGAGCACAGAGTGGAGCTGAGCGTTTGTCTTCTCCAGATTGTCTGTGAGAGCTTTCAGCTTCGTCTCCAGCTGCATGTTCTTCAGATCGGCTTTGTGCTGCGCCTTCTGAACAGACTGGGAGTGCGTCTTGTACAGCTCGTCCCTCTCAAGCTGAAGCTGTGCGACATACACATACACACACGACACACAGATGCAGAAATAGTCACTTAAACATCTGGCTGACATCCAAGGTGCACACAAATGGAGCTAACATTTGAGCAACATGACACCGTGCAAATCAATCTTATCTTTTACCTTGTTGAATGTCTCTTGCAGCTTCTCGTAATCCTGTTTCAGATTATTCATCTTCTTTTCTATGATCTTTTCTTTGGTGTCCTCCTGTCATAAATAGAGTATCTTATGTTAATTTACAGTATGCGACTAAAACTTAGCAAATATGCAGGTAGCAGCAAATGTAAGAGTACAAGCCAGAATTGTAACTCAATAGAACCTTTTTCATTGTGCTGTGTTTCATTTTTTTCTTCTTTTCAGCGATTTCCTCTTCAACTTTCGAGAGCTGCTCAGCAAGACGTTTGTTATCACGCAAAACAAGGATCAGGTCCTTTTCCTCCTGCTTCTGTTTCGTCTTCATTTCTTTCATTTGTGTCTAAAATAAAGTCAAACAAAAGATGAAGGAAAACATGACTGGATCAAAACTATGCTGCGACAATTAAGAGAAATCCAAAAGATATAATAATAGATGTCAAAATGATTAGCAGTCAAGACTTCAGGAAATGTTAGCACTTTTAGACAAAACAATTGATAATCAATAAACTGAATCATCAATGGCGGAATTACTCATCAGTTGCAGGCCGAAATGAAACATCAGACATGTCTTTGTTTTGATTGTGATAGTTTGAGTGTGTGAAGTCGTACCTTGAATGAATCACTCCCCTCCAGAGCCTGTTGTAAGTCCTTCACCAGCTCACTAGCTTCCCTGAGAGCTTTGTTGTGGTCGGATACGAGAACATCGATGTGGCTGTTCCAGTGATCCTCTTTCTCACTGATCCCATTTTTCCTCATGTTGTCCAGCTCTTGTAGCAGAAACTTCGTCTTTCCCTCATACACAACCTCAGTTTCTATTCAAAAAGCCACAATACAGGATGGCTCCCATTTAGTTCTTGACAACTCACACACAAACAACCTAAAAACCTCCTGGCGTGGATCTGGAAAAAGGGGCGGAATTTTTTTTCTCACTTTCTGTAACATTTTGAAATAGGATTTTTTAAATAATAACTCATGAATCTTGATGATAAAAACAGGAATATTAAGGGGACTGATATTTACGAGTGTGAGCAATGAATGGTAGAGATCGGCTCTCTGCTGAGTTCGACTCTAGTTTACCTCTGAGCTGCTTCTCCAATTTGTCCCTCACTTGAGTCATTTCTTCGGCATGTTTCTGTCGAGACAACAACCACACTGGTATTTGAAGGAAATCCAAGCAACAGTAAAAAACTGAATCCACTCATGTTAAAGTTTAGAAACCATGCAGACTTGGTGTTTATTACAAACCAGTTCAAGCTCCTTGACAAGGTTTTCATCGTTAATTTCCTCCATCTGTACCTTGATGGCCTTCATTCTCTTATGAAGCTCAAACTCTAATGTCTCTTGCTCCCTCTGCTGCCTTTCAGTCGAGATTAAAGCGTTTGCTCTCAACTCAGAGATCGTGTTCTGGTGCTCACAAAGGAGGTGCTTCATCTTCTGGTTGAACACCTAGTCGAGAGAAAATAAAAGTCAAATATGAAATGTATTTTCGGTTGACCTGTCACCAGTTGCTGCTGTCAGGCTGTGCCGTCCCAGAGCTTTTGTATCCCACGCAACCCCATTCTGTAGCCCTGTTTTAACACGGCTTTTAAGCTTCCTTTTAATCCTACTCTCACACAAGCAAAGATCAGATATTGAGCAGCTTTGATTTTACAGTTCCCCAGTGAGGAGCTCATGAAAGGATCAGTATATCTCCATAATCCTTGCTTTTCATGAAAATAACAACAAATCTGCCTCTTTACCCATGGATGACAATATGTCTGTAAAGCTTTAACACGGAATGAGTTGGAGAGAGTGCTGTTTCATCCTCATTTTGTTTGTGATCCTTGAAATAATCTGAAAGAAGAGAGATTTGTGAATTTGGGGTTCAATGTGTTGCCCAACGGCATTTTGCCATGTAAATGTACTTTAACATTACTAAAGAAATTACATGAAGAATTGTTGGATAGTAAAGCTTGTCCTGACTAAGTTTCCCAAAGTTTTCGTTGATTTACTGCATTTAAAGAGCCGCTAAATCTGTCCTATTCTGGATTCAAATACAGATTATCCTGTATCTGTCCACTCCCTTGCCTTGATCTCTACTTGGTGGCACCTCTCATCCTCTTCAATGTCCTTCTCTAGGTTGTTCATTTCAGCCTTCATCTCCTGTAGCGCTCTCTTAGTGTTCTCTGAGAAGTTTTGAATGGTGTCCCTCTCCAGCTGAAAGTAGTTCCGCTCCTCCCTCTCTCGATCCAGCTCCTCTCGGAGGCCCACAATGTGCTCCTCCATCTGAAATAGAGACAGAAATATATGTTTGGTAGATGATCCAGTTAATTTCTAGTCGCTTTTAATTACTATAACACACAATGTAAAACCAACATGAGTTTGAATTCTTAACAGAGCTCTATGATCACCTGTTGCTCTCCTGCAGAAAAAACACACAGCACAGGTTTTTGTGTCATTCAGGGACTTATATCCTCTACCCTAGGATTAGCCATGATTAGACCGGATTGAATTGTGTAAGTGGAACGTCTTAAGCCTCAAGTGGAAGTTGAAGCTTATTCAAGCTGGAACTTTCGATTTAAGGAGTTTTTAGACACCTTGATGGCAAATACTTCCCAGGCCACCATACACTCCACCTATTGCACACAATCAAAGTTAAGTCACAGTCACAGGGGGAACTACTCTGCCTGTGAAAACATCATATAACATCTAAAGTATGTTTGTCTTCAGTGTAACCCACTACACATCCTGCTTTTCCACTGGTTGGTTGGAGCTTGACACACATTTTAACAGGAAGGGAGATGATAGTGTAAACATGTTACTGCTGGTTGACAACATTATAAACTAAAGGCCAGGATCGGTTCTCTGGCTGAGTTCCCTGGCTCGGTCCCAGTGATCATGTCGTGTGGCTTCTCTCTCACAGAGCAGATCACACGGAACAGGACAGCGCCCTCTGCTGGTGTGAGAGGTGTTAGCAGCTCTGACCTGCTCCTTGGACAGCTCCTCCTTGGTGAGGCCGTCGATCAGAGTGGGCGTCCGGGGCTTTGGGGGCTTTTTAGCCGAGCCTTTGTTTTTGGGAGGCTGGACGGAAGTCAACAGAAGAGAGGAAACAAGTTTAAAACCGCATCCGATCTATAGTGACAGCGGTGTTCAGTCCATCACTGCTGCTAAGTCGCTAGTCCAACACAACAACCGAGCGTTAGTCGCTAGGTGGCTAACCACAGTGTGTAGTTAGCCCTCAGTGACCGTAACGAATGACTTTAATATCTCACCATCGTGTCGCTCAGCACAGACAACACGGAGAGGCGGATAAAGTTTCACTTGTTTCAAGTCCACTTCTGTCTCGAGCCTGGGAACTGTGCGCCGTCAATGTGTCGCCATGGAAACAGTTGTTGTGGTCTGTTGTCAAAGCAACATGGATCGAGCATATCCAGGGCCGTCACTCCCAGCACTTGCTGTACGTGGGGCAATGGGGCACCACAATTATGAAGGATCATTATAAAGATCATCATTATAATGATCCTTCATAAGGATGAATTAATGAGGGATTGAGAAGCCAAGTTACCACAGGACCGGTTGAGCTTCCTGTCATATATTCTGTCTTCTGTAGTTTGAAAAGTTAACAAGTCTTCTTTTTTGTGTGACTTTGTTTTTAAATGTTTTGTATTAATATTAATTTTCTAAACAGAAGCAACGTTGTTTAATATGTCATTATTTTATTGAAGAAAATTGTACTTTCAAATACTTGTGTGTGTATGTGCTGTTTTGCGTGTTCTATAGTACAATATAAACTGTCTGTGCAAAGTTTTATGCCAAAACAATCCACATGTACAAAATGTTATTCTTTATATACCAGTCAAATAGTTTACTGCTGAAAGATAATAAATCACGCTTTGGTCATGACAGAAATATCCACTGGATGGATGATGTTGACAATGTCTTCAGGCATTCATAGTTCCCGTTGTTCTCTTGCGCCACCATGAGGTGGGATTTTTTGATTTATTTTGCTAAATGTGATGGAGATCATTAAAACATTTTACATGCATGTAAGAACAACATGAGCATTTAGCTAGTATCTACTCAAAATAAAACTTGTGTATTGTAATTCAAACCATACAATCATCTCCTTTAATTACTGTAAAACATTGTTCAAAGAGGTCTTGTTAGTTTGACTGAGGTTTGTAGAATGTTTATTTTTGTTCTGGCATTTTTGCTATGTATATGAATATTCAGAATCAGAAGTATTTTATTGCCAAGTAGGTTTACACCTAGAGAGAATTTGCTCTGGTAATGGATGGATGGACACAATATTCAACATCATTTGTTTATTAATTGTTAAATCAAGTAACCATTTAAAAACTTACTGCACTTTACAACTCTTACTTTTGCAGTCTTATTAGAAGAGTTCATGGTCAAACATTGTGTAGGTCATGCGAGAGGTCTAAGAGGTTTTCACTTTCATCCAGATTATACAGGTGTTCACGCTCAGCTGGTGGCGGTTGCGGTGCTCGGAGGAGTGAAGAAACAACTGAGGAGCAGAAATATAACCGTGACTAATGAGAAAACTCTACAAATACTGAAAGTCAATAGATAAGAAAGCCACAAAATAAAGTGAACTTACCTTAAGAATTCATAAACTTTGTGATTATTTCTGTATTCATTACTTCTGCAAACAAATGAGGGAGGAGACACAGTTATTCATAAACCTGTTTAAAGTCAAACTGTCTTTTAATATGTAATGAACATCGATAAGTCAGCGTCACTTCAGCAACAAGAGCTTTACCTTTCGATGGGTCTAGTAGGTCCCTCAGTTCCACTGATAAATTTTGCACTGGAAACAAGAGTTTTTCCAAATTAATGCGATTATTCCCTTTGAACTGCTAAATTTACTGATACCATTAACAGTCTAAAACCAGAAGGGCACTCGCCGAGACGAACACCCTATCTGCCATGTTAAAGAAGGTGAAGATTATTTTTTAGTCTGCTCAATTATCCGGATCTGCTCTAACATTGTTTTGTGTCCTCTTTAGGTCATGCCCTACAACTCAATAAACTGTATGGAAATCGGTTCAGTATTTTCTATAAACCGTTTCAACAACAAACAAAAGAGCGCTTATGAAAGCATAACCCCCTTGAGGTAATGCTAACTGTAACCTCAGGTCTTCCACTGTTATTCTTTCTTTTTTTTCCCCAAGGAAAACAGAGATAATGGGATTTCACTTTGTTGATCCTGCGCCTGAAGGTCAAAGCAAAGATGTTTTCTTTATGCCAGAGACTTTGGATCTGTATGGCACAGGGTTCAAGTCCAAGCTGAAACCAAGTGTTAGATTTCTCTTTCAGTGGACAATCAACAAAAACACTAACAGAAGCGGCACAAACTAAATTACTCACAAAAAGTTGAACGCATGAGCTCAGTGTTAATAAGCGGCGATGCACAATGCTGCTGCTGCGTTCCCTCTGTGGCCGCCTGTCTTGAACTAGCGCTGCTTTCTGTCACATGTGAAGAGGACACTGCTAATCTGGCGATCCGTAAAATGTCTTCTGGCGGTGGGACCGACAGGACGACAGGAGCCGAGCCCGCATAGAGTTTGCTAAGGAGCAGGACATCTATGGGACCGCTGATGCTCTTCAGATGGACCTGGTACTTTGCTGGACTGTTCCTGGCCTGAAAGAAGATGTGCGCACACACAAGGTCATTCCACCTGAAGTAAAGTCAGCAACAACAACAAAAACAGTAGGCCACAGTGCGTTCCAGTGAGGCAGGACTTACAGCTTTGGGTATGGGAACGTCTAGCTTTGTGCCAGATGGTGCTCGTACTGCCAGGAGTGTGTGGCCTGAGGAGACATGGGACATTGTAAGTAAACATATATATTGGTCTTCATATATTTTGAGTCTAGTGAAAACCAACAGACTGTCAGCTGCCGTAGTGATAGGGTAGAGTTTTATACATAAATGTTTGTGTAGCTGCATGACAGCCGATTCCATGCTGCAATGCGGTGTCTTTAATGGCTGGTATAAATCCAGTGAAGACTATACAGACTTTATGGCAAGTACCTAAATGTCTCTGCTGTTTTACATAGTTCTTTTATTATTCTTCCATCTCTTAGTCTCAAAACAGAAAAACCCACCAATGCAACTCAACAGCAGCAGAGTTGGCTTTGATGTTATGCAAAAACAAAGTGTGTGTTTTTCACTGCACAGACTCAAAGCTTTCCTCCATGGAATGAAGATGTTTCCATTAGGATGATTTTTAACTATCAATGATACGGCAGCTGACACAAACCATTTAGAAAGTGAATGATGATACGTTACCACTGAAGCAGTTGCAGATATCTTCATGGTTCACATAATTCAGGGTTGATTTGAATTAAGGTTCAATATGAAAATACTCTGAGAGTTACCAGAGCTAGTAGCTGTGTGACAGAGGGACATATTTCCATAACACACCCCTGCCATAAAGGTAAAACTTGCATTAAATCTGATCACATGTCTATTCAACATATTTTTTACACTTACAAATATCCACAGATTAATAACATAAAATAACATTGTTGAAAATCAATGCATTCTAAAGTAAATGGGCATGAAAAGGATATTTGCTGAAGTCGTCTGTCGTGTTTCTGATGCTCTGTGTGACCAACATTGTCTGCAGGTCCAACATCAACTCTATCTCCTTCAGGTCCCTCACCTCCAACTTTAACTGGGTCAGTCGATGGTTTAACTGGAGAATGTTCTGTCCTGGCGTCGTGCCCCTGATTTAAAGAATGTGTGTGAATTTTAATGTGAAATTTATTTGGCACAACATTCTTGACACACACGCATGCACACAAGGCAGGGATGAAAACTTACTTCAACTTTATATAGCGGCTTGTCACCCTACTAATGAGTCCAATGCCCTCCAACACATTTATGATGTCATACAATCGCCTTTTCCGTCTGAGGGCCAGGAGCCTCATAGCCTGAAAGAATAAAACAAAACTCATCCACCACAGTTTCTTCAGCCTCATCCTAAGGGAGTTTGTATTCCTCAATGCAGGCTCTTTATATAGTTATAGTTTTAAGTTTATCTAAAGATTATGTATGGTGTACAGCTGGACATTTGTACAATGGGGTCTGATAAAGTGTGAGACCTCTAAACATTCTGGGGGCTTCATACAGTTATTGTCATTATCGATCCAATAGGCATTTTAACAATTTGTCTTCACAATCACAATAACTTAAAATCAAACAAAAACTGTAATGACATATGTGACACTTGAGGACAATAATGAAAGAAACTTTTAGAAAATTTGTATTTAAGAATGATTATGAAGAATATAATTTTCAATTATTCATAGATTTTCTGTTAGTCAAATAATCGCTCCAGGTGAACGTTTTTTTTTGGTTGGGTTGCATTTATGTGCAGTCTCAGTCCAGATGAAGAGCCCTTCTTATGAGGCCAATAGTGTAGCAATATTGTGTGTGTGTGTGGAGAGTTGTGTCTTAATCTGTATTTGCATTATCCGATTTTTAAATGTGTGTAAGTAAAACAGAAAATGTGAGCTGAGATTTGTGAAAGCACACAGTCCTAAATAAATCTGTAAATAAGTTACAGTGAAAGCACAAATACACACACAGGTTTAGACAACTATCCATGTTAGGACTTTGCATTGACTTCCATTCACTTTGGAAAGCGTAACAAAAAGGGTATCCCTAAACGTAAGCGTGGCTAATTTCTACCTAACTCTAACCTTATCCTGACCACCACTCAGATCTCATCTCTGACCTTAACCAGCAGCTCAGACATAGTTTGCCTCATTAAGATCATTAGGACAGGGTTTTGGTCAACCAAATGTCTACTGGTGTTTATACTGAAAAAGCAGGAAATAAAAATTAAGGACACACACATACTCTCACTCTCACTCGCTCGCTCTCTTGAATACTCTCCCTCTCTCACATACACAAACATTCTCACTCTCGCTCTCTCTCACACATGACTCTCACAAACACTCTCACACTCTCTCTCTCACACATGCACACTATCTTTCTCACACTCTCTCTCAATCACAGACACACACTCTCTCCCTCTCTCCCCCCACAAACTCTAACTCTCTCTCTCTCTCTCTCTCTCTCTCTCTCTCTCTCTCATCTCTCTCTCTCTCTCTCTCTCTCTCTCTCATCTCTCTCTCTCTCTCTCTCTCTCTCTCTCTCTCTCTCTCTCTCTCTCTCTCTCTCTCTCTCTCTCTCTCTCTCTCTCTCTCTCTCTCTCTCTCTCTCTCTCTCTCTCTCTCTCTCTCTCTCTCTCTCACACACAAACACGCACACACACTCATTCTTGATAAAACACACATACACGCACACACGCTGTAAACACACGTACCTCTCTGATGTCCAGCAGTCCTCCCTTGGCTTCTTGCAGTAACTCGACGAACTTGGTGGTGAGCAAGCGGAGGCTACCCAGTTGTCTGGAGGCTCCAGTGGGCTGGGCGGACATGGCGGCCTCCTCAGCGGGATCCTCAGGTCCTCCTCTGCGGGACACAGAAGCAAAACAAACACAGTCGCTCTCTGTTGTTTGAATCAGCCGCGTCGGACCCGCCTCCCACAACCGGAAATACTTTGTTTAGAAGTTACATTGTTTCAGCTTTTCCGGTATGAGCTCGCTTTGTGTGTTTTAAGATAATTTGAACACACACAGTGTAAATAAACCGCAAAGGGAATAAAACGCATCATGGTGCTCTTCTCGTCTCAACTCTCTCCACTCATCAGCGCTTACTGGGGGAGGTTTATTGTGAAAAGGTGGTACCGGGAATACTGACATTTTTTGTAGTTTTTCAGCCACAAAGTTCGAATTAACACAAATCATGATTTATTTATAACTGCTGTGTTTTAATATGCACTAACATTTAAAAACAGTCACAATATATGAGTGATGTCAGTGAGAAAGGTGAAAATAACTAAATGTGATGTTAACTGGATCGTTGTCGAAGTCGATTAAAGTGCAACTGGTGCTAATAAGCTAATGCTAACAGCCATGACGACAACAGACATGTGATATAACTGCCATGAGTCATCTGTTTAAGAAAGAGATTCTCCACCTCCCTCTCAGGGATTTCATTCTCTATGGAGTGAACAACCCCAAAGCAGAATATCTGCACTTATATATTCATTTGACAGTTGGCAGCCTGCCAAAAAGCTCCACTTTAACTTTATGTGTTTGCAACTGACCAAAACTACTCTTTCGTATCCATATGCATGAGGTAACTGGTAGAGGTAATATCTGCTCTTTTCCAAATTAGGTCTTTAATTCCAGTTCCCCTTAATGGTCACTTCTGACATTTCAAACAGTGAAAAACTGGAAGCGTGTACTTACCCTTTTATACACATTATGAGTCAGTTGCTCAGAGGAGCCTATGGTTAATGATACAACACGGATTGAAGAGTCAGAGAATGCATGCTCATCAGACAATTGCAGTAGAAATGATTGAATTGACTGATTCCCTTTCCCTTGCTGCAGAGGTTGTATTTGCTTTAGTTCATTCCAGAAAACATTAAAATATGTTATTTGTCCCAGAATTTTGCATAAAACTACATATATTTCCTGTCTATATTATCTGCAATAGCTTTATCATTGTAATTTCATTGAATACTGTTTAATTATACCTTTAAAAAGCCTCTCTGTGATTGTGTTGTTTACTCTGTAAACTGTGCCGGGCTAAATGTGCTGAATCAGTGCCAGAGTTTCTGGGTTTAACATATCAAACTGATGACAATACATCATTTATGTATAAAACAGTCAAATATATATTAACAGTTAAATGTATCGATATAACGAAAGAATAATGTGTGTGCGTGTGTGTGTGTGTGTGTGATTTTGTGAATGCGCGCGTGTTTGTGCGCGCGCGGACTCTATACAAGGGAGTGCGGACGCGGAGGCTGGTCACGTGACCCTCAGCAGCAGTCATATGATCTACACGCGGAGCTGCGGAGCAGGACAGAGGAGGAAGTCGAATCTCTGAGTTGGAAACCTTCCTCTCTCGTGAACCCACTCGGACTGATTCCTCCGTCGTCCTCCTGTGTCCGGTCCTATGATGTGGTCCTGCGGGCTGCTGCTGTGTGTGCTCGCCGGGCTGCAGCTCGGCTCCTGGGCTCAGTACGCCCCGGACGAGGTGACGCATCTGCCGGGTATGATGTTCAAGCCCAACTACCGCCAGTGGTCCGGGTACCTGCGAGTAGGACCGGGGAGGTTTTTCCATTACTGGTAAGACACTGTGGTGGAAGCATGGGGAAGCAGATGCGTGTATGTTTGTCCACGCTCCTACTGGTCGTCTCTCTTCGTGTCTACACACCTGGAGAGGGAGGTCGCTGCAGCACAACAGGTTCCTGCACTTTGGTAAAAGTACTTGTAAGCAACATGTCCGTGAGGAATCAGAAGTTCTACAGTGAATGGTCCCCTCTGACGAAGAGTAATTATTAAAAACATCCCCACCTCTGTGCCCCAGGCCCGTAGAGTCTTTTGAAACGCTCCTGAGGATGTGAACTATGGCATTGAAGTGACCTGGGCTGTTGTCCAACAGCAACACACACTGGGATTACATTTCTTTGACAAACTAATCACCTTCTAGCATGTCTCCACGAAAAATTTTGAATCCTTGCAGAACATCATTGGAGTGTTTCATGTAATTTAGGAAAAGGCAAACAGTGTTTTGTTTAATGTGGTGTGGTGAAGATGAACAGATGTCTTCCATCCGGTTAAAAAGATAGAAACTCTCATATGTGCAAAAGTTGGGACGCAAACCTGAGTATTGACCTGTTTGGTGCAGTTCGGCCTCTCTAACCGTGGTACTGATCCCCTGCAGGTTTGTGACCTCTCAGAGGGACCCGCTCAACGACCCTCTGGTGCTCTGGCTGAATGGAGGCCCAGGCTGCAGCTCGCTGGATGGACTCCTGTCAGAGAATGGACCGTTCCATGTGAGCATGCACACTATGAGCACAAGTTCATACCTGTGCACAGAATGTACCGTCAATCTGAGTCGGCACTGTTGAATTTGAGCTTTTCAGGTGAACGATAACGGGGCCACACTGTACGAGAACAAATTCAGCTGGAACAAGATCGCCAACATGTTGTACCTGGAATCTCCAGCAGGGGTGGGATATTCCTACTCTGATGACCTGAAATACAAAACCAATGACAACCAGGTGAGTTCTGTTCAGTTTATGGTAGGAGATTTTAAAAAGAAAAGAAACTGGATAATAAATAATTTCATGTGTTCTCTTAGGTTGCTGCTGACAACTATGCAGCGCTGCAGGTTTTCTTTACCAAGTTCCCAAATTTCACTAGAAATGACTTCTTCATCTTTGGAGAAAGTTACGGTGGAGTCTATGCCCCAACCCTCAGCCTGCTGGTGGCTACAGGACCTGCCCAGATCAACTTCAAGGTGAGTCTGTCTGTTGTGTATCACCAGCATGATCGGCTGCTCTCTGTCAGTACTGCTTCCACGATCCAGTTGGATGATGGAAACTCTGCCCTTCAGAGGAACTAAACCAGGTTTACTTTCAGTTGGATAAATCCTTTCTCTTTGAACAATGACTTGTTTTTCAGGGCTTCGCGGTGGGAAACGGAATCAGCAGCTTTGCTCTCAATGACCAAAGTTTGATCTACTTTGGTTACTACCACGGCCTCTTTGGAGACGAGTAAGTGGCACATTGTAGAGGAAGCCTGTTTTCTTTTTACTATGAGGAATACTATAGAAATATTAAAGCCTTGTTTCTGTGCTAGATGTTTAATTTTGGATAAAATAGCTGGAATCAGAACATGGGAGATGTAAGGTATTGGAGGAAATGAAATGTGGGTCATTGTTAAGTTAAATTTTATGTATGTGCCTTTTGTCAGTAAATTACATCTATATGTAAAATCGAGAGACTGGCTGTTGTATGAAGATCAGGTCTCTGCTACAACAGCTTGTTTCTTTTGGTTAACATTTCTGAATCTGTATATATATTTTTTCTATAGATACATTTTAAGAGGGTTTTAACAGTTGAGGTCATTTCAGACCTTCTCCTGAATTTTCCGAGCGGGCCGATTTGGGAATGTATTTTTGTAACTTGGTTTATATGTATCACTAACAGCCAAGAAACTAAAGGAGTACAGTATTTATGGCACAATACTGTGTATGTTTTAGTTTGCGTTATAAGGCAGTGAGAGTGTCAAATTTAGATCGGGGTAAAATGCATCAAACGGTAAGCTGCAGATTAGTGGATCTGGAGACTTCTGATTTTTAAAGTTTTTATTTTCTGTGCAGTTTGTGGCGGGATCTGAACAAAAACTGCTGTGAGAAGGGGACCTGTAACTTTCACAACTCCACGAAGGAATCCTGCCAGGAGCTGGTAATATAAGCACTATATCTACTGGTATCTAGTGTTGCTCTTTTCAAATTTCACTTATTTTTCGTCTCCCTTCAGGTGATGGAGGCTTTCGATATCGTGTATAACAGTGGACTGAATGAGTACGCCCTCTACTTGGACTGCGCTGGTCCCAATAGATTCCACAGAGGCTATGAGAAGACCATGAGTCATCTGTTTAAGAACTACAGGAAATCTCCGCAGAGCCGCAAGGTGAGCGTTCTTCCATTTCAACCCTGCTCAACGTTCTGATTGGCTTGTGTTATTGTTAAACTTAGTTTAAATCTAGTTTTCAGACCGAGTGACTTCATCCGTGTCCCTGGGTGAAGTTCCTCCCTGCATAAATAGCACTGCACAGATGAACTGGCTGAACAGAGGCGACGTGAAGAAGGCTTTACACATTCCTGATACATTGCCACCATGGGACATCTGCAGGTATGTTGCAGTGAGATGATTATTATTAAATCAGCTTCATCTTCAGTCCCTCTTGAAGTCTGTGGACATACTTGAGTTCAGTTACAGGTAACTGATTCCTCTGGCTGTGTCCTGCTTGCATCACATCAAATTACATTAGATCTCCTCTTACTACCTTTATACATCCAGAAACCTTTGTTCAGTCATCTGATTATAAATTTGCCATCTGTTTGACCTGTTTTAAACTGTATTGTAGAGCTTTTCAAGACTTGTATACATTTTCAGTCGATACTTGTGGCACCTGATCCATTAAAACACTTCATTAACGGCCAATTTCCTGGTATAAAAAGGAAAATGAGTTCATGGCAGCTAAACAATATTTCAAATAACCTGTCAAACTACATCTTCATAAACAGTCTGGTGTGTGTGTATATAGACTGTATATGAGGATTGACAACCTGACTGCATTCCAAAAGTGAAGCCAAAGTATCTTGATCGCCACCTGCAGTACAGGTCATAAACCCATGTGGGTGGATGTGACATGGACCAACTAAAGATAACATAAAGTCAATACCCTATTTAATTTTTTTTTCTGTTTCTGATAAGCTTGGTTTTAATTTGATGTTATAAAAACAGGGGGAAATGCTATGATTGACATTTGAGACTGACGCATGATTGGTCGATCCCAGGTATCATGGGACTTGACTAACCCGGCTCCATCCTGAATGCGCCCAAGAAGACTCTGGTTCCAAATGCATAAGGTGGCAACATTTGTATTCAGGATATTTTGGATTCATTTCAGGGTAGTGGGAGGAGCTGGGCATGCGTCATCAATCGTTATACACAGGATAACAATCAACCGTCCCAGCAGAGAATTTCACTGGCAGTCTGGCCTTTGTATTGACAGTCATCTGTAAGCGTCCTGTGTATGTGCAGTCAGGCTGGATGATGATGATGATGATAAACATTTCATTACAGTGATGATGTTGGAGAGAATTACACCAACCAGTACCCAACAATGAAGGAGGTGTATCTGAAGCTGCTGTCTCTGGGCCTGCGGGCGCTCGTCTACAACGGAGACACTGACATGGCCTGTAACTTCCTGGGAGACCAGTGGTTTGTGGAGGATCTCGGCATAAAGGTTAATTCAAGGAAATATATTCTAAAATGTGTATATTTGTGTTTAAGGCTTTTCAATCCAGAACCACAACCAGATACTCTTATGTTCTCAGGCTACCACAAAGTACCAGCACTGGATTGATGAGGAGCAGATTGCAGGATTCTACCAACAGTTTGGAAACGTAACCTTCCTCACAGTCAAGGTAACCCACCAGTGTGGTGTTGTGTGTCTGCCAGTGAAGCGTGGGGATCTCATTGTGAAACACTGTTGTCCTGCGTTTCAGGGTGCCGGCCACATGGTTCCTCAGTGGGCTCCAGGTCCAGCTTTTCACATGTTCCAGTCCTTCCTAACCAACGGCTCCTACTGAGACTGTATATGTTCACCTGTAGCCTGCTTCAGATAAACTGAACCCTGAGATGAGCAGTGAGAGTTCTGTTGTTCCCCAATAACTGATTGGCGTTAGTTACATTAATTAATACATTAAATGGGGAGAGCGTGGCCTAGGGGATAGAGCGGGTGCTCTGCAACAAGAAGGTTGCCGGTTCGAATCCCACTCTATCCCATCTGCATGCCTAAGTGTCCTTGGCAAGATACTGAACCCCTAAATGGCCCCTCATAAATGCTGAGTGTTCTAAAAATGTAAGTCGCTTTGGATAAAAGCGTCAGCTAAATGACATGTAATGTAATATATTTACTCTAGTTAGTGTGAGCCTGGTGAATGGGGATTAAAAAAAATATATCTTGCACAACTGGATGACACACATTGTCAAGAAGGGATTTAAATCTTTTTCTTCAAATGAATGAGCTCTGATATCAGTTGTTTACGGAATGGAGCACATTATCAAACTGCTCCTCTAAGCCCAGCAGGGGGCAACAGAGAGAAACTGTTGAATAAAGGTCCTGCTGTAACTGATTGAGTCTAAATTATCAGTTTCTGAAACAGAAGATTCTCATCTCAGGGTTTAAGATGATTTCAACCCGTTTTGCACTAATCACGCTTCTCAGGGAAAGTGATTAAGAGGGAAAATTACTTTGACACTTATCACTTTCATTTTTTCATGCAGTTTATTAAGGTTTTGAACACCTTATCATTTGTGCGGTTGATTCCTCTGTGAATCACTTTGGATTGAGATGATTTAATTGGGAAATTGGAGCTTTGGGGATATTCAAGGCTACAGTATTGATATTTCAAATGTAGCTGATGTGATTATAGGAGCTAAATGGAAATGAACCAGTCCGGCTAAAAGCTGTAAGTTTTCATTTGTCTTTTTATTAAATGTTTTTGAACACATGAATTGTAAGATTCATTCACATGCTTTGACTGGAATTTATTTGAGCATCATAAGTAGATTTTTTTTAAATATTTTCCAAATGAATGACATATTTGCAGTCATAGTTCTGTGTGAGATGACAGGGACACATGATTTGATAAATATAAAGCATCAGAAAAAATGTTGAATATTTTTCCAAACTGAAAATCATTGACAGAAATTGGAAATCTGTAAAACAGTAAAAATCTCATAGTTAAACTATTTAAAACCTTTAACCGCTTAGGCTTAGAAATTTAAATAAAACAGACGCTATGAACATTGTCGAGTCCGACACAGCCTTAATGTTTAAACTGCAGCTTCTTTCCCCTCTATAAATAAATTGTATTATATTTTACAATACGTATTAATCCACCAGGACCCCAAAAAATTAAAAATATCCCTTTTACCATTTGTCCCTCATATCTAAAAAATTTAAACACTTTATTGCTGAGTCAACTGAAACCTGGTAAAAACAAGGCTGCCAGTCTTGCATTATGGATCAAACAGAATTCCTGTAGTTAATGGAATACATGTAAAACCAGGATTAAAGTCTGTTTAACTTTGATTGTTCAGGTTAAATATACTTAAAATTCATTTGCAATTTGATTGAAAATGTAATTTTCATGAAATAATTTACATCCTAACAGATCACATTGTTAGTGTTGAATAGACGAGGAGCATCAAACAACGTAAATTTCACACTTTGGTTTTAGCCCAAATAAACAAACATCATTCTCGAGCTTGAATCACATTCTTGAGCGATGTTAATCAAACCTCTCGCTCAACATTCAACTACGTGTCTTCTCCTGATCTCTGTCAGTTGCTGTGTTTACAAGTGCCAACTGAAACCGTCGGTTACGGAGTCATTTAAAAACCCAGCTCTGTCAGGAACCTGCATTCTGAAGAGACTTGAGATTCCACATCCTGACGGCAGATGTGCTGCTCGTCTTGCTCCCCCTGCAGATCTGTGCAAAGTGAATGACCCCAGGTGGTTTTCAGCCCCATGTGGTTTTGACACTTCGCTGTTTCACACATTATAACCAACCCGGTTTTTGAGGCCTGTAGGGCTTCATGATCGAAGCTTTGTACAAACGTAAACATGATTTTACCAATTAAGCCAATTATAAAATCAACATCCCATCTTTATGAAACCATGATAAATGACTCCCTGCATTTATTCTAAAGTGTAATACAATTAGTTAATGTATTATAAAAACCTGAAAACTGGAAGTAAACAAATCAATCAGCCCTGCAGTTAACAACACTCAATAACCATGTTGTGTCCTAGTGTGTGCGTACCCATCACACAGTTCAATCTGTCATTGGAAAAAGATACAAACGTCTTGAGAAGTGGGTCGATTATCAGCAGAGACAGTAGACGTGGGAACCAGCGTCTGTCAATTCTCAATGATAAGAAAGATACGATTTGGAGTCACAATACAAAAACAATGTGTAATCTAAAAAAAAAGATCTATACAAATTCCTCCAGCTCTTGTAAACAGGAATGTGTCGGCCATGCAGAGTCCAGAGCCGAGGAAAGGTTATGGAATGACCATGCCATTTCACCGCAACTTAAAAGCACCATAAAAAGAATAAAACATGCAATTTAAATAAGAGAAATTAAAAAAAGGCAGAGTGTCTGAAGTCACTTGGGCATTGTATGGTGTTCGACTGCTCGAGCGCAGGGATGTCACATGCCGCAGTGGTATTGATGATTTTGTTTAAATAGTGTCATGAGATGCTTCTCCGTCTTCTCCAGTTGGTCATATTAGCAGCACAGGACTAATTTCTCCCCTCATTCAGTGACGAAGACGATGAAGAACACTCCTCTTAGCTGATGACGTCTTGATAGATGGAGTTGGTTGTGGTGAGGCCAAAGATGAAGGTGCCAATAATAACCATGACAACACCAAAGATAACTAATCCATGCCAGCTGTAAAAGAAAAAACGAGGTCATTAGTGTTTGAGAACCTGAATTCAACATGTTTATTTCCGACCATGAAACGGATGGACAAAGTTAAAGAAACCACAAATAATTATATAAAAAGCTTTGATAAACCCACTATGAAAATATTAAGTCATAGCAAATAGCTCTCTCCAGGTTGTGGGTGAGTTGCTGCCCCACGTGAAAGAGTTCAAGTATGTCAGCCTTGGGTAGTGAACGAAAAAACAAAATCACAAATGCAAGCAGCATAAATGAGTTTTCTCTGTCGGGTGGATTGGCTCAGCCTTTGAGACAGAGTGAGGAGATCTGGAGGAAGCTCAGAGTAGATCCCCTGCTCTGGGCACAAGCAACCAGGAGAGCCCAGGATAGACCCAGACCTCACTGGAGGGACTAGATCTCCCCACTAGCATGCAAACGCCTCGGGAAGAGCTGGAAAGCAAGGCTGGGGAAGGACGTCTGAACAATCTACTTATACAAATACTTTCAAGACCTGATCTCGGACAAGTGGAGGAAGAATGAAACAATTAAAAATAAATAATATTTTTACTACAAACAGACGGGAGAGCGAAAAAACTACAGCTACAAACATCCTCACTACTCGTGTAGCTACAGTGCAGCACCCAGGCATGGATGTGAGCATGGAAACATTTGGATTTAACTGACTCATACATGAATACGCAGCATCTCACCTGGCAGTGCGCCTGTCTGTCTCTGATAGTTTGGCTTGCATCAAACACAAACCTGCCAAGAACAAGAGACGTCGCATTAAGACGTTGACATTTCAATGCAGAAAACGAGAACCAGCAGCGAACTCATTAAGGGCAGTTTTACCTGGAAAGACAAAGATGAAACAGGCTGCCAGTCCACCAATCAGAGAGATCACCCGACCAATATCTGGGATGAAGAGGGCGAGGACGAGGGTGATGACGAACCACACCAGGGTCTGCAGGATCCTCCTCTTCTGTTCGCGTCGCACGCACACCTCCACCTGCTCGCCTTGGTAACGCAGCCAGAGCCCTTCGATAACGGCCCTGGAGCCACACCATCAAACAAGAGAGCGGGTTTCATAAAGAACATTGATAAATCAGAAAACTTCTCTGTATCACTGAAGAGGAATGAAACAAATTGTTTTAATTCAACAATACAGTTTCTGATAACTTAACTGAAGATATTGACTCAAAACCAGAGCTATCTTTTCCCCCGAATTGCTAAATGATAAAACTGTAGATCCTCCTGAATGTAACTGTATCATCTTTGTGAGGTAACAAGATGCTGTAAAAACATTTGACATATTTAATGTAGACCATAGGACACATCTAGACGATTCTCTATACTTTTATTAGGTTCAGCATCTACACTGAAAATGATTCAGTGATTCAGAGCGTCACTACAGTGATCAATCATCATGGCAGATTCAGTAGATGATATTAGCTGGGCTCAGTTAACGTGTATCTGTGTTGATGTTGACATTAAGTTAATGTTACAGTGTTGAAGGCTTATCCCAAACATTTGGTTAATGTTCAACTAATGACATTTTTACTAGTCTGCTCAGCTTTTATGAATTAAGAATGTTTTGTGTTTTTGAAACAGTTTTGAGAGAAGAGCAGATTTGTATTCCTCATGAAAACAGAACATAATCTTATTAGTTCAGAAAAACAGGGCAGCGAATGCAATATGCTTCCGTACAGTTGATAGATCAGTCAGGGAAGAGCTCCCCCGACCCACTGCTGCAGTTTGTACTGTATCTTACCTGCCACAGAAGTGTAGAATGGGGTAGGATGTGACCACACAGATAACAATAAAAGCTCTTGCAATGGCCACAGCAATATCATCAGGCGGATACGACATCAACACATCCTGACTGACGTTGGAGCCAAACGTCAGGAAGCCACAGACGCCTGATCAAACACAAAGAGCCAACTTCAGTATTGACAGCAGATCACGAAACACATGCTGCTACACAATGCGTAATGTAAAGTGACCTTTAAACAATGGACCTAAATAATAATAAGTAAACACATTAACCAGTCAACCGACACAGTACCTGTTCCGATGTAAACAAAGAGGCAGATTATCATGCTGAGTGTGACCACAAGTCCCCAAGGTTTGAGATCCTTCTTGCTCATGCTGTTGAACACCGGCACACAGCTGACATGGCACTGCAGAGAGAGATCAGCAGGAAGAGCATAAGACAAAAAGAATCTGTCAATATCATAATCCGATATTAAGAAAGGTGTTATTATATGATCTCAGATTAAACCAAATGAGGAGATTACCTGGAAACCAAAGCATATGGTTGGCATTGCATTGAAAACCGCAGTCCAGGAGGCAGCGCTGTAACAAACAAGGATTTAGCAAAGCGACATCGTTTGTCTGTGTGAAAGAGTCGAGGGACAAAGATCAAGTGAGTGTCGTCTCACCTGGTGGGAACATATCCCGGAGTCACCTCTTTATCTGGCCAGATGTACTTTATAATGACCACAATGGTAACATACCATGTTCCCATCACACTCAGTGCACTGCAAAGAAGAACAATCAGATCAAACCTAAACAAAGTCAAGAAAAAATGAACTGATTTTAATCCTCAGTGAGAAAAAGAGTGTACCTGGCGTATTTTTGAAATCCAATCTCTTTGGGAATGGAGAGAGGAAGAATAACCAAGACTGCAGTGACAACAATGGTAAATTTGCGGTCAGTGTACCAGAAGCCACCGGTGTTGTCTGCGTCATGAGCCACAACTGCTATCACTGCAAAACAGAAACAGGAATTTACAAAAACCTTAGAGAAGGACAGACTGGGATGAGTTTGTGTTTGAGAGTCAGAAGGGGTAGACTGACAAGTCCTTTTTGAACACATTTCTCCTGGTTTTGTTTATTAGGAAGTTAAGTTATTGTAATAAAATTTTTGGATATTTGGATTTTTTATATGGATTTTATTTATCGATATATTGATTATATTATTTTGGCCTTTGTCGACGTTGAAGCTAAAGGACTGCTCCGGATTTATATTGAGCATTTTGTGACATCGGTTGATACTTAAGAATCGTTCCCTGTGAGCGACTATGAAGAGTGAGGCTGTACGCCCGAGATAAGTTAAGAAAGCAGCACAGTTGGAATTATCAGCAAACTGCTGTAGACGTGGCAGAGATTTGCTTAATTGCTTAATAAAGTCACAGCAACTTCATTCATTCATGTCAAAAGACAGACAGAAAGAGATGGAAGGTCAACGTCTATTTGCAGAAACATCCTGAAGTAGGATTTCTACACAGTCAGCATCAGTGCAAGGAAATGCAAGAGTGGATCACATGAGCGACACATTTACTGAGCAAAAAGGCTGAGTGGTGTTGTTCTTGTTGCTCTTTGCTCTCTTCAATGATGCCACTGCCTTTTGTAAAAAGCTAATCAACACTACTACGACCAGACGTCTCCCTTTGCTAAATAAATGTGGGGCAAACGTGAAAGGTGAAAGAACAGTCAGCACTAAACAAAGCCGAGGGTGGCTGGCAGGTGAGTGATGATACTTACAGCGATCCAGCTGATCGCCTATGACAATAAAGAAAGCGATGCAAGTGCCGAAGGTGTAGACTGCGATGGCCACCTCACAAACGACTCCTGTGACTTTCCCACACGTGGCTCGAACAACCTCCTGATAGGTGCCTTCATTACTGACCTGGAGAAACCACACAGGTGATAAGTGATTCAACAGTAAGTTATACACTACAGTCTTTATAAATCCACTATCACTGAAGGTGCTTAAAGTCTCCAAATCCTGATCATCATGCATTCAAGTCACTGTCCAGCAGCTATCTATTAGAATTGGGTTAAATTAAAACCAAGAGGTTTTACGTAAAATATGACTTTCACACTAGGGCCTACGGCAATATGCACAGATTAGAAATACCTATTTTAGGGTATTAATGTTATATTTCATGTATAATTACTGCATTGCGGTTGTATACCTCCACTGACCAGTGCAGTTTCTATGTAGATATTTCAACACACTTTTTCCCAATTGAAACAATCACGTACAAGTGACAACTGATCAAAAGTGGAAGAAATTCCCTTAAGCAGTCTTGAGATATCACTTTCAAGAGGCCAAAGACGTAAAAGCCACGTGTTTTTGTGAAGCCACTTTGACCACGGACATCTAATCAATTTATCATTGAGCCCAAATGAAAGTTTATAGCAAATTTGAAGACATTTCCTAAAGCTGAAGCTTAAGAAATCAGGTTTAACCTGGAAACACTGGACTTCGTCAGCATGGAGGCATCAAAACACACATGTCCATCTATACACTTAATAAAACCCTGATGCTAGGTTTCAAAAACAGATCCAGGAACAGCCCTCCGACCCTCCACTTTCCCATTTAGTCAATCACGCTCTCACAGTTGCTTCATTCTCTCTTTCTATGCCGTCAGTTGTGAAAAGAAAAAACCTGCTGATAAAGCTCATGTGATTTCATTTAAAGCAGCTGAAACACAGCATGAGTGTAGTTAGAAGGCGCAGGTGTCCTACATTACTGACCATAAGAAAGGACACAATGTATTGCGTTTTATGTTTTTGCGTTTTTATGTTTCTATGTTCATTGTATGCACCAATTACCAGAGCAAATTCCTCGTAGGTGTAAACCTACTTGGCAAAAAAATACTTCTGATTCTGATTCTGATGTAGTGTAGATTTGCAACAGGAGCCTCAATGGCAGGCTTATGGAGAAACTATTGGTTCAGTTTTAAAACTGCACAGTCAGCCAATTCATACTCATGAGGTCAACAGTTTTCATGGTAACACTCAAGACAAAGTTCATCCTATGGCAGAATATGACACATTTGTCTAAACACAAGTCTGAGCCAATCGGGAAGTGAAATTCTGAACATTTGTGCAACCTCTAGTTTTTAAAGAACAACCAGACAATAAAAATGTTACAAGAAAACTGCTCTGATAATTCCAGCACTTACGAAGAATAAATAAAAGACATCAGAGAATGTAGCTGTTGGAGGAAAGATAAAAAAGAAACAGGTTGAAACACAGAGATAAAGAATGTTCAGGAAGTCACAGACCTGGGAACAGTAGCCGAGAATCACCAGTCCAGTGATAATGAAGATCAGCATGAACTGAAACAGGAAGCATCATGTTACAGATCCCATTTCAATATCAGTAGCTTCGTTGCTCACTAAACACACAGAGAGTCGGATTGTGTTCAATCACTGCAGTCTAACGTGTAGATACTGTGTCTGTCTGTGCTGAAGCAAGTTAGTTACAATCAGGCAGAAACTTCAGTAATATTTCAGGTTTCCACTGGTTTGAAGTGGTAGAATTGTACATCAGCCTGATAAATGTTGGTAGGTTAATGTTTCGCATTCTAAAACGAAAAAGGATTCTTTTACTACAAAGCTTTGATGAGACCTTATTGCCTAGACTGGTTTCCTTCTCTCTGTTGAACTGAAGAGTTTGCATGAGTGGGCAATAAAACAGTTTAAAAAACAAATCACAATAATATTCATCAAAAGCAACACAACAAAAGTTCAAAATATTGATATAATGCATAGGCATTGTATTAAGAGGCTGAAAAGGTTTGACACATTAACTGATCTACCTCGGTTGGTAAAATGTTGACCTTTTTACAAAGATGTTGTTATTCTCTGCTTATAGAGTTTAAAACCACAACCTTCATTCAGGCGCAAAAATATGTCTGAAAACCTAAAGGAAGTAATAACGATATTTATCGTGATAATGAGCGGAGAGCACGTGCTTCATTCAACAGGGGACAGGAGTCCTTTTCACTGTGATGTCCTCACCATTTGAAGGGTCACTCCTGCAGTTACTCCTCCAGCCATATTGAAAGCTGCTGGGAAGTTAAGCAGACCCGCCCCTAGCGCCGCATTCACCACGATGAAGACGGCTCCCAGAGACGACACCCCACCACTCCTCCTCCTGTCCGTCTCAAGGTGCTGCACGGAGTCCACACTGGGGCTCTGCAGGAGCCACGCCCTTTCTCCAGAGTCGCTGTTCCCAACGCCACCCAAGTCATCCACGTCAGCGTTGATCGCCATGACTTGATGGGCGCTGGCTCGGCGTGTGAGGCCTCACCAAAACCTGAATATCAGTTTTCAACTGTCTGAATCCAAGGGTAAGTGAAGTGGATCAGAACGTCTGAGTGAAGGGACAAATGATCCCTCGTGTGCAGATGGAATATTTGATGTCAAACCACTTTAGATCCACAGCTTTCAGGAGCAGCTGATGTTTCGCAGTTATCACCAGTGTGGTGGTGGAGCCACTCAGGGCTCGACCTGTACAGAAACATAGTTTGTATCTTTTAGACACATGCACTGGAAAACGACAACTGAACACATTGTTATCTTATATACAAACTATGTAAATGAGAAGTTGAACTTCATGTGTAAATTAATATAAATGAGGCAGCTTCACAGAGACTGTTTTTCAGAAAGAGATGCTCAGTGACAGGATGACGTAGATTTTTTAATTGAAACTATGATTTCTTGATAATTAAATAATATGAAATTTGTTTATCCCCAGTAATTTTTTTTACTTGTTGAAGTTCATTATCCTTGTCTAATGTGTAACAGTCAGTTAACCCACATGTGAACATATAGCAGGCTGTCAGGCTAGCAGGTTTTGATCATCTGTGGTTCTTAAGAGCAAAGTTTGGATTGGCCAGTAGAATTATTTCTATTACACCATGATGGATTTCAAGCATGAAAACTAAAAACACATGGACAGTTGGATTAATAAAACTGTTGAGGACACTATCTTGTATCTTATCATCCTTAAACTGGCTTCCCATCAATGTCAGACTTAATTTGACGATACTTGACTCCACATGCACTGCATGGTCAGGCTCCTGCTTACATCACTGACATGCCCCATATGCACAGCAATCCCAAGTAGGTCATCTAACAGCTCCTCTGACCAGGGCTAACTGGTGGTCTCACAAACCAGATACAAAATTAAGGCGTTAGTTCTTACAAAGTTGAGGCCCTAACTTTATGGAAAACTCGTTCTATAGATTTACGCTTTGCACTCTCTGCTAAAACTTTAAAAAATTGAAATCCACAACAGAAATTGTATTTTCTCACCATGTGGATTGTAGAGTTTGAATCCATGTGTTTTTACTGCCTCACTGTCGCAAGCTTTCATTGCATATATTATCAGGTATGTCTACTTTCTGCTGTTTTTGTGACTTTGGCCACTGTATTAAATACAACATTAATTACTCTGCTAGAGGTTGCTTCCTGTTTAAGCCCACAGTCGTGTTTGCTGTAGTGGAACTGTTGGAATAATCTCTCTTGATTTGGCTCTATACAAATAAAACTGAATTGAGTTTAGTTTTGAGTCATTGTGAGCGTACCTTTATCCCTGCAAATCCATGATGCCTGACTCTCATACAGCCAAACGGTGCACACCAGGGACCTGTAACAGAGACACATACATTCATTTACTCTTCCTGAAACAGATAGAAACCCTTGCTAAACATAAATCAACATAGAAGCGTTTCAGTCAAGCTGGATAGCCAATAAAGATATTAATACTCATATAGATATTTCTCCTTTTAAAAACAATGTTCTTGATGCCAGCAGACAAATAACCTTATTTAATACAAATAGAAAAATAAATCCAGCTCGGTCGATACCGAGAGTGTGTTGATGTGAACTCAACCATCAGCTGCTGACATAAACACACCGGCTTTCAGTGAGACTCCATGTTTTACTTCTCATTAACCTGACAATAACTTGTGTTGTCCTCTGCTCACCTGCAGTAGAGAACAGTTAGCAAACACCATGAACCTTCACGGACACACAACACAGCACAACACACGTGTGGACGTCTCTACCTCGGGTCCTTCCGCTGTGTGTTCGTCGCCGCTCGGAGGAGAACGTGTAGAAAGCGAAGGAAGCAGATTTACTGTTTTCTGACAGAGAATGACTGAGCAGCCCCGAATCACAGCAGCTGGGTGAAAACAGCAGAGACACGTGACTCTCCGTCACGTGACTGAGCAGCTGGGCGTGCCCGTGTCCGAGTGGAGTTGTGGGTAGCGTAGTTCTCTGCGTTTAGAGTGGCCTCGTCCACCGGTTTTAAAATACTGCATTACGAATACAAAAAACAGCACTAAAGTAAAGAGGAGATTATAAACAAGTGTATTCAAAAATCTAAAGTTAAAATGTACTCAATCCAGAAAAAGAATACTTTCAATGTTTAAGTTATACACATGCTTGATGCACCATTTTGTAAGACGTTTTTGACTGTTTTTCTTTAAACAATTTATTTATTATTAAGGATGTTAATGATGAGTGATTATTCCCCAGCAAGAAATGCCATTACAGTTACCCAGAGCCCAAAGTGACACCTTCAAAATGTTTCATTGTCAGTCCCAACCTCAGTTATTCAAAAAAAAGATTATTAATTTAAAGAAATTATAACAAAGGTTCATATTTTAGAAGCTGGCACTATGAAAATTATTAAGATGACCAGAACAGTTGCCTTTTCATTTTCGGTTAGTTGGCTAATGGTTTCAGCTCTACTTTAGATATTGTTGGATATAAAGTTATATTTTAAAGACAAAATTTGACCCTTGTCTTACTTTTTCAAGTAACTCAAGTTCATGGAGAGTAAAATTAAAAACTGACGTGAGGAAAAAACAGGCAAGATAATACAAGTACTTCAAATTTGTACTGAAGCTCTTAAGGAAATGTACTTTGTCACTTTCAACAACTGTTTACTTGATAGGGGGATTTTGATATAACTAGTCCACTTAATACAAACTTGGTGCTTCACTGAAACAAGTGGAATTCAATTATCGGTTTCAAAATCGGAAGGCTCACAGCTGAGTTGTGGGTCGGTTTTTTATTTGAAAGGAAAATTTACAATATATACTCTCAAAACCTCTTATAGTCATTGATTACCAGTTGAAACAAAACTATCAACGATTATAGGTATTTAAGATAAGCATTATGACAGTATGCTGATGTAAACCTACAGCTATACATACTGTTGTAATGTAAATGAAACCATCAAACAGAATAAACAAGTTGCCGGCACGTATGCATGGAGAGGAGTGTGAAATGCTGGTTAACTGATGACATTAGGGAAACCAAGGAAAACACAAACCCACATTAGAACAGATGATTGCTCTATAATAATTTATTGTTTGTTCAATAAGGTACATGTCTGATGATCCATTAATATTTCATGACAGAATGCAAAACATGGAGGCAAATTGCCAGACGTTTCAGACGCATGAGCAGAGTTGGGTGAGAGCACACATTCCTAAATGCCACCTGTGCCATCAGTCTTGATGAACAGATTCACTCACTGCCACAGCTCAGTGAATGAGCTGGGAGTGCAGACGTGTCGATGAAGAACTTTGGTGGAAGTCATTGATCACTTCTTTGTACTGAGTTGAACTCTTTAGGCTTGTGGACTCGTTTCAGGGACTGACCAGGAGACTGCGGCCCTGCAGGTTTAGTGGAAATGTACTGAATACAAGGGAGATTGACGGACACATTCCAAAGAGAGATAATACGGAGACTAAATTACCAGATGATTGATTAGTTCGGGTGAATTACCACAGATTAGTCTGAATAGTGAATAGATTTCCCGGATTGACTAATGCCTGTAAGGTCTAATGATAAAAACCTAATGTGTCAGCCAAATTTTTGAAAGTCAAACAGTGCATTGCTGCTTATAAAGTGCTACAACTTAACCATTCAAATTAAGAAAAGAAAAATAACTCTCATATTTCAAGAGGCTTCCAAAACGTGAGGGAGATCTCGCCTTGCATGTAAAACTAATGCACAGCCTAGCATGACCCCAGTGTTAGTCTATAGTGTGCTCAGAGCAGATGCAGTGCACATTTAGGACACTAATGCACAGCCAACAGTTGATTCAACATGATAAATTCACACAGATGAGACATCAGTTCAATCAGTGAGAGGGAGATTTCTTCTGTTTTTAATTTGGCAGGGGGAGACTGTTCAGTTAAATAAATAAAAAGTAATAGGAAAAAAGAAAGCAGCTGAACAGGGACAAAGTTGAACTCACGATGAAATCCAATCAATAAAAAGTCTAAGTAAATATTGAGCTCTTTTCTAACGGCGGAATGGAGCAGACAGAGAGTAAGTAGCACATGGCGCTCCTCGATCACACCGCTGCTTTGATTTTGTCTTCTAGCACGATCCGCTCTACTTGGTAACCGCGTGGATCGCCTCTGCCAGGTAGCCCACGTTTCCGGAGGTCACGCCCGCCATGGAGATTCTGCCGTCCTTAGTCATGTACACGGAAAACTCCTTTGTCAAGCACTCAACCTGTGGGAAAACACATTGACACAAACACAACACATTCACGCGTCAGTATTTTCATGCTTTCAAGGATCCACAGCAGCCCAGTGAAACCATCAGATGGTGGTCGTTGACAAAATCAAAGAACAGACAGAGAAAGATTTCTGGATTTATTAGTAGAACACTGAAAACAAAGTCAGTGTAGGTCACTGTTAATAGAACATAACCTGATGGGAGTAATGTGTTATCCTACTAATAAATCCAGAAGGTCTGTGATTTTGTTTCCTATTTCTCTCTGTCTGACGTTTTTACTTTTTCTTTGGTACAGATGGTTCTTCTGTAAACTGTAAAATGTTCTCAGCACTCTTTTATGTAAAAGGAATAATTTAACACTGAAGTACAGTTTGATGAGAAGATAGATATCATTCTCATGTCCACAGTAAAGAGATAACACATCGTATGTTGTTTGTTTATTTCTTCACAAAAATGTATCTACTGTTTCTTGAATTTAAGCAGTTTGTAAATCTGTAAAACTATACAAACTCTTATGGGATTTTGCTGAGTTATACGTTTTCTGTACGTTCTCATTTGATACATGATTAATGAGGAACATATTTTTCTGTCGTCCTCGACTAGCCATCGCAGTGAAAACCAACGATGTGCGTGTGTGCGTGTGTGTGTGTACCTGTTCAGGTTTGAGGCCTGTGAAGCAGAACATCCCAATCTGGTCGATGACGTGCTGCCAGTTGTGAGAGGAGCCCTCCTTCTTCAGTCCAGCTGCCAGCTTTTCTCTCATCATAATGATGCGGTTTGCCATACCGTGGACCTCCTCCAGCCTGGGTGGAATATGAAAACCATCAAAAAGATCAATAATTCGATTTTTGGAATACATTTTAACTGGTTTGACGCATATGAAAGATGGAGACTTGAACCTGAAGGTAAAGTACGATTCATATATATATATATGTATGTATAGATCAATTGACACGTACCACTGTGAGTTCAGGTCTGGTGTATTGAGAATGGTTGAAGCAATTCTGGCACCGTTCATGGGTGGGTTGGAGTAAATGGGCCTGATGAGGATTTTAAGCTGAGACTCGACTCTCTTCGCCTCCTCAGCATCGTTACACACGACAGTGAAGCCTCCCACACGCTCACCTGTGAAAATCAACATGCACCATATGACAGTTAAACAATGATTTACAGTGCTAGCTGACCAGTTAAGAAAGTAACTATATTATCTCACATTTTAGTATGAAAAGTCGAATACTTGAATAAGTATGCTGTGCTATCATTGTTTTACCACTAGGTGGTGACAAAACACAAGCTTGACTACACCCAGTGAGTCACAAGGTAGACTTTTCATTCTCTGGTCATGTACTCCATCACTGCCAGTCAAATAAAAATACTTGTGCACATGGGTTTATAAGATAAAAATATCTTATATCTACGGTTACATCTCTCTGATCTTTATTGACATCTATCGAATAAGCATTTGAAGTGGACACTGACTCACCATAAAGTCCCATGTTCTTGGCGAAGGACTGGGACAGCACGATGTTGTGGCCCTCCTCAATGAAGTGGCGCACAGCCCAAGCATCACGATCAATGTCTCCACTGGCGAAGCCCTGATAGGCCATGTCGAAGAACACGAGCAGATTCTTTTGCTGTGAGGTGAGAAGGATAGTGGAAGGACACAGGAAAGAGACAACCAGTTAATCATGGTTAACAAATAGACACAAGGACAGTGCTCAACTACAGTGGGAGAACTTGATTTTAATACAAAAGGAGAATGTGTATTAACGTCATTCTGAGAACTTTTTTTTAGGCGCAATGCGCACCTTCACAACGCTGGCGATCTCCTTCCACTGCTCCTTCTTGGGGTCCACACCGGTGGGGTTGTGGGCACAAGCGTGCAACATGATCACACTCTTGTCTGGCATATTCTGTGATGAAACAGAAGGCATTGGAGTCAACAATCAATATCAAGTACAGCACAGACTGTGTTTGAGGACAATGTCTTCACTGCAGCACCTACAGCCAGATATATAACCGATTACATATATGACAGAAACTTTTGATTGGAACAGTCACAGTTTAGCACTGCATCCTCTGAACTTTGTGCATGCAAGACTGAACTAACACTACATCATTGGTGGGCCAGCCAAGTTTTTTTAGTGTCCACAGTCATATCATCTGACTGAGGGAACGCAAATGTCCATATCAGCGGAAATGGACAATAAATGGATTTTTCCCCGTCAGATCCCTGGTACAAAGTGTGTGAAGTGTCCGACTGAGCAGATGTGCAAACAGATAAAACCGGCTGATACCAGACATTATGTAAATACGTTGCAATGACGTAATGAATAAGTTATTTGACGTACTTAGGTTCCGCAATTGTTTTAACCTCCATCCTCAATTTTCAAATGGATCATAAACAGTCCAGCCATATACTTTTGACCAAGTGCCTTTCCACAATGTGCATTCTTTTTTTAAGTGAAAGTCAAAATATTATTAAAAAAAGGGCTTCCTAGCAACTTTAATAACATTAATACCTCTGTTCCTAGTTAAACTGAGAGCTAACCACTGATAAAATACTTTGTGATCATTTTTTGAGGGAAATGACAATTTCAGAGCATGAAAAGATGCCACAATAGACTTTGAAATAAAATTTGAAAATGTTTCTTCACACATTTCCCTAGAGTTCATCATTAATGTCTTACAGAAATGTCCTCCAGAGCTCCATTGAAGTCGAAGCCACATGTGGCGGGGTCGTAGTACCGGTAGCCTTTGAGCTGCATGCCAGCGTCTCGGAAAATGGGCGTGTGGTTTCCCCAGGAGGGCTTGGGCAGGTACACGTCACGTGGGCCTCCGTGGAATCGAGACTGTGATGAGGGAAAAACATGGTGAGATAATCTCACTTAAAATATTTGTTTCTGCAAAAAAACAAGAGGAGCTTACCAAAAAGTTGGCTCCAATGCGCAGAGATCCAGTTCCTGAGATGGTTTGAACAGTGATGTTCTGTTGGGAGAAGAGATCTGGACTTTACATCCCGTGGATCTGATTGGAAGTGTATTCAGTTTTGGGGAATATTCAACAGTCAAACTCACCCTGCCGCTCTTCATGACCTCACTATCAGCACCAAAAGCCAGTTTGGCACAGGCCTTGGTGAAATCCCCCAGACCAGTGATGGGAAGGTACTCCTTGTCCATCTGTTTAGATGCAATAATACCTTCTGCCTAGAAGAAAGTGTGACATCAAAAGTTATAAAAACACCACAGTAATTCCCTCACTGTTACTCTGCAGTTTCTACACAAAACATCTTTAATTTTATATAAAACATTTGTGTTCAACTCTCTACAAACGCATTTACACTTCCTAATGGTGACAAGGCAGAACTTCTCGTTATTACTAACACATGTCTCACTCCCAAATACATGGAATGCTAACATGCTGATTTTACACAGAGTTGCAGAAGCTTGGCTCAGGATGAAGAAGCAAGAAGGAACCAATGAGAGCTGTCGTGTTTGGGGAAGTGCAGGAGCCATGACCAACGTCAAAGGACAGGGCTGCTTCTCTCCCTAGACACCACACACGAAACTGCGTAGTCAGGTATTACTGTCTCCGCAACTAGAAAATACATTTACTTGTTTGTAACTAGAAAACCATAAGTCTAAATGACCTGTAGGGTTTCAAAGTGTGACCACAGGAGATCAGACATCATCAGGCACAGTTGTTGTGCTGATGGACTCGGAATTTCTCCTTTGCCAAGCTTAGATAAATATTTCAGCAGAAGATATCAAAGGACTCCTGAACACTTTCTTCACTGCTGAGTGACCACTCTGTGTGTACCCTTGAGTATGTGTGAGAGAGAGACATTAAAAAACACACAAATATTCAAGGAGGCTTGGCAGCAGTTCTACCTTGCGCACACAGCTGAGCACAAAGGGCTTGCCCTGGTCGTCCCTGTATGCTCCCACTCCCAGGTTCATTTTCTTGGGGTTGGTGTCTTTCTTGAAGGCCTCGGACACCCCCAGGATGGGATCGGGGGGGCCCATCTGCACTCCGGACCACCATGAGCTGAAAGACACCAGAGCAGGAGGAGAATAATGATGCGGATGGGACAACAAACACTGAGGAAAGTCAAGAGTTCACTGATAAGAGTTCATCTGAGCGCATTGCCCCGAAAAACAGCCATAACCCTCACAAACAGAAAAGGGACCGCTTCCTCACAAGGTCTTGAACCGTGCTGCTTCTACACCGGACACACTAATGTTATAACTGTATTAGCTGTGCTCCTGTGACATGCTGTTGGCCTAATGCTCCAGATTAACGCACTCATGTGACCTGAGGATACTACACTAACGTAAATCTCATGAGCGACACATGATCAGTGAGCACAAGTTTCAAGAAACAAACGTTATAATCCATTCAGAAGGTCCAGAGTCCAAAATCAAGAGTAGCAGTTAATCTGGATCTAAACCCACTCAGGTCCTTACAGAATCTGGAGCAGGGCACTTGATGTTGAAAAATTTGACTATCATTAAAGAAAATATAATTATGAACAAACAAAAAGCTTTTATCAATATCTGCATTTTTAAAACTGGCAGATATCTGGGTGCGACTGCTTGTTTATTTTCAGCACATTAGGTTTAAAAAGGTTTATCTACTTATACAACAACTGAGTAATCGGATGATTTTTCTAATTCTGACAGAACAATAAACAGTACAACTAATAAATAAGCCAAGTAGAATGTTACTCAGTTGAGTGCATACCCTCAAGAAGACATTACAGTTCCCTTATGAATCTACATTTATATTAAATACATCCCGATTTTTATTTGGATCGGCACCTGATTGCACACACTACACATGGTAATAAACCCAACACTGGATCAGAATATACTCTGAATTATATATTTATTCCCATATAATACATAAATATATCTATCATAAATCCTCATATAATCTTCACATTAAACCACGTAAAACTAGATGTGAGTGGAGTGGAGATGGATGAGGGGGGGGAAACGTAGCATGAGGGACATCAGCTCAAAACTCTTTCTTACAATGAGGAAGACTCAAACACTAACTGGCTTCTCTGTGCACGATATATACACCAATATAATCAGTAATTAGTTGAATTATAATCTAGGGATATCTGTCTTGCGGTATCTATAAAATGATTCCCACGCTTATTTCCACAAACATTCATAAAGAAAAACACTGTTGCATTATGTTAAATACAGCTGAAACTATTAGCATTTTAAATCAGTGTGCAAATTAAAAGCTAAAAATGAACTAGAAACATTAATAGACTCGTCTTGTGTGTTAAAGGCCTTAAAGTCTATGCACTGTTGACTGTTTTGTTGTAGGATATTGGGCTACTATGTCATAATGGCTTGCTACCAATATAATAATTGCCATTTAGCTGTAACATTTGACACTTGACATTAATACATTAAATACATTATGTCGCACATCTGCTTGGTAAACGTGAATTGTTACGTATTGCGACCTTTACTGCATTGCTGCTCACACATCGTCTCATGTTTCCTCTTCGTAAACCCTATAAAGTTTGCAGCTAAATTTAGGTCTTCAAAAAGGGCAAGAGTCTCCGATGCGAGGCCGAGGTTAACAGTGCAAGTGTTCACTTAAATACAATGGAGCATTTGATCCTGTGATACTATACAGGCTCTATAAACTCAGTAGCAGCAGTATTTTATAGTGCAATACAGCAGCAATATGAAAATGCAGATCAAAAGCACACTGTTGAAGTTCATAATGTCCTAGTGTATTTTTAAGGCTGTAATTTCTGGTCTTACGGTGCTGTCATCACAAATCCCAGTGTGTGATTCCGTCTAATACTTTTGAAGTTCTGGATTGGATCAGATTTTCTTATTTTTATTGCATATACATATATTGCAGCATTGTACACTACGTAGTTTTGTGCATCTGATAATCCCAGCAACAGAAATACTACATGCAGGAGGCACTGGGTGGAAGTGGTCGCATCATACCTGCAGGGTGCGTGCACACAGAACCTTTGAACATCTGAACTTCAAAACATCAAACATCACAGCGACTGACAGTTATCAGTGATCGATAGAGCAAAGGCTTTAGAGGGGAGTTGCAGGTCAGGACTGCAACATTTACAATACCTTTCATTCAGATCTAACTGTTTCAGAGTCTGGCTACAGGTGTATGGGGGGTGACCAATTGTGTTTCATTTAGTTTTGGGAACCAGATCGAGGTGTTTGAACACGAGGAGACAAGTCAGAGGCAGGAACTGTGGACACACCCTGTCAGACGGAAATGTGATCTGTCTACAAATCGAAGCCCAGTGTTGGACTGAAAACAGGAGCTGAGGAGAGATCAGGTCCACAGACGTCAGGTGACGCTGGTTCTTACACTAACGGAAGCTACATGTGCTCAGTGTTGAAGCAGATGAACGCGCAGCATCAGACTTAACGTGGTTTGTCCTCCAAACGGAATAAGAAAGGACACTGGCGCCGGCCTCAGCTTCCCTGCTAGATATCAGCCAATCAGCGATCGAAGGCGGAACACGGCAACCAATCAGCTCGCACAATTTGCCCAACTACGGCCAGTCGCTCGGCTCAAACAGTACGTGGGCTGATGAAACTGAATTAATCGCGATCGCGTTAATGATGCTACAAAGTTTATCCTTAAAGCCAAACATAGGGAAATACAACGAATCCTAACACACGACACAAGGTTCAATGGTGATTATGTTTAACGTAAACTATTCAACCGAGCTGCACTGTTCTCCTGTGCGCTGCTGCTGCTAAACAGGAACCTGTGATACATCCCAACGTGACTTTCACGAGTAGCTTCTCTGTTAGCATTGCTGAGTTAGCATCTAAAGTGAGACTAACACCTCAGAGAGGGAGTGTGGAGCATCAGGCGCTGACCCGAGGAGCGTGACACATTCCGGCAGCTGATCTCCCATGTACCCGGGCCCGGGTTAACGGTTTGACCCCTGTCTAAGCTAACCAGCTAACAAGTAGCCACACAGCGCTGTACGGGAAAGCGACGCTTCACCGTCAAATATAACGGCGAACAACAGAGCATTAAACATGAACACGCTTGTGTGTGCTTGTGTGTGTTAGTCTGCTGCTCCTGGTGAAGCTAGCTGCGGGGGTAACGTGACAGCTCGCGGCAGAGCAAACCCAGATGACCGGGTTCCGAACGTGTCCGTCCGCTGGGTGCGAGTGATGCCTCCGCTGTTTACCTGTGGCGGGTGGACAGGGTTCCCAGGGATGGAGAGATGTTCCCCAGACAGTAGATCACCTTGTGGGACTTGAGCAGAGCCATCGCTGCGCTGCGGAGTGGAGCCTGGAAGGATGTGGAAGGATGTGGACGGACGTGAAGGGCAGAGAGCAGAGGAGCGACGCGCAGGTGCGTGATGACGACAGAGCAGCCTACGACAGCGCAGTGACGTAAGTGTGGAATAAATAACTTGTTCTTTGGATTTATTCCCGTGTCGTATTCTTTAAGATTGTCATTAAGTTAAGTTTGCATTATTTTTCAATATTTTTTAGAATATTGTGTTTTAGTTCATTACGTTATTCATTTACTTTATTGAATTTCTTTAATTTAGCTTGTCATCAGCTCTCTTGTGTTGCGTTGTGTATTGGTTTGTCAGATAGTGAATATAAATATTTATAATATAAATATAATATCCCTCTTTTTAGGGGGGAATAATGTGAACATTTTTTTTTCCTTTATTTGTATCTGATTGCTAATTTATTATCTGTCTTCTTCTCTGGTTGTATTACTGCAGTAAAGTGAGCCGTCATCTGGGAAGCCAGCCGCCACTCGGGTTTTTGTTGCGCGTCTAGTACTGCCTCATACGGTAAAGCGGTATAGATAGTCGGAGCGCTTAAAAAAGAACGAAAAGACAACTATATCTTAGTTATAGTCTCTCATTTGATTTTTTTTTATCTCTTCATGACGTATCTGTTCATTTAAATTATATCGTTTGCTGCAAATTGAAGAGCAAGTCTGTAAAAAAGGACCACTGTATTAGAAATGTAACAATATTTGGATGCTGATTAAAAATATTCCTTGAGAGGTTACAAGTGACTTCGAGTGGATTCCTGTTCATGGTGTCTCTGACTATGGTCACAACATTTTTTTGTGTATTTTTACTGTAGAATAACTGAGAAAATGAAAGATGAAATTTGTGAAAGTGTACGAATGTATTCATAATTTTGCCATATTTGGAAGCTGATTAAAATATTCCTTGAGAGGTTTCAAGTTACTTCGAATGGATTCCTTTTCATGGTGTCTCTGACTGTGCTCACACAAATGTTTTTGTATTTTTACTGTAGAATAACTGAAAAATGAAAGATGAAATCTGTGAAAGTGTACGAATGCATTCATAATGTAGCCATATTTGGAAGCTGATTAAAAATATTCCTTGAGAGGTTACAAGTGACTTCGAAGGGATTCCTGTTCATGGTGTCTCTGACTATGCTCACACACATTTTTGTGTAATTTGACTGTAGAATAACTGAGAAAATGAAAAAGGAAATCTGTGAAAGTGGCCCAATATACACATTTGGATGAATATTAAAGATATTCCTTAACAGGTTGTGAGTATTTCCAGTGGTTTCCTGTTGATAGAGCCTCTGACTATGCAATGTCCACATTTAAATTTAGAAGAAACCTCCTGTTTTCACAGACTCATTCCACTTCAACATGATAGTAGACGATGATAGATGATAGAGTGTCAGCGACATTATATCAGTAAAGACTAAACTAAATTTTAAAAATGACTTCCCTTAAACTGAAGAGGGATTTTGTTTTATTTTTTAAACAATTAATTAATTGTTACTGAATATCATTGTGGGGTCTTACCTTCCTCCATGTTGTTAAATGTACTCTCAAAAAAACATTTCCAAATACACGTACAAGGATATGAGTTGGAGTGTGTCAACTTTACATTTGTCCACTTTGATCAAATCAAATCAATCAGAGTTTATTGTCACATGCACCAATGGCAGCGGCATCGGAGCAGTGAAATTATTGTGACATGGCAGGCAACTTCTACGCAGTAGACGACTTTACAACATATAACATAACATTGTAACATATAACATATAACACAGTCAATCTAGATACACACATACAAAAGATGGTACAAATAAGAAATATATGAGGCGACTAGCTGCTGACACACTCTCAACGCACACACACACTGAGTCGTATCCCCTATAAGCACCAAACCATGGAAAGAACAAATCATGAGAACAAGCATTTTTAAATACTTTTTATTATATTTAATAAAAAATTATAAATTAAAGAGTCCGGAACCCGTACCGCAGAAAAAAAATTCCAGCCGTAAACATGTCGTCCTGCTCACGCACCAACTTTTACGTTTTGTTCTGCCAGGTCCCCCAGGGGGCTCCCCTCTTCAATTATCCGCCAACTCCGCCTCCCACAGCCAGGTGAAGAAGTCTGTGACCGTCTTAAGGGCCACACCCTCATCAGGAAGATGGTCCTGGTCTTTGCGTGTCCCAGCCAGACATTTGTAGAAAATACGGAGGAGATCTGGAGAACAAATACATGTCAGTCATCGTTTCAGCTGGGACGAAACGGAAGTAAATCACATTTTTCTGTGACGTGTCCCCAAATCCTAATGTTAATAATTCAATTAATGCGATTTGTATCTAGATAAGAAAAATTGATGGTTTAGAAATGACTGAAGACGGCATTGTGTTTTGCAAAAGTGATTTGGAGTCGGAATGATTTTCCTCAAATGAACAAACAAGTTAATGTCAGTGGAGAACAAATTTGAGATTCAAAGTTTGAACCCGAATGGTTCCAAATGTCCTTAAATTGCTAAAAAAATAAACGGAAATATGAAAATCTACAATTCCATATAACAAGGCGAAGTTCTTCTGCCGATGGGAATCATGTGACAAGAGCAAAGCTCCAGAGAAGCTAATAAATGGACCTTGTAGTGAGATTGATCTGTTAGACTTGTTTGATCACAACTGAGAACTTGTTACACAGTTTACTCTTAAGAAAAGAAGAAAAAGGATCATGTGTGAGTTTCATTTGGAGTGAGCTCTGATGCAGAACTTACGTGGAGGATGATCGAGGGTGACGATCAGCGCCTGAAGCTCCTTAAGAGCTTCCTGCTGTCGCTCTCTCTCTGTGTTCCTGTACTTGACTACTGCAGGGCAGTCTCTTATGAAAGAGGGCCGTGTGCACCCTACAGTTGGTGTGTCCTGCACAGTGAAGCAGGAGGCAGAGTAAATTCATTCGCTCGGCAGAGAGATAAATATTGTAATCAGCGTTGCGATTTGAGCTGGTGGAGAGCCTACCTTTCCCTGCTGCCTTACACACAGCCGCCATCATCTCCCTCAGGTAGGGAGACGAGCTCTTCTGAGATCTATTCCGCTTCTCCTGAGAAACGGGGAACAGAGGAGGAGGAGGAGGAGGAGGAGAAAAACACAGTGTCTGTCAAATTCACAAGAATCAGCTCAGAAGTGATGATACTGAAGAGCAGTAAACACAAAGCCCTTTTCAGACAGGACCTTCAGGCGAATGTCCTTGTCCACATGAACGTTTGTGGACCCAGGGAGGAAACAGTAACATTTTGGAGCACAGGTGGATCCAGGAATTGTATTGATGAGATCTTACCAACAGTCGTGGACCAACATTAGTTTCAAGGTCCGAAATATAAGTATATTCCGTTACTCTACAACCAGGTGTAACTCAGCCCTCTGTCTACCCTTCAGGATTTTTACCACTAACTCGCAGAGACTGGTTGATGTCACTTTTCGTACCTTCACACAGCTGAAGACCTGCTGTTCACTGGCAATGTCCTCCAGCAGGATCCTCTCCATATGATGTCGAAGCTCCCTGGGAAGCGCGCTTATCAGCTTCTGTTCTTGTGGAGACTGGAGAACAGGCTCAGGTTTCACTGTCAAGGCAAATAAACAAACACAGTCACAACAGTGTGATTGATGGCAGAGAGTGAATGAGTCAGTATTATCGTCCTGTCTGTCCGGTGTTGGGCAGCGACGTGCGTCTCACCAGGCTCTCGAAATACTGCTGCGCTCTTGCTCAGATTTGTAATATGCCATAAGTTACTGTTTTATATCAGGGTTTCATCAAGTTAAAATTAAAACCTTTTTAAGAACATAATGAAGGAAATTCAGTCTTCCATCATTAGGTGTTGTAGTATGAACTCCAAACAGTTACAAGCCTCCTGATCAGCAGGTCATGTAGTGTGAACTGCACAGTGAACCGACAGCTTTAAAAGTCATGTGGTGTGACCTCACCTGAGTCACTGGCCTTGGCTCCTCCACTGCTGCCCTTCACCAATGTGACTTGAGCCCGGGGGCCCAGCTGATTCTTCTCCTCCATTTGAGGCTGCAGAAAGAGAAGCGATTATGATCACTCGAAACATTTCCAGCAATAAATACTACAGATGAAAATAGTAGAAAATCTGAAAGGAAAAGTCTAAATGTTTAGACTGAAATCTAAAGGTAAAGATTTCCAGTCTTCCATGTTCTCAAAATGTCCAGCAGAGGGAGAACTAAGCTTCTTTACAAAGCACTGTCTGACTCATGCAATGCCCAACGTTAATCAGAGTGCATCCAGCAGGTGGAGATCCCACAAAGTCTGTTTTCCTTCTATTCTGCAGTACCTCATGGATCCTTTGTGCCACCTTTGCACTGCCGAACATGCAAACTACAGTAATGCTGCACTGATGAATTCATTAAAGATCAATAGTTATCACGTCTTCCTCAGGTTTCTTCCATTTTTCCCTGTTCATTGTTTCCATGGAATTTTTTCTTACATTTCTTTGCCATGATCTATGTATTCATATCTATGTAAGACCCACTCACCAATCTCAGGTTTATAATATCCTGCAACAGGAGCCCTATCCGAGAAGACGTCTGTCCCTCTTTGACGATTGTTATCATCTTGTTAAAGTACTTATCCATCTCAGGCTGGTGAAACACAGAGTGAGAGAGACAGTTAATTTGAGACATGAGGTTCATGCACTAATGTCAAAAACACTGCTGACAAAAAGTTCTCATCACATCTTCATCCCTGCAAACCTTTTAATGACCGTAATAAAATAAATTTAAGATTTATGTCAAATGTACTACCACCAGCTCACCTTGGCCACCACTGAGTCAGTGTCCCTCCCGATTGTGGTGAAAAGGCTGCAGAGACACTCCAAAGATTCTTCGGTGTGGTTGTCCAGCAGCTTGTCCATGCAGGCCTGAATGTTGGCCGTTGTTAGCAGCTTGAGTTTGTAGAGTTCTCCAATGAACTTGACTTTGCCGACGGAACGCAGCCGGATCATTCCCTCTGCCTCCTGCAGCTCTTCCTTGTCGTTGTCAAATTCCTTCTTACAACGGCTCAGCAGCAGCTTGATAAAGCTCACTGTGTCGTTGGGTTCTTCAGTGGTGGGCACTTTGAGCTGCACATGAACAGTAAGTGGAATGAATTCAGTAGAGAACATAAGCATTAAAATAAAATAAGTAATGAACTAACCCTGAATTTTCTGCAGGTTTAACATTTGCTTTTGTATTTCGACAAATTAACATTTTCATATTTATGTACTTCTCTAAATCCAATTCAAACAATTACATTACAAACACAAGACTCTCTCGTTCCAAAGTCGACACACTTTCTCTGCTCAACTAATCATGACCTATGACCTGCTTACCTCGGCGAGGCAGCGGCACATGTTCTCGTAGGTCACAGAGAAGCTGGGCTCGTCAATGGCTTTTTCTAAATCCAGGTCCATGACTCCTTCGACCTGCTCCTCCTTGTTGATGGTCAAATTCATAACCTGCTTAATAAGCTGCTTGAATTTCTCAGGCGTCAGCTTGTCCAGGATACTGCGGACCAGTTTGAACAGGTCCTGAGGGGAATAGGTTATAACAGGTACTTAAACTCTGAGGTCATCAAGCACAAAGACCAATCTCTCCATTGGTCCATTTTACCAGACAGCTGATTAGTTCTTCAATAAACAAGGTTATATTTTATTGTTAGAGTTTCACTTTCAAAGGATCTTGATGTTTAGAGTGGTAATTTCCATGAACAGGTTGAAATCTAGTGTGGATCCAGATTTTGTGAATCAAAATAAGTATTTTTAGGGATGTGTCATAAGTCAGTTATATCAGAGAATGGGTATTTTGCCTGTGTTTAATGTGAGCCATCTGTAGAGCCTATTTTAGTACATGCAACTGATCCCAATATGCATTATAATGATAACGTGGCCTATCAGCCTTGGAGAACATAAGAGTGCCTTTCTAGTTCAGCATATCAATTGTTTTAAATGTATGTTACATCCTGACTATATATGTCATTACACTGTATTCACACCCTTTCACATTTTGTTGTGTTGCAGATAAAAATCCTCATCAGTCCAAACTCAATACCTCATAATGGAACATGAAACAGAAAACACTGTCATTCAGAAGGAGAATAGGGGAGTGCCTTGTTATCCCTACTGAGCATTATGAAAAATTGTTCATTGTATGCAAATACTGCAAATTCCTACCCCGCAAGTGGTAGGGCCACAGGG
This sequence comes from Pseudopleuronectes americanus, assembly GCA_038501795.1. Classification (NCBI taxonomy): domain Eukaryota; kingdom Metazoa; phylum Chordata; class Actinopteri; order Pleuronectiformes; family Pleuronectidae; genus Pseudopleuronectes; species Pseudopleuronectes americanus. The sequence goes on from CM076716.1 coordinate 15,633,847, forward strand.
CTCCATTATTCGTTGATTGGTTGGGTAGACAAGGGCGTGTTTGTCGGGATGGTGGGCCTAGCAGTCTGCAACTGAGTCCTCTGGAAAAACTGTATGTTGGTTGTGAGGAGATGTCCAGCAAGTAGGGAGAGAAGAAGTGATGACAAATTAAAGGTCAAAGGAACCGCAAAGCACATTATAGGACAAAGCACATAACTCATATAATACAATTAAAGGAACAACATAGCACATTAAAGGAAAAAAATCTGCCTTTGAACCATGGCGCAACATCCTGGAAAAACTGCAGTTCACTGGGTGGCCACTAGTGGCTGGCTCCAAGAAGTAGTCAATTCCCATTGACTCCCATGTTAAAAAGCCCAACTTTAGAGCAGAATTAAACTTGTTTACAGACTGGTTCAAAAAACGGTTTTAGTCTCAATTACGAGGTTCTTCCTTTGGGTGGGGTGAAAGATGGCGACGGGTGAACGCCTCCTACTAGTCTCATTTTCACTCTGCAAAAACCAACGGATGATGTCACGGACCCTCCGTCCATTTATATATACAGTCTATGCTTTATACTTATTAAAAAAACCTTGGACAATGATTAGAATTCCAAATTGTTCATAAGTGACCAACACATCAGGTTTAAAACAAGACTTCCTGCATGAGTGAATACACTGACTCGGGACTGGCTAGTCTTACTCTCTTTATTGGAAGGAACCAATCAATATTTAGAGTAATTATACATAGAATGTTGGAAAATATCATATTCGGATACTTCTTACTAGGCTTGTTGCTTTGGGAGATTTTGCTCACAATCCACCTGGAAACATTCGTACATGGATCTGCCTCCAAATCCACCCTCCACACGCCCACGTTCAACCATAAATGGTCAATGCAAAGCACATTGTGAATATTAAATGATGCTGCTGACCAATGGGTTTCCACCGTGAGTCCTGACAGAGTCACAGTGTCAAGCGATGAGAAGAGGAAGCGAAACTTTCTGACAGTGACATCGATGTGTTTGCTTGCGAGGTGGAGGTGAAGAGCGACTTTATGGGACAGCAGTGATGTCACTAATAAAGAAAATACACTGATATTCTGCCGCTGCTGTGGATAACACAATGTGTGAGAGTGAGTATGATCGAGAGAACAGAGCCTGAAGTAAAAAAAAAGATTACAGATCACATATCAATAGAATCTATATCAGCTGATCAGACATTGCTGAACCCTCGCTTCCTCCTCGTCCTTCCATTGGCTTGCACACATCATGAAGAACCCCGCACTACTGTCACGGCAGTATTTATTTATTTAGAGCATCGGACCAATTCCCTCACATCTGTGGACCCTCACCTCCACTCTGGGATATTATTTGGAAAGTTTATTAATTTATTGTAAGTGATCTCCTGTGAACTCTGTGCACTTGATGGCACAGTCACATTCACTGCAGAGATTTGATGATACCCGCACAGTGTCAGAAGTTATTATTAAAACCTATTAATGACTCGGCTCCGTAACTTCACTGTTTAATGGAATCTGAACGTAATTTGCTGTAAGTTGTTTTATATATATTTTTTTTTATATCACATCCTGCAAATCCTGCGCCTACATCAAAATCACTACTGTTTGCAGAAAGTTTACACATCTTCCGCCGCAAACTCAAAACACACCTCTTACGACTATACCTTTAATACAAATATTTAGTAATTAACAATTTAGTAGAACTTAAATGGCACTTACTTATAGCACTTCTTTTTTGGAGAAATTGTTCTTAATTCTTGTTGTTCTGGGTTTGGGTTGAATGCACTTATTGTAAGTTGCTTTGAATAAAACATCATTTCTGCAGCAGTATTCTGCAGTAACTCAATTTGTCCACTTGAGGACAGTGTTATACAAACAACATTGCATCATTATTTTTTGCAGCAGCAGCTATTTGCGTGTTTATCTGCTGGTGAATTTATCCAGGTCATTGTGGAAGCTTTTCTAGTCACGGTACTGACTGTCCAATTCAGCAACGTGTCCAACAGGACATCTCAGGTCATATTTAACAGATTAGAGTGTCTGTGAACATGTTGATTTTAACAGATCACTGAAAATGTAACGCTATTTGGGGTCTTCCCTATTGCAAAAAAAAAGAGTATTGTTTTGGATTGAAGGACAATTAAGAATTGTCCTAACTGATTAACTTTCTGTCTGAGCACTGATACCTTCATCCTTCCACCAGGTAGCGGCCGTCTCCACATTTCACTGCACAAATCTCACCACACTCGATTTTACTTAAAAATGACGTGAAGAAAGATACTTTCTTTTTAAACCAATCTTTAAAATGGAATTGCAATTACAGATAATAATCTCACCCACTATAAATGTGGATCACTTTGTCATATGGTAAAATATTCCTCTATATTTGTCTTCAACCAATCTCGCAGCATAATACTCAAGTGTGTTTGTTTTTCTGATACCCAGGTCAAACTATTACTTGTGGCATATTAAGTGAAGATGCCAGGCTGGCTCTCACGTTCTGTGTTGTCAGTTTGTGTGAACAGCAGCTTCACTGTCACTCAGTCTGTGCAGAAGGATCCTCGAGGGACGTGAGACGCTGGAGCCTGGAAGTGCATGAAACATTCGCCTGCAACTGTGCAAACAACAGCAGCCTCCACTGGCACACAGGACGGGAAGTGTTTTTGGCTTACATGTTGGGCTGCAAGTGTGGGTAGCAGATAGACAATGGATATTTCCAACAAACCCAGCATGTCAGAGAGAACCCAGTAACACATCCAGTGTTCTAAAGCCATTTATCCACCTTCTCTATTGCTTATTCATTTGCAGTGTGCACGGTTTTCACCTTTGTTTCCTTATTAGTAAATGTTGTAGCTGTAAAACAGTATATGCATGTCCTTGTATGAGATATATATTTTTTCTAAAAGTTTATTTAGTGCTTACAAATCCTAACCTCAAACCTGAACTAAAATCATTCTACACTGTCCTCTAAAAACTTGATGGACACGAACTGACGACGGTTAAATATCTCATGATGAACGGAAGTTGGAGCTCGAGGACGTGTGGAGCAAACAGCACGTGGTTGAAGGGAGAGTCAAGACGAAAGTGCAGCAGAGAAAGTATAATGGAAACCGATCAGAGATCAGAGAGAAGTGTCAGTGACTGTAATACTGACTGACGTCTCACAGCTTAGTTTAGCTTCTTATAAGCCCCATTGTACAGAATATATGAGCGTGCACAGTTTCATTGTTGCGGTTTCCTATAAAATTGACTCCAAAACGTATTGAATTTATTACGTTTACAAATTTTCTTTTCAAACACAGATAATTCAGCACATCTCCAGTCACTGCTTTGCACTGTGAGGGTACACTGCTGTGGTGATGGATTGTTGTAAAACAACAAAAGCCTGAAACGAACCATTACACACAACTTTTTATTTCATATAAGCCATTACAATAATGCTGTGAGTCTAAACAAAAATACACTTTCAATTGGATTCAAGGGATTTGATTTGCATTCATTTTCATCTTTTGTCTTTTGTGTGCTAATATATTTAACAGGAAACAAAAGCAAGAGGGAAAAAAGACAGAAGATTAAAACAATAATTCAATAACGATAAAGAAGTTAAAATAAAACATTAATAATTCATCAGGATCATATCTGACGTTCGGGGAAATCCTGAAATGTTTGTTAAACTCCTGTGGCTCAGCATCGCAGACCTGCTGCCCTGCAGTGTGTGTTTGTGTTCTATTACAGAGAACATCTGGTGCATGTGCGTCTCTGATTTCAACAGGAATACTAGATGCCCAGGAAACCAAATTAGTGCAAAGTTGTTGTAAGGGTGAATGTCTTCATGAATTGTGTTTTTTTTTGTTTCACATTGAGACTAATCTGCAGATGAATGGAGTATTTATTTTAAGCTCAGCACACAGAGTTCTTATTTGGACTGGTCCCTTTCAAGTGGAGATTTTGATGTTTTATAGAGTAAAAGCACATAGATTAGCAGTAATATAACATTAACTTATTTTATCGAGTGTTAAAAGTGTTAAAAGTGTCCCAATGAGTCATGACAGTGTGACAATCAACAATGTAAAATACCAGGACCCTTAAACTGATGCAGCTAAATGGAACATATCCATCTTTAAATGTATCATGTACTGTATGGCTGTACCTTTCTAACAGTGACATGGGAAAACATCTTTGATGAAAAATACCCATACTGTCATCTGTACCAGTTGGGGACAGAATTAGAGCAAGGACACAACTTACTGTCCCCAAGTCAACCTCAATGTGATCAGAGATCAGTCACATAACAGGAAACTGGGTGTGCGGCCTTAAGAACAATTATTTCTATGTTAATTCTCTAATGACATTTTTATGTTTGATCACACCTCGGGGACAATATGCTGAACAAATGATCATAATTAATGTTTTACTTAGAGAAACACAGATGGTTTATTAAGAATGATGAATTGTACTGTAACAATAGTATGAGTGTTAAGCTGAGCAGCAGCATTCTGTAACAACCAGCAGCATTCTGTAACAACCAGAATCCCACATTAATTTGGATTTTATATTTCATTCAGTGCTTAATTAGCGTTGCATTATGCTTCACGTATTCTTTTCCCCCCCAGAGTAAGATCCAAAAATATCCCTAATATTTTTAGAGATTTTCTAGGGCAACAGAAATTCCCTAAACAACATTCATATCTTAAAAAAAAACACACAGAAGGGAAAATCCCCCACAGTCTTTATCAAACAAAGGAGGATGTGGTGAAGAGAGGATAAAGATGATAACAACAAAAGACAAGCATCAAGGCATCTTCTGAGTCGTATGCTAAAAAAAACGACTGTTTCCTCTGAATAGTTTAAGTGCAGTTGGAACCTCAGTGACATTTTAACAATGACGTCCATTGTCTAATATCAGGGAATGTGTGAGAATGTCACCACAATATCTGCCTTTAAATTAATAACAGTCACACGAAGAAGTAAAGGAACTGTGTTGACTATCCGCTGTGTGTGTGTGTGTGCGTGTGTGTGTGTGTGTGTGTGTGTGTGTGTGTGTGTGTGTGTGTGTGTGTGTGTGTGTGTGTGTGTGTATGTATGTATGTATGTGTGTGTGTGTGTGTGTGTGTGTATGTATGCGCACAGCTGTACACAGGCTAAATAACAGAGGGAATCTCATTTGTCTGTTTTGCTTTCTTGTCTCATTCTCTCCACGAATAGGACTGATGTGTGTGAAGGAATCAGAGCGGATGTAAGTCTCTTTTTCCTGCTCGTCAGCAGTTCACGGCTCAGCGCAGCGTTTCACTCTGTGCTCTTGTGCATGTGTGTGTGTGTGAATATGTATGCCCACATGTGTCAAACACTGAGCATCGGGCATGAGGTGGTGAGCGCAGTATTGCTTTTGTGTAGGACAGTTTGGGTGTGTAGTTGCAGCGATGTTGTGTGTGAGTGTGTGTGCTTTAAAAGATACTGAAGTAAATTAAAGATGACTAATGATTAATTTATGGAAGGTAGAGATAATGCTGTAATATGGGGGTGTGTGCACTGTGTCCTATAGAAATATAAGTATACTATGACGTAATATTCCAGTCAGTGGTGAACGTTAAACTAAAGATATGCTGTTAATAACACCTAATGAGGCCGACTCATTATACGATATGCTTGTAGGATGAGGTGTTCAGGCTCAGTAACATTTTTACGATTCAGACACTTTTCAATTATTTAACTGCAAATCATCGTTTGCAAAGTTGTAGTTTTTCACGCTGCATTATGGCAGATTTGTAGAGTTGCAGTCCTCCTGCTGTATTTTTGTTGTCCTTGGCCTCTCAGCGTGTCCCACTCTGCTCACTTCTTCTCAAAGTGCCACGGAGGCTTTTCCAGACTCCATGAAAAATGGAGCAGCACAAGCTTTTTCTACTGTTCTTTTTACCAGGAGATTAGAAAGTGAAGGTGGAGCACTCTCCAGAGAACACTCTTGCTCTGGGCATCTGTACCGGAGCTTTAATCTTCACTGGAGCTGCACGATGCTCGGAGAGGGGAGGAAATATTTTTCTTTTACGCGCCGCTGAGAGAAAACTCCAAACAAACCTTTCTCTGTAGCAACAGTGAAATTATCACCCTGATGTGGAGCAGAGCATCATTGAGATGGAGATACACCTTTTTCATGCAAGTGAATAAATGGGGCAAACATTGTAATGGTATATTTATTTATCTGTCAGTAATATCTTTAATAGAGCAGTCCAAGCCTCATCAAATTAATCGAGTCCATGTTGAATTTAATCGAAATAAATCAAATAAATACTACTGAACAAAAGTTTCCATTTTAAGTTGGGCGGGAGAGGAAGTTATAGATATGACATGTATGCAAAAAAACAAATACATATTCAAAACAAGTCAAATAAATAAATAAATACACAGTATATTCCTCTATGGCTATCTATGGAAAGGTAAAAACAAGAAACAACTCAGAGGGGTACAAAGCTAAAACAGCAGAGTCAGCAGAACACTTTGTGCTTTCAGGAGCAGTCTAAGTGGTGAAGCGAGGTTAAAGGTCACACATGCACCGGGTTACATCAGGAGTTAGGAAGGAGGAGGCGATGATGAGGGTTGGTGGAGGGGGGGCAGCAGGTTCCTAGGCAGGGAGGTCACAGCTCGGAGTCCCTACAGAGGACGATCTCCAGCTCGGCGCGGTACAGCTTCCCTCCGTCGGACAGAGCCATGATGCTCTTCTTGTACCCGCCGATTCCTGTTGACCCCACGTCCTGCACACACACACCAACGGGGTAGGTCAGAAAAGTCACAGTGGGTTGGGAACAAAGTTTGTCCGGTACAGAAGCCATGTACTGCAGGCAGCTACTCTATCTCAGCTCTATATTTGGCAAGAAGAACAGAAACCTGAACGGATCAATCAATAGGGTAAACTCTTCATTACCATTTTGTTCTTGTCACAGAGGTCCTTCAGCAAAGCATCCAGCTCCTGCTCGTCGATATACCCATTACCGTCCTGGAGAGAGAGAGAGAGAGAGCAATGGTGGTCTGAATTATACAGGCGACACTGGTTTTCTTAAAAGGTTCATTGTGTCAGATTTAGGTGGCAGAAATTGAATATAAAATAATCCAACCATATAAAATCAAATATAAACAGTCCATCCTGAAGGGAGCATGAATATTCTTCCATTTGTTTGTATGCTTATTGTTTGAAGAATAAGTATTATAAAGCTAAAATATCACAAATAAATCCCTGTGTGTTGTCAGGCTTATGCCAGTAGTGAAGTGCAGTTTCTACTGAAGTGTAGAAATGAGGAATTTCCTGTATGCCGATCGAGCTTTAGTCCGGTTTGATCTCATTTGATGGATCGTCATTCAATTTTCTCAAGACATTTACGGTCCCCAGAGGATGAATCCTGATTTAGAGAGTTTTCCCTTTGACACCATGGAATTTACAGAAGCTATTTAATGTCAATTCTAACCATGTTGACTGATGTGAGCATTTAGCCTCAGCCTCACAGAGCCACTGGCATGAGACTCTTGTGTATGCTCTGTACCTTAGAACAACGCACTCACGTAGACATGTGCACAATGCATAACAAATACCACACAGGAATGCACTTTTCACCTTGTCATAGAAGGTGAAGAGGGAGTCAAATTCTTTAACCGTGAGCCTGATGCCCTGTGAGACAGAGGGAGAGAGAGAGAGCGGTGAAAATTGTTAAAAACTGATGGATATTTTTAGAGAGCAGTAAAAGCCCCACCAGATCCAGAAGAGATATTAATCCATGGAGATTATGATAACTGGGACTAGAGTTGAGTTAATCCCGATCAAGCAGACTAATCCTCTGTCAGAAAGGAATTGTTGATCTGCTGCACTGAGCCAGCGTGTACATATGGCAACATTCATGACAAATGCATGTGGGATATCTATGTAAATTAACATGGTCACTGTGCTACGAATAGTGAACCTTAAAGCTTTGAAACGAAGGCTACTGTGCATTAATGCAATAATGTCAAGCTAAGAAAATGCAGCAGTAAAATATAAATGTGCAGTAAGTTGTTTTTATTTTTAGATGCAAATTTAAGTCCTGGATCAAAATAAACAGGAGTTTAATGTGAATAGTTTGACTCTTAACATAATATAAACCTAAAATCTGTTGATTTACATTGGATTCCATCATGTTGTGAAAGAAATGTCATCCTGTAATATTTAATTCGTGAAGGACTTAAAACAAGTAAACACACATTTGTGTCAGTGCCCCATATGTTCATTCAGTACTTGATGACCAGTAATCCTCTTGCACTGAATCCAATAATGTTGAATTGTGCTATTATAAATCTCCTCTGTTGTCTGACATTTGTAGATCAGAGAGATGACACTTGAAATCTGCCTAAAACAAATACACACATGATTCCTTGTTGAGCTCAAGTGGGAACAGGTTAGTGTGTTGGAAAGTATAAACTTACCTGGAACTTCAGCAGGAAATTTTCCTGCACCGGCAGGAGCCTGTGGTAAAACACAGAGAGGAGTTTGATGTTTTAATTGTCATTAGAAGAAAAATAGAGGAGTAAAGACAACGAAGTTACACTCACCTTGCCATCTCAGAGAGGCCCAGCTTACCATCACCGTTCAGATCAAACATCCTTAGCTGCACAGAAAGAGGATTAACATGGAATTTATCTGGGAATCTGTAACTAAATATGATCATGTGCTGCACGGACTAACACATTAAACACATCCATTCAAGTCAGATTAAAATCCAGTGGTTCAGTGTGTTTAGTCGGCAGATGGATGGGAAGTGATATCTCGTGTATTGTGATGTCTCGTGTGCACGATGTACTTACAATACGTGTAAGTATACTGTGTATTTTTCATGGTTATTAGAATGTGGGTGTTACGGAGTCTGAGGGATATTAAAATGAATGCTCTCATTTGCGGTGCAGAAGTGATGTGTTGCTGCCAAGTGATGAAGTTTAAAAATATGAACATGAAGGCAGAGCACAGACGGAAATGTCGTGGTTAATTCTCTGAATTTGAATGATGTCAGAGGCGCCATGTCTCATCTACAACGCAGTATAATATACATGTAATACAATATACTTCATCTCTGGGTGGTAATGAAGTTGTCCATGTAAAGTTTATTTGAATATTGATCAACTCATAGGAAATGTTGGATTTTATGAAAAGTCTCTGCTTGTAAAGTCTTGAGTCATGATTTTGCCAAAGCAGAGAAGACAAAGACAAAAACGTATTCTCACGATTGTCTGTGTGTACTCCTTGAGCTTCTTGTCGTCGTAGTTTCTGTTGGCCTTCTTCAGGAGGTCGGCCAGGAAACCCTGAGGAGAGAGAAACACCACGGTCTGAAACTGAATGGTGTGGATCTCTATACACAAGCTCAGGGTGTGAAAGAAAGTGAAGTAGAACTTTCAAAGCATCAGCACATGTGCATGTTCAGTATTACCATAGCACCAGTTATAAAGACTACATAGACATGAGTAATGTCATATAAAGAAATATGTCAGATATCGGCATCTTTATACAAACTGAATTATTATGGTTTTATTTTATTTCACATACGACACAAACAGAGAATGATGGTCAGACTGAAGAGCAGTGAGAGTCCAGCCTTCAGCAGATACCTCAGTGTGCTTGTGTCAGAGCAGCAGTGTTTACACCGACTCTAAATGGAATCACTTCATTGCAGACCTTGATTTGTCGAGTGTTTTACCTTCAGCTCGTTTGATTCGATGTATCCACTGCGGTCGGTGTCATACCTCCTCCAGGCCTGCAGGACAAGAGTGATGCCGTTACACACGTTTTCAGGAGAAAAGAGTCTGCTTCAACCACAATGACAAACGAGAAACACACACTGGACTTTACAAAAGACAGATCTTCTCTAATCCGAGGCAGGACAAAGACCTTCGTAAAGAGAAACGATGGTGTCATCTGACAATGTGTAAATATAGAATTAGTCAAAGTCCTCATCAAAGATGGATACCTACTCCAGCACTTACTGCCTTACCCCTGCAGAAAGCTGTGCTCCATTCATAATGTATGGCAGTCTGAGAATAGCTTTAACACAGAGGGCAGCGTCCCACCACTGGAAACCCTCCTCAGCCCCACGACACCAACTTCTTTCATTCCCAGTCGTGATGGTCAATCACCATCAGTGTTTTCTCTTTTATTATCTCAACGTGTGCAACTTAAAATAAAGGTCGTTTTCAAGAATGATCCTAAGAATGTTCATTGAATTTGAGTTTAAGTCCACATTTTTCCTTTCAGCTGTTCATCAGAACACATGGAGAGAATCTAAACGTGTGATACCTTCATACTGTTAGAGAGGACCGTGACCAAAGTCTCTGACATTGTGTCGTTTCTATAAATTACACTACAGCTGTACTCGACTGTCTCTACACAAAACAAATATCCAATGGAAACAGGAAACTGTTATGGCTCTGATAACTTGAGGCACTTTATTGTCTTTATTGAAGATTTAACATAGTAAAGAGAGTTGAGAGTCGTGTATTTAGAACGTGTGAGGCATAAATGAGGTCTCACAGTTATTACATGCACATGTGAATAAACACAAACTTACAGCCATGAATTGAGTGCTGGATCCCACAAACTCTCTGAAGCAGAGCAGGAAGTTTTCCTCCGTGGGCAGAATCTGAGCCAGCTACACAGAGGAAGAGCAAGACACGATTTTAAATTAAGGCATAATTTTAATAGTGGCTGTATTTTTAAGATTACTATTTGGCAGTGATTACTTTACTGGATAGATTTACAGTGATGATAGGTAAGTTATGTATTTAATGTCTTCTCACCTCGGACATTTCAATCCTCCCATCAGCATTCTTGTCAAAATTGGCCATGAACTCCTTCAGCTTTTCTTTGAACGCAGCATTTGAGGGATCCTGCAAGTTCGTCACATCACAAATCAAAGACAATTAGATAGATAACAAGGTCTTTAATTAAATTACCAACAGGAGTCACTTTGTGTGACTCTGCCTGTTCTATTCTCTGTGACGTGCTTCGCTCACCACGCCTGGTCCTCGTCTCGCAGACTCCAGCTCTTTGAAGAAGTTCTCCAGCTCCTTCCCTTCGATGTAACCATTTCCTGCGGAGGAGCGGAGGGGCTAGATTAGTTTGGCACAAATGATGTTATGAAGCTTTTAAGTTGTCTGAAACTTTGTTGACTATTCAGAGGTTTGATTAAAAAGATTTGGATGAAAGATTAAAGGTCACATGGAGGCGGGGGGTCCCTTCATTTTGAAACCGTCGCCAAACCTTGAATGTTAAGCCCAGTCTCCAGCTCGGTTTGATTGAATCAGAACGCTCCCAGAACCCCTCGGCTGGATTGTGTCCAGGGTGCGTATGTGCCTACAGCTGTGCCTCAATCAGCTTGAGTATTTACTGTGGTGAGTTTATAGCCCTGAAGTTTGTGTTGAAGGCAAAAACATTTCTAAGGAAAATCACATCCTCAGGTAAGTCTGGGGCACAATCACTCCAAGATTAACACAATATTTCATTTATACACGACTCAAAACTTTAAATTGAAAACCTCCACTTTCCTATATTCACATTTTCATATCTGTTGCCAAATCCGTATTGACGTAGCTGGGGAGAGATTGTGAAGATAGAGAGACGTGCAGCCGCAGATGAGAAATCACCAGACTGGAATCCAGTGTAGTTTGGGTGCTGGCAGATTACTGCTTTCTGACGATGGGCATTCTCACTGTGTCTGGATTTATCCTTCTCCTGACATTCACAGCACCATGATTCGTTCATTATAATAATATACTTTCGCCCTGCAAAGTAACAGGGTAACAGACAGGACATTGTCTTTTTAATCATAGGAATGAGTCCCATCTGTCGGTGGGCCGAGCGAGGGGTTTGTGCCTTCTTACGAACAAAAACAAATATCAATAAAATTGTTATTGCAATTCAGAACAAAACACAGATGTACAGAATAAAGTGCAGATATTCACCCCGCTCCCCTCTTCATCTCTTAATCTCTGATCCTCTCATCTCCTTTCCTTTCTGATCATTTTCTCCCTCACCTCCCCCCATCCCCATCCTCCATGCTGCCCGTGCTTCATTTACACATTGTATTTGATAGGTGCTGCGTGTCGCCATCTGTGCTCTGTCGAGTCGATGTTTTAGATAACACAATCTAACTCAGGGACACAAAGCTCCAGGTGCAGATATGAAGTACGCAGACACAACAAAGCCTCATAGTAACCCGAGGTTCAACTTGACTTGTATTATTCAAAAACTGAGAATAATTATAATTGATAATATTATTATTTCTTTGATAAAGCCGATAATAAACAACACCAGTGTAACATATATTATACATTTTTTACTTCACTCTCAAGTCTTAGATCAGTAGTGACGTCTACAAAAAAATTCTAGATTATTGAAAATCTCATTGGTTTATTCATAAACGTTTAACATGCAACTTCGGCCACTAGGGGTCTCTCTATCAAAACATTAACAAATTACCTAGCTGGATGATTTCGTAAAGCCATTCTCCACTGCTCATAAAAATCGCTCTGACGCGACTCAGGTAGAGACTGTATTCATAGATGAGGTAATTTATTAAAGATTTGTATAATTTTACGTAGCAAGCGGCAATAAATAAATTGATCCATTACAAGCTACCAATACAATCAGTGGAAGTGGAAAACCAGTCAACTGGCACAGTGTGTTTGTCCGGAAGAGACAAATCCAGGGGTAAAACAGATATGATGCGATTAAAAGGCGTCAAAATGAATATGATATCTTGGATATCTGCAGTTTGAGTTTGAAGATTATTGGAAAACAATTTGATGAAGTAAGTACACAGGTCAAAAAAAGATTAAACAAAATTTTGTTGTCTTTATTTACATAAATTAAGAAATTAAATAGAAAGAATGACTAGAATCAGCTTTGACAGTCTGATTATCTTTCACTTAGAGCACCTACAGTGCAGAGATCAAAACATGTCAAGATAGTTCACTCAGAGCCAACTATGTCAAGCTTATAGTGGGACTAAACTAAAAGCCTGGGGATCAGTCAAGTCAGTAGGGTTGATCCTCTGGGGACCATCAATGCAAGAGTGAGAGTAAAAACTTCCATGAGTATCCATCCATTATTTGTTGAGTTATTTCAGTCAACATTTCCATCTGTGGAGCAACGCTAAAATGATTAAATATTCTAGTAAATTATTCATCTGGGCCTTCATTTTTATGGGATGACTATTAAACTCTCATTACTTCCAAGCGATTTTTATAAATTTACCCGCAAACATCCACAGAGATATTTCTTTCCTTTTTTCTACTTAGTGACCACTGAGGCGCTCAGCAGCGCTCGCTCTGTGCCGCCTCCTCCTTTTTGCTTCCTCCTTGCTTGGCTGGCTCAGCTGGGTGGGCAGAGTGCGGCAAAGTGGTGTGATCAAGTGTGACTAAAATGCATGTCAGAAATGGCGCATACACAAGAAAGCATGTGGCATTTCCATTTCCCTGAAATGTCAAAATAATGATGGTCACTTCCAACGCATTATGTACCTGCAGTGCAGATAACTAGAGGCCACATGGCAGAACAATGAATCAGGCTCTGAGTGGTCCAGAATAAACTCCAGTTGACTTCTCACTTTGTACTTTAACAGAACAGTCTCATGAAATGTTGTAGAACCAGAGGTGATGTCCTACTTTTTTATTTTGATATAATAGATATTCTCTTTCTGCAAGTTAGTCTCAACAGTTTTAATTAACAGCCTTCAATAAATTAAAAACCTTTTCACCACACTGACGACAATTCCAGTGTCTCTGGTAGAGTCTATTAGCTAATTGTACACTCTAATACACACTGTGACAGAAACAGGTGATTGAAGCTGCACACCGTATCTCAGGGGGAGAAGAACAAATAACAAGTGAGAAGTATGACTGTGTTAAATTCCCCTGGCTTGTCATAAAGCCCACATAAGCAACTGTGTTCTCACTTCATTGGGATTCACTGCCAGAGTTTAGCTGCTGCACAAATCTCAGCTGCCACATGGAGCGAACCACTGCACACTGAGCAGATGTAGCTCTCTCTCTCTCCCTCTCTCTCTCTCTGTCTCTCTCTCTCTCTCTCTCTCTCTCTCTCTCTCTCTCTCTCTCTCTCTCTCTCTCTCTCTCTCTCTCTCTCTCTCTCCCAAAACTCTGAGGATCACAACTGCCCATCGCTCCATGGAAATCCAGCTGCCTCAAAACAACTAGATCGTTTAAGTCATGTTGTATTCAGTCAAGCATGCTGTCAACTTTATCTTTTTTCAGTTTGTCCCAGTTTTCACTGCAGCCAGTAGGAAGCCCAGTCCAGTCCGGTCGCTGCTGTTCTGCAGCTGTGGTCAGCCTGTTGCTGCCAACAATAGGTTTTTTACATCAGAGATTTCATGTTTACTTGTGTGTCAACTTGAAGTGAGGCCATTTCTGCCATCACTTCCGAGGTTCTGTTCCTCTCAATCAGTCATTTTCTATTTTATGTTGTTTTACCATCACAAATGACTACCAGTCACTCTCTCTGGCTGAGTAGTTTTGAGGTGCGTTGTTTCATCATAGGCTTTAGATAAAGATGGAGGAAATGACTGCTTCCAAAAGTAAAGCCAAAGTGTCTCAATCGCCACCTGGTGGCTGGCTGCAGTACAGGTTATACATCCATCCTCCCCTATGTTAGTGGATGAGACAAGGGGCCAAATTCTGTACTTTTTGATAGATCTGATGTTTGCTCAAGTGATTGACAGCTGAGTTTGATTTCTGGATGGTGGGAAGAAGTGACGCGTCGTCCATCTTTGTATACAATCCATGTTCTCTATCCAGTCAGACAGACCCTAATGGTTTATGTTTTACATTTACCTTAAACCATTTGGGAGAAGCTTTTATCCAAAGTGACTGAGGGAATACCCAAAAGCTTCAGGTCAGTAGAAGACGTAAGTAAGTACGACATGTAGGAGTTCAGGTGAGAAAGTGCACTGCAGTAAGTGCATGTTAGAGGAGGCTCCTGAGATAGAGTGGGACGCTCCTGCTCCGATCGCATTTGGAAGCTCGTTACACCATCAAGGAATTTCAGCAAGAACAATCTGGACTGTGACTGTCTTGTGTGCGGGGATGGAAATGAAAGATGACGTTGGTTGGAGGAGCGCAGAGGCTGATGACAGCAGACGTTAAATCATTTTATCGCTCTTCGGAGGGAGGTTTTAGTGTTCTCACCAGTTGTGGGCCCAAGAAGCTTTTTTGTCACTGACACAAAATTCCCCTCACGATTCATCAACTAAGTGAGGAAGTGATTGGTTTGGGGGTTTTTTTTCACCCTCATTAAAATTAGCCTGGTGCTGCAGCCAAAAAACATAAACTACTGCAGAGCGGGTGCTTGAAGACTGTGGTTTATAAGAATAGTCCAGGTGGGAAAACTTCTGGATCAATACGCCAGCCGGTGATTTACACTCTATCTGGATTTATAGTTTAATCAATATCTGCTGAATGCGCTGATGAACCCTGCGAACCAATGAAGGAATTACCTCGTCACATATCAAGACAAACATGTAACCGGTTTAAGAAGTTGTTTTTTAAAGTGTGTGTCCTCTGAGTGACAGTTGAATAGTCAACATGACCTCAGAATATACAACCAGAGGCGATTTATCACTGCCCTTCATATTGTTTCTGATCCATCACCTCACGACAACATTGTTTATGAGGGGCCGTTCAAAACGTCATAACTCTTGCAAAAATGAGGAATGAGATCGTCTTCTTATCTATCACCGCTGTGGTCGAGGTTAAGATCTGGATGAGTCGGCATGAAAATGACTCGAAACATCGTGGTCATGGTTAGAACAGGTTGACGTGGACACAGGTGGAAGGAAACTGTTGTTTGCAGTGATGCTGGGTTGTGGCAGCAGGGATATGTAGTTTTGCAGTAACAGATATATGGGATCTATACCCGTTTGAGCAAATGCAGTGAGTTTACAGGACAGTGTTGTGAAGGGATTTAACAGTAAAGGTCAAAGCTGACTTTCTTAATGGCTGGAGAAAATAATCCTTTAGTGGAAATTGGATCATAAAAAAGTCACAAACACTGAAGTGGCTCGTAATGAGAGCGTGGATGACGTATAATGACTTCAAGGCTTTGTGCATTGTAATTAAGTTCATCTATTGACTACTGACCCTAAGTACATTTTGAAGTCCCTTCACACTACTTCTGCTTCACTAGATTCACTGCACTGACTTGACAGATAGAGTCACTCTACGGATTAGGATTTAACATGTGGTTAATATCTCGGCTTTAATCACATTAATAAAATATGATGTGTTATTAGGGTTGTCAGTGATGGTTATTTTCATCATTAATCTGATTACTCAGTTGATTGTTTTATCAAGAGGTTGGCACATAGAGTGTGAGAAAATTAAATAAAGTAGACAATTTCCAAAGAAGTAATCAATATATTAGTATTTTTCGTCCAACCAACAATTGAAATATTCTGGTAATGTTGTGTTAATTGATACAACATAAAATTAATAAAATTAAAAAAAAATTGAATGCAGGGAAGTGACATTTACACATTTAGAGCATTTTTAGTTTTCACAATAATCGATCAACTACTTGATTAACTGATCAATCATTTTAGCTCACGGTAACCAAGTAACCAATGGAATAAAAAATAGACCAGTTCAGCTTCATCACCAAACCATCAGTAAATGGCTGCAGCTTATATATGTTAATGCACCTTTATTTTTACTGGATTAAAATTTGAAGCATTTTCATATATCGTGATATTGCAAGTTGTAAAGGATCGTCAAACACACACACACACACACACACACACACACACACACACACACACACACACACACACATGCATGTCTCTCTATAGTAGTGAGCACATCCATTGACATACTGCATTCCCTCGCCCCTCACCCTAACCTTCACCATCACAACTAAATGCCTAACCATTGTCCAAAACCCTCATAGGCATGTACACACACACACACACACACACACACACACACACACACATACACACACACTTCCCACCAGTTCATTCCCAGTAAGCTCTCAGATTCAGAAGCTCCTCCCAGCGAACACCCCTTCTTACTTTTTCTCTCTCACCCCCCTCCCCCCTTTTATCCATCCCTCCCCCACCTCTCATTCTCTCTCACATACATTCGTACATACATGATTTTTACATGCATGCCCGCCCGCACCCACACACACACACACACACACACACACACACACACACACACACAGTATGTATATGAATCTCCTTCCAGTACAATGAACAAAGCTTGTCAAATATAGTTGACATTACTGTTTTTGAAATATGGTATTAATACATTTAATTGTTCATACATTAGAATGCACCCTGCCTTGATAATGCCATGTCCGATGGAACTTGACAATGCTATGGGCTGTTTAATTACAGTCATGTCAATTAAGCCTCTTTGAATACTAATTTTAAATAATTTAAAATAATTCATAGGACCTATAAGAACATTAAACTGTAATTAATGTGTGTGTTGTTTTTTTACCACAGTCCTTTTACAAATTTAAGGGAAAAAACTTAAAAACCGAACATCAAACAATTTCCTGTAAAGTTGTATTCATTTGGATTAGCTGAGCGCCACTGGTTTATTATAATAAAGAAAGAAAAATAGATTAAATTCTACCTTGAATTAAAAGCTGACTTTTTCAATTTTTTACTAAATTTATTAATGAATGACTGAATCCAGCTGTTACTGAACACTGACCGTCTGCGTCGAAGTGTCTCCAGATGTCGATGAACTGCGCCGCGGTGAGCTCCGCCAGGTGCAGGTGTGGCGGCTGCTGGCCCTGAGTTGCCATCTCTTCTCTTTTTTTGTATTCTTCCTCCTTCAACTGACAGTCGGATGTAAACTTTTCAAGGCTCCTTGGTTCTGTGGGCAGCTCCTCCTCAGTCTGAGCTTTTAAACGCAGCCCCTCCCCCCTCCACCTCCTCTCCTCCCTCTCCTCCATCCCTCCATCCCTGGCGTTTCTCCCGGCCACCACGAGGGGGCACCGTCACCGTGCTGAGAGTCAGCAACAACAGGAGACCAATTACAGGAGGAGGAGTAGGGTGCAGGGGGAGGAAGGCTCTCCTGGGTGTTTTTTTTGCCTGAGTTACCATTAAGTGCTGTCCAGGTTGCTGGTTTGATTGCAGCATCATTATACATCATCCAATCGTGCCGCTCCCTGCAGGAGAAAATGACATCAAACTCTTTCTCCCACAGGGCCAGCTGACTCCGCTGGATCTTGAAGGATCTATGTCACCACTGGACTGTGAATTATCACATAAAGCATGAATACATTAAATGCAGCATCTACAGCATTCCAGCAGGAGAGAGTCAAAACAATAAAAAAAAGGTGCAGTGGTGTCCATGTCATGCTCCAGTAGGCATCACATTTCCAGAGTCATATATCTATCAGGTGTCTCTACCAGAAGTGACTGCACCTTTCTCCACCTTCCTTTGCCTTTACGTTCATCTTCTCCCTCCCTCAACCCTGTTACACCCTCCATCATTACTCCTGACCTGTGGAGGTGGGGGGAACACTCACTCTCCTTGGTCAATTGAGCCCATATTGGCAGCAGCAGCAGCAGCAGCAGCAGCAGCAGCAGCAGCAGCAGCAGCAGCAGCAGCAGCAAGGCTGTTGCATAGCCAGTAAATCACCAATACGCCTTTGTTCGTGCTGCAGGATGAGCCACACACTCCTCCTATCGTTTTTTCTCATCTTATACTTTGGCGCACCTCCCTCTTCAGTTGGGTCCCCACCTCGCTGTTGTAAGTGAATGATGGGTGGTGTGGGGGTTCGGATGCAGAGGATGCAGAAGAAGAGAGAAGAAGAAGAAGAAGAAGAAGAAGAAGAAGAAGAAGAAGAAGAAGAGAGAAGAAGAGAGAGAAGAAGAAGAAGAAGAAGAAGAAGACGCTATCTGCTCCCTACAGAGTTGTGTGCTGCTAATCAGATAGAAATGGAAGAACATAAACACAAGGAGAGAGTTTTTTGTGCGTGTGTGTGTGTGTGTGATAAGTCCTACATGTAAAGCTAAGCGTGAAAGACGGAGAAGAGAGGGAGATATTTATAGGAGCTCTGATGATAAAGCTTAAACTATGTGAATATGAATGAGATCATTTATAGGATTTGTTTGCAGAACTGTGAACTCTCTGATCCGACTGTTGGAGGTTAAGTGATGGGATGAATTATGGAGAGTTGTATGATATCAGAATAACAATGGTGGATATGGGACAACGTTCAAATCAACCTCTGATCAACTCCATTTCCTCCCACTGTCCAAAAATGAAGCCCAACATTTTGGGGAAATTAACAAAAACTGACAGAAAAACCTCCTTGAGAAAATATACAGTATTAGAAGTGTACTTTAACATTTTAGTTTGGTCCGTGTCTCATTCACTAACACGGAGGAGGCATGGTTTATGGCCTATACTGCAGCAAGCCACAGGTAGTGATGGAGGTGCTTTGGCTTGACTATTGACAAGACCAATGCATCAAACCAAGCTGCACAACAGAGCTCTTTTCCTTAATGAAATGCTGCCTCCTGCTCATCTCTGTTTGTGCAAAGAGAAAAACCCTTTTTAACACGAGTGATGACAACAAGAAACACAGATGATGCTAATTCAAATTTAAAAAGTGACAAATTTAACTTGGCGTATATGTGTATGACTTCATCATGCAGTGATGGTTGAATCTCAATCGCTCTGGTGCGGAGAAAGTTGACATGGATATCCAAAATAAAAGTTTATAGAAAAGAGATGTCAGAGGGGTACGAGGTATAAGGGGTCCTGGCTTTGATTGTTAATTATCCTCTTAAAATATTTTCATCTGCTCAGATCAATTGAACTTTGACCCCAAACCCTGAAGATATGGGAGGTCCTGGTGCAGTGGTTTGGTTTACTGGTTATTGTGGATGTGGGCAAACACAGTTTAAATAGATGTTGAGCTCTCTGCGAAAAACGATTTGAAGATCCTGACGATCTGCACGACATACCAGAGGTGGCACACTACATCTGTTTAGTATTGACTTGTTTCAAAAAGTAGTAATGGACATCGGAGAATATTTCATGTATTTCAAACAAATTACCACCCCTAGTTTTAACGACATCTCCAAACCTGAACTTTATTTTCTTCACCACTAAAAGTCCAAAAAAGCCTCCTGCATCTTCTGCAGCCAATCAGATATGTGTACGCTGCTGAAAAACAACTTACACCAAAATCATCCTCGCTGATATGATGCCACTGAGACAACAGCATCTAAAAGAACACAATTACACGCACAGAGGAACAACACATACCAAATGCGCATGCTGTTGTTGGGAATGAATATCACGGTGTGGGATGTTTTGTGTGGAAGTGTGCATGCAGATGAAATTAGGTTTGGTGAGTTTGACTGCCCGAGACATTTGCTCTGGTGTTAATGCGGTTGAGCAGCAGTCGGAATGGGAGTGTAGGAGTTTGTGTAAATTAGAGTGACAGGGTGCCTCATCGCTGTAATCAGCCATTTTTTATCAGCAGCACAATGTGGACGAGGGTGGGATCTAGAGAGAGAGAGAGAAACAGAGAGTTTCCAAAGGCTGGCAAACCTATGCTGAGCACAGAGAAAGCAGAATGCAGTTTTCAGTCCATTTGGGAGATTGGGTTGTGATTACATTTCTGCAACACTGGCACAGATAAACACCTTATAATGAGAACAACTGCAGCACTATTCACTGCATGCCAATTGTTATTGGCAACGAAAATGTAGAGAACTGCATTCTGTAACATTAGCTGACCAGCATCACTCTGCATCTTCCTGCTGAGATAGGATCTGAAAGTACACAATAGGCTCCAAACACCACATCATCACTTGTGTCGTACTGCAGACAAGTCAACTGCAAAAAAACTGTATTTTTGACTTGGATGAACGGTTGGGAGAGAAAGGCTTCTCCCTGTGTGCAGGCAGGACGATGTGTTCAGCCTCCTCCACAGGGAACAATTAGGACGCTGGATCTCCACAGAGCACATTTCTCAATAGCAAAAACAACCCCACCTCAATTAATAATGACACCTGAGACAAGAAGTGATTATTTGTCATCATGATGCAATGGTGGACCCTGTGGCAGAGCTGCTATAGGCAATAACCTCATGGATCTACAAAGTGATGGGAACGTAATGGTGACAAGAATTTTATTTTAAGTAGAGGGGACACAACACACACATGCGTCTGAAAAGAATGTTCTCATTTGTGTCACAAAGTAAATATGATTCTACAGCAGCAGTCTGTGAGCAGGGGCGTGGCAAAGAAGGCACTAGCCAGGAGCATGGGATCAGAGGGGCACCCGGAGAATGGCTAATTACAGCAACAATAATTTTGTATGAACTCCCTTAAATTCAGTCATTGGTTAATGTACAGGAAACCAAATCTATACCATGGTTGGAAACCCACTAACAAAGCCCCATGCCGTGTGCTTTTTGCCAGAAGGTTTGTAATTTTAGAGGTTTGGTTAAAATACTTAATTTTGATGTTATGGTTCGCCAGTATGATGGTGGAAGTTTGCACTTAAACTTCACTTCACTATTATTTATGAGTATGCAGACTATGCACATAATTGTTTCAGACATTTGAGATGGGTGAAAACCCAAAGGCAGATAATGGACTGAGCAAGAAGTACAACAAAGGAAATGTTTAATTCACATCATACACAATCATACAAAAAAGGTAGATTCAAGGTGCGGAAGAAACACAAGGAGATTCGGAGATCATAACAGAAATCGAGAAATCCTTTGAAAACTCACAGAGTCTCTCAAAAGCATGATCATGGCAATTGTTTCAGTTTGGTTCAAAGAGAAGGCCCCCAGGTCCCTTTTGCCTCAGGCCCCTAAAGTCCCTTGAAACACTCCTGCCAGATAGATTAGCGTAGCACAAAGACTAGAAACAGGGGGACTCACATTCATCTTCTCACGTAAGGAGATGCAACAGGAGCAGTAGCTTTTTCGCTCTGAGTGTGTGTGTCTACACAGGAGTCACTCAGACACAGTGAGTGTAGTTCCCCCATGGTTTGGCAGGTCCTAATACCCAATCCCTGTGATTATGTAAGTAAAATGGAGGAAAAAATGATGTTCCAGTTGAGAGAATTGTGAGCCATTATGCAGAATACATAGACAGCTGGATAGGAAATATTACAGATGGAGGAATAAAGTTAATGTTTCTGTTGTGTACCCATGTTCCTTTACCACTTTATATATTTATATCTGGGCTCAGTGATATTTGAAAGCAGAATCACGTCCTACTAAAATAACATTTTGGGCACAGTCCCTTCTTCAGGCAAAGTCTAA